>OX328126.1:17565707-18167373 GCA_946811695.1 Gonocerus acuteangulatus
TAGGCACGAAAAAACTCGTAACGTTTATGGCTTTTTTACCCAGGAGACGGCAGGTTCTTCTTCTCAAGTTGACGATGTAACCGTATAGTTTCATAAAATATTTCAGATGCAACAAAAAGATGAACATCATGTATAGGGAAGTGAAAAATTAAATATGGCTAAAATTATGAGCTGAATACTGTTAAACTTCCTATACGGGCTGAAAAGGATGGTAATTTATAGGCGGCCCGTCCTTAAAATCTGAGTTATGTAGAAATGAACTTTTATTCCATAGATTTCATGAAAGTACGCCAAAAGTCATTCGTTACGAATATAACGGAATAACAAACCAATCACAGATCCCAAAGTTGTTTGATTGTCATAAAGGTATAATTAACATGTGGTTCTTAAATCTTTTATATTCCCAAAATTGAAGACTTCTTACATACCATATATTTTTCTACTTTCAATAATCCAGAGTGGAACCATACCAAAATTTTGGAAAATTTGGACATACTGGTGCCAATGGCCATAGCAGTCGACGCACCATAATAAAAGGGGGAAAAATTGGACATACTATTCTAAAAATAATATTTTTAATTTTTTAACTATACCATACGACATGTCTGAATTATTATCCGAAAAAGCCCAAATTTGTTACCATTTAAAAAAAAAATCAGTCCCGTAACAGGCCACGAGGGCCCTGAGGGGCAGATACTATAGAGGTATCTGATTCTTGACCATACGGCACACTAGGGAGATAGTGTGGTCGGTACTATGCTCCGGCCGCCTGATTTTCCCCTTGCCGCTTCGACTGCTAGAGTCATTAGCACCAAGGTACCCATTATTAAATTAATTAAAGGCTGGGTTGGCCTAGGGACGGTCAGGGAGGCCGAATTTAACCCTTGAACGAAGACACTAGAAGAAAAAATCTTTAGTGCTTGCTCGGGATTTGAACTCCAACTTATGAGTCCAGTGCTCTACCACTGAGCTAACCTCGCCCCCTACCATTTTAAAACACCTACATAAAATAAAACTAATGAAATATGACTCAACTAACCATATGCGTCAACGTGCGTCCATACGCATGTATGATTGTGCGTAGGAATAACTTCAGAATATAAAATAAAGCCCACAACGACACAATAATGATTTTCATCTTGCAATAAGGATTTTGTTTTCTTATTTATTTATTCGTACATTTGTGAGGTGTTTATTCTTTTCCAAAATTGTAAAAACCACAAAGAGTCATTTTCCTGAATTTTGTGAACATTTTAAAATAAGTTTTCGATTAAAATTGTCAAGAAATGTTATGCTTTTCTGTTATTGTTTTTTTTATTTATTTATTTTGTATAATAAGTTGAATTAGAGGAGACGCTTTTATTATATAATTAAAATACGTGGCTACTTCCTAATAAATAACTGCACGTGTTACAAAAACATTTTATCAGGCCTAATTTCATGATACGAACTGGTGAAATGTAAATAGATTTTAAATGATCTAAGCACTTCTAGAGCACATTGTTCTTCTACATATTATGTTCTAGTTTATTATGTTTTTGTCTTTTCCCATATATGTATGTATGTATATATGTATGTGTATGTGTGTATGTAGGCATATATATATATATATATATATATATATATATATATATATATTTCAGTATTACATCCGTCCTACTTGTTTTTTACAGCCCTGATGAAGGCTTGAAGTTCAAGCCGAAACGTCGGCACAATAAAACCATTTTTACGATAAAATGTAGTTTTATTAAGTAGCAGTAACCGAACCCCGACAATCCCTACCTTGCATCATCAACGGTCAACGATCTCCTCTCAGTAAATAGGTTTTATTTTTAGGCCATAGGTGGGTTTGATAAATCAACTTTATGTTTTATTATTTATAATTACTAAAATTATCTCATTGTTTTCCCCATTTTTTACTATAGTTAATAGTGAAATTTATTATTATTTTTTTTGTTCGATTTGTGTTTTGTTTAAATTTAATATACCGAAATTTATTTATTATAACGATTACTAAATGAAGGGTATTAATTAATAATACCAAACAGGTGAAGAATAACCCTTCAAAAATTTTTTCAAACTTTACATTTATTCCTCCATCACAACGTTTCGGACACACAGGTCCATCCTCAGGCAATCAAGTCCTTTTCATTACTATAGTTACACTAAAACAGTCATGCAATAAATAAACATGATTCCTGTAAGGAACCAAGTCAAATTACACCTACATCAATTAAACACTCATTATCACTTGATAATAGTGATAATGAGTGTTTAATTGATGTAGGTGTAATTTGACTTGGTTACTTACAGGAATCATGTTTATTTATTGCATGACTGTTTTAGTGTAACTATAGTAATGAAAAGGACTTGATTGCCTGAGGATGGACCTGTGTGTCCGAAACGTTGTGATGGAGGAATAAATGTAAAGTTTGAAAAATTTTTGAAGGGTTATTCTTCACCTGTTTGGTATTATTATTTATTATAATAAAATCAATTTTTTATATTTATATAGTTTTTAATAATTATTTTTATGTGAGCAAATTACGTTCTTGTTGTGGAGCTCTTAAATAAAAATATCTCTTAGAGAAAGAAATTTTTTTAAAATTTTTAAATGAATGAATTCGCTGCTGTAATTGAAGGTATTTACCATCTGGTATTAAATGAAAATTTCCTCTGTTCCATTGTAAAACCCCTTTCTTTACTAATCCACTCATTTTTTCTTTCGCTTTATGTCCTCTACTTTTTTCCTTATATCCAATTACATTTTAAACGTTGAATCTGCTTATTTTCCCATTTATTTCGCTGCTCACTAATCCGTTTTTAAATTAGGATAATTTTTTTAGGGTTTCTTTCAGTTTCCAGGTGGTTAGATCTCCTAGATATTTCTTATATATATATATATATATATATATATATATACAGTGGGTGACGAGGTTAGCTCAGTGGTAGAGCACTCGACTAATGAACTGGATGACCAGGTTCAAAACCCGAGCGCGCACTAAAGATTCTTTCTTCTAGTGCTGCCGTTCGAGGGTTGGATTTGGGGTCCCAGATCGTCCCTAGGCTCGCCCAGCCTTTAATTAATTTAATTAATAATGGGTACCTTGGTGCTAATGACTCTAGCAGTCGAAGCAGCCAAGGGGAAAATCAGGTGGCCGGAGCATAGTGTTGACCACACTATCTCACTAGTGTGCCGTATGGTCAAGAATCAGATACCTCTACAGTATCTGCCCCTCTGGGCCTTTTTTTTTTTTTTTTTTTTTTTTTTTTTTAATGATATATGCAGTATTGTAGTAAATTGGGTTGATTTCTTGCAGGCCAGTCTGTTTGAATGTAATGTGATTTCCCATCCCTACTGTCCCGCATACATAAAAAGCAGCAGTATTTAGTATGCCCCAGTTCCATTCCTAAAAGTATACCGATGACCTTTAGATCACCACAGATTTTCCACTTGTGTTCAGCATATTTGATTGACTGTAAGAGGGCTTTCATGTTTTCATGAGTCTTTTTCATTTATATAACCTCAAAATAGCTGTACAACTTTGGTTTTGTCAGTGTACCAACATCCCAAAACTAAATTTCTCAACAAAGTGAAAGTTGAGCATGTAAAAAGTGGCATGTTACTGTATCTTGAAAACAAGAGCTAATTGGTAATTTTCGAGGTGATTTTTGAACTCAGGGGGTGAAAATACATAATAATTGGGTATTTTCAAGCCCGAAACATATACATTGTTGATCAGTGTAATCAACAAAACACGTATTTAAAAATTTAAAAATATATTAAAAAAAAAAAAATTAAATTATTTAATAAAATATACACTAATAAAAAAATAAATAAGAGAAAAAAAAACAAAACAATTAAAATAAATATCTCAAGAGCATTTTTAAGTTCCTCTGCTGAAGAGTCCCAACTTCTCAGCAACATCAGGAAGAATTTCACTGCTTATAGAATGGTACTTAATCAGAAACTATTAACTATCTCTAAAACCCACCTATACACCTAAACAGGGGAGAAAACACACTCCTATCAACGCAAAGAATAGAACGCAAAATAGAAACATTCTCAATCCGAATTTTCTTTGTATTTTCTATTTTAAAGACTAGTTATGTCTCGGTGATTTCATCGTTATTTAGATAATTTTAGGTGATATCATTCTGAATAGGTTTGTTTTTTAGGTTCTTCCAAATTTGCATGAATAACACTACGAGACTTGAATCATATAAATAACCGAACATTATCATATTTAGGAGAAAAGAAAATAATAGGTGAAAACCTAACAATCCGGTCCCTAGTAATTACAAGAGCAACGCATGAGTTTTCAATATATTGAACAAACATTTCAAAGCTCCATTCTCTCAGAAGAAAAAGGTGCACCACGCAGAAGCAGCATAACTAATATTTATCAGCAAAGTACATAGTGTACGTTGCATTAACGTCCTGAATAACGTTCTTAAAAAAATCACGGCCACCGCCCCTTCTCTTCATTGCTATTACATTTCCTGCAAATAAACGCCAAAATATCTTCTGTAAGCCATTGCCTAATAAATGTCCAAAAAATAATATTTGGTCCTATCGCAAATAGACCCATTTCAGAGATCAAAATGATGCAAAATGTTTTATTTCGTCACAATGGAAAATATCGTCCCTAGATGAAAATCTGAGCAGACTAGCGAACGAACATATTCGATACTTAGACGAAGTAATATATTAAAACATAGTGTTATTCGATGCTTTATTTAAAGCATTAGAGACTATTCTAAAGGGGGTTAGTGTTGCGACAATTTGTTACCAGCCGTATCGTCCACAATCCAAAAACGATCAGAAAAACGATAGTTGATTTTTCATATTCGATACTCTGCCATGTTATGGACGATATTATAAGTTACTAGCTGTTACCCAGTGTGCCATACTACACCTAATTTCTGTCTATGACTCTCCCCGTATCAAGATCTCATTGATATCTGGTTGTCTACACCCATTTACGAAAATCGGTCAAACGATGTGAATTTGTTTTAGTTCATAATAATACCCTGCAGAGGCCAGCACAACAGCACTTCATCTAACAGCCGACCAAATTTTGAAATTTGACAATTTTGACCTAGCCTAGGAGATTTCTTGTATGCGGACATGAGGGACGATAATATGTCCCTACTATGTCTCTATTTTGACCTAGCCTATGAGACCTACCTGTGTGCCAAGTTTGGTCGATATCGGTCAAACGGTGTAGATTTTTATAAGGAATAAACAAATAAATAAATAAACAGACGGACACATGATTTATATATATATATATATATATATATATATATATATATATATATATATATATATATATATGTGTGTGTTGTTCATTCGGCATCTGTCTCCAGCGGTCTTGCTCCTCCTGTTATCGCAATATTTCGCCGGATTCCTCTCCGGCTTCTTCAGGCAATCATTCATCCTTGCTGGTTGGTAAGGGAATGCAGCAAGGATGAATATACTCCTAAATATACAAATACAAGCATATTCTAGGGAAAATATACAAATACAAGCATATTCTAGGTAAAATATATAAATACAAGCATATTCTAGGGAAAATATACAAATACAAGCATATTCTAGGGAAAATATACAAATACAAGCATATTCTAGGGAAAATATACAAATACAAGCATATTCTAGGGAAAATATACAAATACAAGCATATTCTAGGGAAAATATACAAATACAAGCATATTCTAGGGAAAATATACAAATACAAGCATATTCTAGGGAAAATATACAAATACAAGCATATTCTAGGGAAAATATACAAATACAAGCATATTCTAGGGAAAATATACAAATACAAGCATATTCTAGGGAAAATATACAAATACAAGCATATTCTAGGGAAAATATACAAATACAAGCATATTCTAGGTAAAATATACAAATACAAGCATATTCTAGGTAAAATATACAAATACAAGCATATTCTAGGGAAAATATACAAATACAAGCATATTCTAGGTAAAATATACAAATACAAGCATATTCTAGGTAAAATATTATTTTATTTTAGTTTTTTCACCATTTGGTGACAAAACCACGGCTTTGTTCTTAGTTCAAAAGTAAAGATTGACTGAAAAGTATCCGTCTCACCAAATGGCTTTTGTTATTTTTACTTTTTCAAATTTTGTTGTATAGATGTGTATGCATGAGGTATTTAATGATTTCAACAATGTACTGGCTATTATCGGAAAGTAAGTCAGTCAAATTGTAGGGTAATTTAAAATTTGTCCTGAGTCTACACTCTTTCAGTATGTGCTTTATTGTTAGGTGAATATTGCAGTATGTACATGTCGGTCTGTCTTGTCTGGTCATAATTTAGGAATGTGTCAGTCGTGAATGGCCAATCCTTAGACGGCATATAACTACTTCTTCACGTCTTTTTGGTCTTTTACTGTATGACCATTCCTGTACTGTGTGCTTGATTTCTCGAAGCTTGTTGTCAGTCGTGTTGTACCAGGATTCTTGTCATTTATCTGTTATGGGGAAAATATTAAACATTGCATTTTAGAGTAATATGAGAATTTTAAATTGCAAGTTACCTCTTGATAACAAACCTTGGTCGTTTCGATTAATATTGCTCGGATTGGTAATTGCCCTGCGATAAGCGATCATTGTAGACGGCTAGCCTTCCAGGTATTCTACCACTAGTCTATTACGTACAAGTAGCCGGAAGAAGAAGGTAGCGTCGTGCTTCCGGAAGTAAGATAACCTTACCTTCCTAAAAGTAGTTTCGACTAATACTACCCGGATTTGTAATTGCCCTGCGATGAGCGATCACTCTAGACGGCTAGCCTTCCAGGTATTCTACCACTAGTCTATTACGTACAAGTAGCCGGAAGAAGAAGGTAGCGTCGTGCTTCCGGAAGTAAGATAACCTTACCTTCCTAAAAGTAGTTTCGACTAATACTACCCGGATTTGTAATTGTCCTGCGATGAGCGATCACTGTAGACGGCTAGCCTTCCAGGTATTCCCAGGTACTAGTCTATTACCTCCAAGTAGCCGGAAGAAGAAGGTAGCGTCGTGCTTCCTGAAGTAAGATAACCTTACCTTCCTAAAAGTAGTTTCGACTAATACTACCCGGATTTGTAATTGTCCTGCGATGAGCGATCACTGTAGACGGCTAGCCTACCAGATATTCCCAGGTACTAGTCTATTACCTACAAGTAGCCGGAAGAAGAAGGTAGCGTCGTGCTTCCGGAAGTAAGATAACCTTACCTTCCTAAAAGTAGTTTCGTCAAAATGACGAATAGTTTTTATTGGGTGTAACAGCGTTTCAGTTGGCTATCTCTTTCAAGTTGTAGATTGTTGGTATTCCATTTCAACCAAATGCTCTCAGCCCCCCAACCGAAATTATTTTATATATCCGCACAACAAAAACCTTCCCCAAGACCTCCAGGAGCTGAGAATTGCCGTCGTCCAGGAATGGGATCAAATTCCCCAAGATCGTATGGACAACCTTATTCACAGTTTGCCTGTTTTATTATTTCTCCTGTTGTTTCCCTGAGCTGAATACATGCACTGCATATACCGTCATCTGGGGTGAGTTCGGACACATTTTCGGGGTTTTCTCGTAACAACAAAAGGCAGAATTTTTGTAAAAATCTGTAAACATTCATGTATAAGCCCTTAACCTTCCTTTACCGAATAGTGCATTTTTTTTTAATATCTCAAATATTTGACCCTACTTGAGGGGTGAATTCGGACAGCCTTTAATTTCTGTAAAAATCTCAACTTAAACCGTAGCTGGAGTGAGATCGTTCATAATTGACGATATTCTCAAGAGTAATACTTTCTATAATATTTCTTAGATTTACAAAATATTCTTTCACTTTTTCCTTATCAACTTCTGCTCTACACCTTTTGATGCTTTGTGTAAGGCGTTCCGTTAATGGCTGATTCTTTTACATAAAACCGTCAAACCATTCCAGTTTGAGCCTGCCTTAAAATGCGATTTTTTCCTGACAGATCCAAATATGTTTTTACGATTTGGCAAATATCTTAATCGAGTTAATGGAAAGTCACATTCAGCTGCAGTTAAAATTCTCTTTGCTATTTTTTTTCTTCTTTACTCAATTTTGTTTGGGCGCCACTTTTTTTTTTTGTGGTCTAACTTTATAATGTAAAGTCGATTTAGGTATTTTGTTGTACAAGAAAATACCTAAATCGATTCACTGCCTCTCTCAGAGTCTTCTTCTTGGTTTTGACATCGTCAATCATCAAAGCCTCTTTGGAATAAATACTGTTTTCCTTTAAGCCGAGAGGAAGCGGGTATAATTGATGCATGTCCGAACTCACCCCATGGTAGTCGAGTTTTTTACTTAAACGGGGAAAAAATCGTTTGAACAAAAAATAAATATATTTATTTATGTATCATTAGACAACATATAGATCTACTATACAATATGAAAAATTAGGGTTTAATTACTTCCATAGGCGTTCATTTCTAGCATTTCATGGAAATTGCAACTCACATTAAAATATTCGTTACTCACTTCAAAGTGCTTCTTAGACGATTTCGGCTTAACTAAATGGCAAAAATGGATTATCGATCGTATTTCTCAAGCCAATTATGACCTTAATGAAAAAAGTTGCTCAAGGTTAGGTGATTTCCTGCGCCATGCACAACTGTCCGAACTCACCCCAGATAACGGAACTAAATTAAACTCCAATTTATAGTCATCAGGAAAACAGATAATTCGTGCGCCGGTTTATTTGGAATCCAGTATATATCTATACACACACATATATATATATATATATATATATATATATATATATATATATATATATATATATATAATCACAGGAAAATCTGCAATAAACGTTCATGCCTTTTAGACTAGTGTTTTTGTAATGAGCACTTAGTAGTGCAGAGAAAAAAACAAATAACCGAATCCTTCTAGATTATTCTACCAGGACCATTTTAACGCTGATCTCAACCCCACCACCCTCCCACATGGAGTAAAAAGTCCCTGTATCCAACAGGGCTTTAGCACACTGTGTTTGGAATCCTAGAAGAAAGAGAGTGGTAGGGAAAAACTAGACAATAGCATTCTAGGGAAAAAGGAAAAAGGATGGAATTCCATCTCTGAACCCTTTGTATTTTTCCGTTCTCTTTAAGTTTGCTGCTTGTTCTCACAAACTATGTTTGGCTTTTCAAGGGAACGAATAATGATAATCCATTCTTTACATGTTTTCTGTTAATTTTCACGAATTGAAAGCCCCTATATATTCATGTAATAATGGAGGAAAGATATCGCCATATTCCTGTAGGACAGAAAAAAACACTATTTTGTATTTTTTTGTCAAAAAAATCATTTTAACACTAGAACTAATAACACAGTTGAAGATACACTTAAACTGGCAATAATACGACCACATATGACAAACACTTGGAAAATCAAAAAAATTAGAGTACATTTTACGAGACGACGAACAGACAATTTAAAAATTGCTCACTTTCATTAGACAAATCAACATTTGAGGCGTCTAGAATAAAAACAAGACACATCATTGAAACCAATTTGTTCAGAACAAGCCTTATGTTTAATTTTATACATGTTTATAATTTTCTAAAAAGTTGTATCACAGAAGAATGTTTTTGAGGAATTTGAGAAGTTTATCTGTTATTTTATCTATATTGGAGAAATTTTTATTTCTGAAGTATCTTACTTGGTTTTAAAATTCGCTGATGTATGCCTCATTTTGAAGTTAACTTTCCACTTCAGCATTAAAAAAGACCATGATCTATTGAGTTTTGGAAATCGTTTTCTTTACCAGTATATAAAGGAGATTTTGAAATTGTAAAATCAACTGTTATCTCAAAATCGTAAAAATAGTTCTGTGTCATGTTTTGATTCTAGACGCCTCATTTACAAAAAAAAGTCCGACTCGCAGGAACTGCCTCATCTTAGCGCGGTTCCGTTCTTATCCCTAGTCTAATTTCGAAAGATTAAAATAGAAGCAGTTATTATTTTGTTGAGAGGAGATCGTTGACCGTTGATGATGCAAGGTAGGGATTGTCCGGGTTAGGTCACTGCTACTTAATAATACATACCCCATATGTGTATGTATGTGGGCATATATATGTACATATGTGTGCGTGTATATGTGTATGTGTATCTGCATATATATAAATATATATATATATATATATTATATATGTATATATATATATATATATATATATATATATATGTTAGGTATATTTACATAGATATGTGCATATATTAGTGTTAAATATGTCCTACTTGTATTTACAGCCCTGATGAAGGCTTGAAGTTCAAGCCAAAACGTCGGCACAATAAAACCATTTTTACGATAAAATGTAGTTTTATTAAGTAGCAGTGACCGCACCCTGACAGTTATATTTTGGTTCCACCAGTCTTGAAAGGTAGGATTTACAATCTTACCTGGAAGGGTCGGCAACACTAGAAACCGTCCCGCTAGTTACAAGGTCTTGGAATCTTGGAACTCTATATTTCTAACAATAAATTGTTTTTGTTATTTTACTTAACCTGTTTTATTTTCGAACACATTATCCAACTATAAGCAATTAAAAAATAACAAGGAATAAAATACAGACAAAAAGAACACTTCGAATATGCGAAATCAATTACTTTAAAGCTTTAAGCTCTTATTTCTCCGATTGACATCACCTAATCAAAACTTTCATCAGAACCTTTTATGTAGAGCATTTAATAAGCTTTCTAATGGTATTCTTCCGTTTACCAAAATTCGCAACAGTTTTCGAGATATTAATGAAAGTTCCCAAAATTTATATTATTTCTAGCAACAGAAAATTGGCCTCATTTTTCATATCCTGTTTTACACACAAAATTTTCGCAACATAAGAAATAACAAAAATAAAAAGCAATAAAAAACGAAGGGAAAGAGACAAAAATTACAACAAGAACGACAAAACCCCGTTCATAAGAACAAAACAGACGTATTTGAAGTTTTAAGCACTTATTTCTCCGATTGACATAACCTAATCAAAAATAGTTTTAGAATCTTTTTTGTAGAGAATTTAGTAAGCTTTCAAATAGTTTCTATCCACTTACCACGATTTCCCAACCGTGTTCGAGATATTAATGAAAGTATACGAACTTCCCAAAACTTTTCATGTCTGTTCATAAAATATTTTATTCTAACCCTTCCTTAACTCCAAACGTAACAAAACTTTCAACATATTAGTTTTAATGAAAGTAGAACATGCAGATGAAGTTTCAACTGAATCCCGTAATTCTAAGTACCCAAACCAAAAACGGTATTCAAAAACTATTTTTCCAATTTTCTCGAAAACGGTTAAAGCGATCGCCTTCAAAATGGTTTCATTCGTTTTCCTAGACCAGGAATCATATAAAACGAGTACTTACAAGCTTATGAACTCAAAAACGTAAGCGTTACGATTTTTTTGCGCGAATTTCGCCCCAAACGCCATCTTCCAGTAGGCGGATTTTGCTGGTTAACGAACTTGACCTTTCTAATTGGACGAAGGATTTTTGTACCAAATTTCATCAAAATCGGACCATTCGTCTTCTATCTAGAGAGCGAACAGACAAATATATATATATATATATATATATATATATATATATATATATATATATATATATATATATATATATATATACAAATTTGAACCACCGTTATTTTCGGTCTCTAGGGGTTCTGAAACGCGAAATTTTCTAGTCGGCACTTCCGGATTGTTTCATTGTATCAACCCTATAAGCGGGGTTCCTCCCTATGGGGGAGGGAGGAACCGCGCTAAAACACATAAAAGACCGAACTGCCAATGACCCACTTGTGTAGAGGCAAGATGAATAAAATAAAATAAAAAGAATTGACAGGACTGATAAGGTTGTGTTATTATATTGGCTGGCATGAACTGTAGCATCTCTGCGCATTAAGTAGGTAAGTTTAATATAATGTAATAATATATAAACACCAAATAGTGTTCAAGGCTCATCCAAAGCCTTTAAAAAAGAATCTAATGGCCTCAACAAAGTCTCCAACCTGCATCAAGAACCAAATGAAATTATATCTTCTTCCTGCAATACAGAAGACAGTTCTACTTGTTCTACAGCTCCATTTTCTGATTCATCTGACCAAATGCTTTTACCCTTCGAAAACAGGTGTCAAAAGTTTCCTACTTCTACGGTAAACCCGAAGCCAATAGAATATGAAACTGGAACTGAGGGTGTACAGAATGAAAATGGAAAAATCGACGAATTCCTGAGGTCTGCGGAACTTGTATTTCAAAGAATGGACAATTTAGAAAAGCTGGCCTTGTTATCTGTTTCCAATCCCAACATTCCCGTTGCAGCTGATCCTCACCCTCAACAAGATAATGTTGTTGCTAGCGAAGAAAGGATGGTGACAGCAGAAGATCCGGAAGAAAAGGATAAGGCAGTACTGACTGGTCGAAGTGAAGAAGCGCCCAAGAAACGGAAAAGTACCAAATCATCGAAAGCGAAAAATAAGACATCTCTGGGGAAAATACCAGAACCTCGAGGACGTAACGAAAACATTAAGAAGACATAGACAGTGTACCTACTCTTTTGTAAATAGCTCGGCTATTTTCAAAACATTATTTTTCCATACTAGCTTTTAATGTTTATGATAGCAAGCAATGAGTAAATAGCACAGCTGTAAATTGTAGATACTCCAGGATTCTAGCCTTTTTGATCAATTTATTTTATTTTGTTTTTTGTACAAGGTTTTGTATATTTAATTTCACAATTTTTTTATATTTTGTAATAGGTTATTTAAATTACTGTTATTTGAAAACTAAAATTTGTTATATTTTCTGTTTGCTTAAATTAGAGCTTATCATCTTAGTTACGAAGCTCTAAAATAAATAAATATATAAACGATATAAATATATAGACAATAACGCAATATAATATAATGTAATAATATATTCACAATGTAAACATGTAGACAATAATGTAATCAAATATATCTTTTTGTGATACAATATGTATCTTTTTGTGCGCCTTTCAATTGAATACTATATTCTTATGCGGCACGGAGGTTACTGATTACCACAATAATATATATATTATTTTGATTCGCTATTATTTTCAAAATATACCTTATTTACAAAATTTGACTTTTTGTAACATGTTAAAGTACATTTAAAAAAAAAACGGGTTTTATTTTTACTTTTCAAATAAAATTGGATATTTTGAAATATTTAAAGCTGTTTAATTACGGATTTATCTTCTTTTTCGTTTGTCTATTGCAACTGCTTTCTGTATCTCTTCTCAAAGTCCGCTGATATTGACGCATTCCATCGACCCTGGTATATCTTTTCCCTAGTCGAGATATCTTCTTGATATTCTGGGTGATAAAGGCTATAAGCCGAATAATATAAGTGAATAAAATAAAATCAGATAGTTCATTGAATAAATGCTGTTTTTAGTAATTATAATTTTTAAACTAATACTCAAACTGGGATACTATAAAATATGACAGTTAAAATTTAATAAAAACGCTTTAATTTTAGAAATATCGTTCCAAAGAATAATTCAAAGAGAACCGGGGGAATTTATCATTTTGTTCAAATGAAATTATACTTCCAGTGAATAGACAACATTTTAACTAAATACAATTTGTCGTGAGAGTTATTTTCAATATTGCTTTCAAGAGGAAAGTCTGCCACGACAGAATTGAATTCTCGATAATCATGGAGGTGAAAAAGTCCTGTTTAAATATTACCATTACTCCACCTACCCAAATAAATATTAAAAAAAATGCACTGTACCGGTAGAATTATGTAAAAAAAGTATATTTGGCTTAATTTAAAAAAAAAATTATAAATTAATATTTAATAAAGACGAAACAGTACTTCAGCTTGGAAATGGTTTTTTTTTTTTTTTTTTTTTTTTTTTTTTTTTTTTTTTTTTTTTTTAAAGCCCTTCCCAAAACACTTATGTATATTTCAAGACCCAAATTCAATTTTGTGGTCCTTGTGACGTATCCCTTAGATAATTAGGTATATGTAACACAAGGCGCAAAAATAATTTCTTTAGAAACAACACAGGTGTGTGTTACAAATATGTAAATACAGAAACAATATATTGACACAAGTACATAGTGCTAAGATTATTTTTGGAAGGACAATTTCGGTTGAACAAAATAATAAATTCCAGTGGTCCTATTGTTGTTATTCTTTGAAACGATATTTCTAAAAATAAAGCTTCTTTATTATTTTATAACTGACACATTTTATGATATTACAGTTCGAATATTCATTTTCAAAATAATAAATTCCAGTGGTCCAATTGCTATTATTTTTGGAACGATTTCTCTAAAAATAAAGCGTCTATATTATTTTGTAACTGTTATATTTTATCATATTACAGTTTGAATATTCACTTAGATAATAACAAATTATTAAAGACAACATTTATTCAATGAATGGTCTACATCAAGATTTTATTTTATCGTCTTGAATAAAAATTACAGATCGGTATGTATCTTACTTTCTTACGCATTTTATAAAAACCTTTTGTCTAAATCAAATTACATTATAGTTTTTCTCCCTCACTTACTATTATCTAGTAAGGACATTGTCTTAATTCAATCTGGCATCGATCAATTTCAAAGAAAAAAAAACTGACCATTTAAAATTACAAGTATTATTTATTTATTAAACCATGCTACACCGATATTCTGCATCTAGAAAAGCAAAAATACATTAGATGGATGGATTGGGTGTTTAAGGGTAGAAAACGTCTAGGTCCTCACCGCCCTCAAGTGTAGTGTTAGAGAGTCGTGTATATGTCGTGAAAGGGTTAGTAATTTTGTGTTTAGGACAGTGCTTGACAATGAACTGTTATTTTGATAACTTGTATTCAATTTTCTTTTTTTACTAATATCATTGCTTACTACTAACTTACTAGGTAATGGAACTATTTGTACTAAAAGTAATTCTAATATACACTATAGCACTATCAATACAAGTAATAGACTACATAACAAATAATAGACTACATAACCATATTAATATTTACTAATATTTACTTATTTATTTTTCCCCCTCTTGTATAGTTTTTTATTTATTTATTTTTTATATTTTTTTATTTATTTATTTTTTATTTATTTATTTATTTTTTTTTTATTTTTTCTTTCCTTTATGTATAATTTTATTTGTTGTCTTTTTAATACATATATATTTTTTTATGTATATTTTTTCCTCTTTTTTTTGTAATTTTTTATATATAAATTTTTTTTTTTACTAATACACTAACTAACTAATACAAACTAAGTAACTAATACAAACTAAACATAACTAATACAACTATTTGTACTAGAAATAATGCTAATGTAAGCAATATTAATACTAAAACTATACTACATAACAAAATTTATAATAAAGCCAATTCTAAATTAAACTAGCACAAAATACATTAGAAACGAAATAAGTAATATTATAATCTATTAACGCAAATATTTAACTGTTCGAGCTCACAGTTTCGAACCCGTCACCTCCGAACTGTGATCCCTAGACGTTTTTGACCTAGCCTATGACACTCCCCGGATCAAGACCTACCTGTGTGCCAAGTTTGGTAAAAATCAGTCAAACGGGGTGGATTTGTATAAGGAACAGACAGACAGACAAAAAACTGATTTTTACATAAATAGATGAGCGCCCGCAAGCAAGGCGATTCGCTCTATTAATTCTTTTCATATAGATCCAAACAATCACAGAACATATGATTCAATTTTTTTTTCTAAAACAATGTGGTACTATTTTAAAGTTTATTAAATATTAGCTGAATACCCGTGCTTCGTCACGGCAGATAAGTAGTTATTTTATTGCGTTAAATAATGTTTCATTAAAATTATGTTACTATACAATTTTTATTATAGCACGGTTCCCGTCATACTATATGTTATTCAATGGGCGTTAAAATTTAAAAGTTTATGTTTCCAAAAAGTTATTTGGAAACACCCATTATATTTGCGAGCATTACCAAGGTTATAGGTGAGGAGGCTGTGCAAGGGTTCCAGATATTATTACCTCGCCTGGAAAACCTAAGGATATGCCATACATCACGGTTTGACCGGGACTGTCCCGGTATTTTGCAATTGTTTCGGTGTCCCGCCCGGTTTTATCAATGTCCCGGAAAAGGCTGTAAGATGTAAAAAGTAATGAATTCATGTTTATAAGACTATTTTATATATCGGTTACTTTTCTACAATCAACATTTTTACTACTGCTCACAGTGCCAAAGATATGAGAAGTAATCTAACTGTAAAACGCTGGAACTACCTGCACAGCGCTGCCAGCTGCCAGACACTACTATTTGGCTGAGAGATTGTTTTAAGAAAATCAAGTAGCAAAAAAAGTTCCGTTCTTATTTTTACGGTTTGGGTAGACTAACAGTTTAGGATTCTCCCTTCCCGTTAGTTGCTAGGCTTAAAACTCACCAACCATTTTGCTTATAATTTGTACTCTTTTTATCCCCCCCCCCTGGTATGCCCATCCCATATTAATGTGTCCCGGTTTAACTCTCCAAAAATATGGCAAGCCTATCTGACGGGGACAGGCAGAAAAGAAACGCAATTAAAATTCTATGAGGGACAGTTAATTTCTAGTAATTCAAGGTCTGCGATCATTGTTGAAATTAACCTCAATTAGAAATAAAACTATGAAATAGATAATGTGAGGTAACAGCTGTTCTTTATCGTCCTAGCAACGCAGGCTGCCTAGGCTTGCCTTCTCTAACCAACTCAAACTTTAAACCCCTCTAAAAATGCTTAAAACTACGAATATCAAAAAATCCTTTCTTAGCGAGCACCTACGTTATATAGGGAGTGTCCATGCAAAATTTCAAAATTTTCTGTCGAGCGGTTTGGGCTGGGCGTTGATAGATGAGTGAGTGAGTGAGTGGTATTTGACAAATATATAGTAGACTAGCCGAATACCCGTGCTATGTCACGGCAGATAACCAGTTATTTTATTGTGTTAAATAATATATCAGCAAAATTAACGCTACTACATAATTTTTTGCAGTTTATTAGAGCATAGTCCCCGTCATACTATATGAAGAAACAGATAATCTAAACAGATAAGGCGAGGGCCGAGAGGTCCGCAGCCACCCCCCGAAATTTTGATTTGATGGTAAAATGTGTCTTAAAACCCTTAAAAGTAAATCAAATAAGATCATTTCATTTTAGTTGTAATAGCGTTTTAGTTGTATAAAACTATTCCAAGTTCTAAATTGTTAGTATTCCATACCCCGGAATGGTGATTTTGTCCCTCATAGCGTAAACTCTATGAGGGACAGTTTATTTCTAGTAATTCAAGGTCTCCCATCGTAGTTGAAATTAACCTCAATTAAAAATAAATAGATAATGTACGGTAACAGCTGTTCTTTATCGTCCTAGCAACGCTTGCTGCCTAGCCTTGCATGCTCTAACCAACTCAAACCTTAATCCCCTCTAAAAATACTTAAAAATTCGAATATCAGAAAATCCTTTCTTATCGAGCGCCTACGTTATATAGGGAGTGTCCATGCAAAATTTCAGAATTTTCTGTCGAGCGGTTTGGGCTGGGGGATGATAGGTGAGTGAGTGAGTGAGTGAGTGAGTGGTATTTGACAAATATATAGTAGAAGACAACTTTTGAGGCAAACCTCTTAGCCTACAAATACCTGATTAAGAAAAGATTGAATAATTTAAGAAAACACGAATATCATAAGTTCACATCAATTAGTATAGCTCTTAATTTTCATGGCAATATTTCAATAACGGGTGTTTTGTATTGGAAATTTAATTTAGATTATAAAAATGTGGTCGCTGGCGTTAATGACCCCAACGGTTGACACGCCTTAAACTCAACCAAAAAAAAAAAAAATGTGGTCGTTATTTACGATACATTAATATAAAACCCCGAGAACACAGTTTATAATAAAAAAACCAAACGATTGTTTTGAAAATGGACAAAAGATTGAGTAGCTCTACTAAATGTTGAGATAGAACGCCCATTTCTGCGTCCCTGAACTATACATGACGTGCAGAGTAAACCCCTAAAGTTATGACATCTCAATGTCGAACACATAATGTTTACACATAGATCCAATCATACACAGAACATAGGATTAATAGAGAACCCATTGAAAAATCCGGGTTTGTAATTTATCGACTATAGAATTTATAATTTTTTTTTTTTTTTGCCTGATGCCATTTGCCAATATATTGTGGTGTTGTTATAATTTTGTCGACTATAGCATTTTGTTCTACGTTCTCGTGTCCTGTGGTCTATATATTAATACCATTTTATTAGTCTGTTATCAGTATTAATATTTAAATTGTATTATGATTTATGTAAATACATAGTTGTTGTTCTTTTTCCAAATTCATAACTTAATCCTGTATCGTTTCCAAATTGCTTACTTTAGCACCTTCCTTAGATTAGGCTGAAGAATTAAGATTTAATTAGACTTGATGCTCCTGATGAGGCCGTCTGATTAGAAATCCGTAGAAAAATGTTTAACCCTTAGCTTACGACGAGTAGTGCGGGCTGACCGACCCTGTAGTACGGCGAGCTCTCTACCTGGCCGGGCCCTAGTTACGAAGCTATTCACGCCCTCCTCTCGACGTGCGTGAAGACGTTCATATAATTTCCTCCCTTAACGTTTCTAATCGTAGGAAAACTGTATTTCATTATTCATTTACGTTTACTTTTAGCTCTAAATATTTAGGTTGAATTATTTAATTAGATGCTCCAATAAATATTTGTTATAGTCTATACTTTTTAGTACGAAAAATATTATTTTTTTATGATATAGGTATTAATCAAAGAAGCTAAATAAATAAACAGCCTCTTTTTTATTAAAAACAAGATAAATACATCACCCTTTTCTATTGGAATCGAGTTGGATCTAACACTGGCGATGTTAATTTTTACGATCCCGACCTATGTATCCATAATCCGTAGCTCTCTCTCGACACAAATAGTTAATTTTTCCGGCGACCAGTGGTAAAAGAAATAGCTAAAGCTTTTCTAAATCCTTGCTTAATAGCCCCAAGGTCAAACTCCTGGAAAAATTAGCCGTAGGGAGCTGGTAAGCGAGAGAGAAGGGTCGGACTGCTGTACAAGTCCTTCGTTCCAGGGGCACGGCAGCTCTCGACTGCTGTACAAGTCCTTCGTTCCAGGGGCACGGCAGCTCTCGACTGCTGTACAAGTCCTTCGTTCCAGGGGCACGGCAGCTCTCGACTGCTGTACAAGTCCTTCGTTCTAGGGGCACGGCAGCTCTCGACTGCTGTACAAGTCCTTCGTTCCAGGGGCACGGAAAACTTCGACTTCTACAGAAGTCTTTAGTAAGGAAAGGGTTAATAAAATGACTAAATAGTAAACAGTAGTTTGTTGACTGATCTTCTGCCAATACAGGAAAAAATAATTTACCATTTGTGTCACTTTTGAAAATCACTATAAAAAATTGTACATATACATCCTCCACAATTGCATAGTTCTAAAATAATGGCTGCATTGCTACATGAATTGTAAATGATTTTGCTTCCTTCACTGGCAGCAATTAAATTTTTAAATGTTTTCGGATAGTTTACAAGCACCAATCTTTCTTTATGAAGAGGTGGTATCATCGTCCATACAGAAAAAAAAAAAAAAATACAAAGTTTAAAGTATTCTTGAGTTCTGCTGGTATCGAAGATACGAACTGAATAAAACGAGGAATTTATTCGGCTCACATAATAGATTCATTTGGATCTAACCACAGACGAATGCCAATTTGTCTGATCCGAGAAAGTGAACACACAATTGAAAAGCGGACCAACAGGTGTGCCTAAAAACAGGATGTTCGAGACTAAGTCCAAAAAGAGTAAAAATACTCTAAGATCCAGCCTTCTTTGAGAGATTCCTGCCCACAGGCTATTTCCTTTCTAACCCTTGCTGTTTCTTGTTGTCATGAGTTCGTGCAACAACTGTATTACAACTGAAACATAATTCATATACAACTCAACTCACAGGACTGGCACCAGCAAAGAATTGTTCATAATCCACTAACAACAAGTCGCAATGTTTTTTCTCCCTTATGTAATTTAAAGTCAGAAAAAATATGCAATTCTAATGAGCTCTTTTCCGAAGGAATGGTAGCTGTCTCAATAATAAAAGAATTTTTGAAAAATTTCATAAAATCCACATCGCTCCTATCCCTTAGTCGTTTTGCTTATTTATTTTTTGTTTTTTTAGAGCATTAAACAACGTGCCAAAAACCTTGATGAGATGGAAAAAAGAACTGTGTTCGTGGATCATGCTATACAAAGTAGCCAAACTTTTAAGTCTGACGCAGTTAAAATATTAGTTAAAGAAAAAAACCCATCAAACGAAAAAAAAAAAGAAATTATATACATAATTAAAAACAGCAATAAGGCGGTTAATAAAAAAAAACAAAAATCAAATACCTAGATAAAATATTTTTTGATACCCTAACCCAGACGACATAAAATGAATTAATTTATAAAATGACAAAGACCTTATTTTTTGAAAAATCGACATTTACCCTGAAACTATCGATTTTAAACAGCTGATGCGCAGTGGACATGATTGATCTTATCAGTCTAGTCGTGGCCCTACCTGCGGAAGGTTCTCGGTGATATAGGCTGTAATTATAAATTATTTTAAGAGCTCCTGAAGTTGCGTCATAGGAATGCGAAACATGTAGAGCATAATGAAGGTGTAGCGTAGAGTGTTTTTGTATGAGCTTGACATTTCGCCACATATAAATATATTAAAACTAGCGTCACCATTTTATAATAGGATGCTGATGCTTTAATTTATATTTTTATATGCACCTCTGAATATTAAGAAGTTTTCAAAATATAAGAAATATTCCCGTCACGCAGGAATTGCATCGGCTAAGCAAATTTTACTACAAGGGAGTGACTACGACTAACATGAATACTATAAACAATTTTTATCTTCAAGGAAACTTTTTGATTCCCTTAAATATTCAAGTTGACGAGAACAAGATACAATTGAATTCCCAATTACTGAGTAATTGTCGCCAGCTACAGTAGCAATAGCACTCGTCATAAGCTATCTGTATCTCATATTGAGTTAAATGACCTCTATAAGAAATATGAGAGAAGCAGTTGATGCTGTCAGAGTCCGGTATCCTTCAGTTCGATCATCTCTAATGACCTCTTCTAGCTCATGAGAAACAGATAACATTGAATTCCCAATTACTTAGTAATTGTCACCAGCTACAGTAGCAATAGCACTCGTCATAAGCTATCTGTTTCTCATATTGAGTTGAAGGACCTCTATAAGAAATATGGGAGAAGCAGTTGATGCTGTCAGAGTCCGGTATCCTTCAGTTCGATGATCTCTAATGGCCTCTTCTAGCTCATGAGAAACAGATAACATTGAATTCCCAATTACTTAGTAATTGTCACCAGCTACAGTAGCAATAGCACTCGTCATAAGCTATCTGTATCTCATATTGAGTTGAAGGACCTCTATATGAAATATGGGAGAAGCAGTTGATGCTGTCAGAGTCCGGTATCCTTCAGTTCGATGATCTCTAATGGCCTCTTCTAGCTCATGAGAAACAGATAACATTGAATTCCCAATTACTTAGTAATTGTCACCAGCTACAGTAGCAATAGCACTCGTCATAAGCTATCTGTATCTCATATTGAGTTGAAGGACCTCTATATGAAATATGGGAGAAGCAGTTGATGCTGTCAGAGTCCGGTATCCTTCAGTTCGATGATCTCTAATGGCCTCTTCTAGCTCATGAGAAACAGATAACATTGAATTCCCAATTACTTAGTAATTGTCACCAGCTACAGTAGCAATAGCACTCGTCATAAGCTATCTGTTTCTCATATTGAGTTGAAGGACCTCTATAAGAAATATGAGAGAAGCAGTTGATGCTGTCAGAGTCCGGTATCCTTCAGTTCGATCATCTCTAATGACCTCTTCTAGCTCATGAGAAACAGATAACATTGAATTCCCAATTACTTAGTAATTGTCACCAGCTACAGTAGCAATAGCACTCGTCATAAGCTATCTGTATCTCATATTGAGTTGAAGGACCTCTATATGAAATATGGGAGAAGCAGTTGATGCTGTCAGAGTCCGGTATCCTTCAGTTCGATGATCTCTAATGGCCTCTTCTAGCTCATGAGAAACAGATAACATTGAATTCCCAATTACTGAGTAACTGTCACCAGCTATAGTAGTAATGACCATCATTCTTAAGCTGTACCATATTTGATATGGAATTGAAGGACGAGCATTGAAGGACCTTTATATGAAATATAAGTGAAGTATTTGATGTTGTCAGTTGGAGAAGCTCTAATGGCCTATTCAAAGATAAATCTTCCAACACTAATGCTTCTACAAGCAATAAGGAAGAAAGCAATAAACCATCTGCTTTTCACATCCTTTGCTTATATCACAACGCAATTTGCTTTCTTGTCGCATCACAAAACACCTTCTTCATACTATTTTTATGCTATACATTTTATTGTTGCTACACTAGCAGAATAGAATACACCTCATCATACTTAGAGACATTTTGGATAAGAAAACCAATTTCATCAAACACTGCTGTTCTCATGAAATTAAAAACGTCTGTAATTTGGAATGAGCTTTTTAAATTGGCTAAGCTTTAGTTTAAATATATGCAAATAGTTAGCCGTCGAGGTTTTACGAAGTCAAAAAGTTTGGTCCCGAATAAGAATAAAAAAAAATAAATAAAAAAAATCAGTCCCGTAACAAGCCACGAGGGCCCTGAGGGGCAGATACTATAGAGGTATCTGATTCATGACCATACGGCACACTATAAAGATAGTGTGGTCAGTACTATGCTCCGGCCGCCTGATTTTCCTCCTGCTGCTTCGACTGCTAGAGTCATTAGCACCCAAGGTACCCATTATTAAATTAATTAAAGGCTGGGTTGGCCTAGGGACGGTCAGGGAGGCCGAATTTAACCCTTGAACAAAGACACTAGAAGAAAAAATCTTTAGTGCTTCTCGGGATTTGAACTCCAACTTATGAGTCCAGTGCTCTACCACTGAGCTAACCTCGCCTCCTACCATTTTAAAACACCTACATAAAATAAAACTAATGAAATATGACTCAACTAACCATATAGAACTTTGTCTTGGACTTCCCAACATCCGCCCTTCGACTTCCAAAGTCCTCAAATGCTAAATTAAAGATATTTTTACATTTCTTACCGAGAAATCCCTTTTAATGACTCTTAAGACTACTAAAGTAAGATTTTAATCCCTCTTAAGACTACTAAAGTAAGATTTTGTAGCCTAGCTGTAGAAAGAGGTTTCTGTTATAATGGCCATGTCCAAACGGAGATTACATTATAAGTGTATAATTTTTTATAAAAACATTACATAATGCAAACCGAGCGAAAATCTAAATCGCGGACAATGATAACCCTATAGTTTGTGGCGTAATAAACCCAATCAAAATCAACCACCTGAGTAATATTTAAAACTAGAATATGTATCCTTTAATGTTTGGGATTATTTCAATTTGTTTTTTCTCTAATGTAAGTTTAAAATGTTTTTCTTAAGGGACGAATGTCTCAGAGTTAATTCTGTTTTTTCTTTCATTTATTCACTAAACAATCAACAGGTGGCTCAGCGGAGAAATGTACCAAAAACAAATTTTCCTATAGCCTGATGTTGCATATTTATCAAAGAGAATGTAACAAGTTTTCAAGGTAATTCCGTACTATGAACGTCAATAAATACTCCAAAAAGATTAATTCATAAAAAAATAACTATTATATTAGGTTATAAGAAGCTTATCAAATCACCGCGGGGAAGGAAGATAATTTCTAATCAAGAAGGCTTGTCTGTGAAGGGGAGCTATGATTAATGGATTCTCCCAAGGAACGGACGAGCTCATTGTCTAGAGAATATTATAATAAGCCTCTTCTCCTTTCTTATATCATTCTATCCATTCACTGCTTCTAATTTCTTTGGAACATAGAGTACTTTCAAGATTGGAGAAGAATGACAGAAGCATTCATTCATAGATTCCACCTTTCATTGATTAATTCTAATGATTATTGCTCATTGAGTGATTTTTTGAAGGCATAACTAAATACTTTCCTCAGAAGGTGAACAGTGTACGCTGCATTTCTGAATGCTGTCCTTAAAATAACCTATATCAATTAAGAAATTCATAAACAGTTTTGCTATTTAATGCAGCAGAATCTGGATACAGCGCCCACGTTCAGCGCCACTAGCGGTGGAAGTAAAAACCAATGCCGGAGCCGCTTTGGCGACCTAATTTGATTTTAATCCAATAATGTGTAAGCCCCATCTTTTAATGAACCGATTTAGTTAATTTTAATCAAATCCTGGAGGCCCAGTGGCCTTGAGTGTGCCAATGGACGTAGGTTCGATTCACACTTTGGGGCGGTGGCTATTCTTTAGAAAAAATAAAAAGGCAACAGCCCAATCCTGGCTAGAAAAGGGTGGTCAAGTTCGTTAACTAGCAAAATTAGTCAACCTGAACATGGTTTTTACGCTTACTTCATATGCTCCCAAGTACTCGTTTCATAGGTTTCTTGGCCTAGCAAAACTAATGGAACAATTTTTAAGGCGATAGCTTTAACCGTTTTCGAGAAAATTGGACAAATATTTGTTGAATAAAGTTTTTGGTTTGGGTTTTTAGAATCATGTCATTCAGTTAAAACATTTTCTGCATGTTCAAATTTCATTAAAACTAATATGTTGAAATTAAGGTTACGTTTGGAGTTAAGGAAGAGTTATAATAAAATGTTTTATTAAAATACATGTAAAGTTCTGAGACTTCTTATATTTTCCTTATTTTTTTTTCTTTTAAATTATAGGTGCTTCTACTGCCAAGGTCGATGCCAATTTCCTTAATATCTCGAAATCGGTCGGGAATCATGGTAAGCGCAAGGTTACACACATATATTTGCGGGCTCTTTTTAGCAGACAGGGTTGATGACGATCTGGAAATGGGACCTCAATTCCTACAATTCTTCAAAATCTGCTAAAACGATTAAACGAAAAGTGAAAACTTCTACTTAAGTACATTAATTAATTAAGCACCCTTAAACAGGTATTAATTAGTTTCATAGCTAATGAAACCTTTGAGGATGGAAGGAGAAATAGCGCGATAAAAGTTTGAATAATTTATTACCGATAACCAGAATAAAATATTCATTTTGAATAAAATAAATTTCAAAGCTGACCCAGATTAAGTACAGGAAAATGGAATTATGAGTACTCGTGCATTGTGAATGCAAATGACCGAAGACCCTACGGGAAAAAAGATAGTCCCAAGGCAGTACTCTTCAAATAGTAATTCCAACCTTAGGGCATTAGCAGCCTTATCTTCTTTCCGCCTTAACACTGCCCATCAATCAAAGCCATGGCCTCTTCTAGAAGAATGGAGATTATATCCTCTACCGTTTCAGCATGTCTATTCTTATGCTGTGATGGAAACACGGCCTTAGAAAGTGGGGAACCGTGAATTTTCTCTATCAGGTATTTCCAAGCAATTACTGCTTACAACCAGGGTTTGTGACTAGGAACCTCCCTAGCTATAGTTCAGTTAGAAGGAATAGTTATAATCCCGCATGCGCGCAATTCTGAGGGAAATATTTCCGACGGTTCATATATATATATATATATATATATATATATATATATATATATATATATATATATATACAGGGTGTCCCGTAAATGTCTAGTCATATTGTGAGGGGTGATAGAGGACCCTTAGGGGAACAAAAAATGTTCTATGACGATTTCCCGAATTCTCGCCCATAAGGGAGAAAACGTCGTTTTATTGTTTTATCGAGACAAACGTGGTTTTTAGAAACATAATCGTTGTAGCTCCGTCCCAGGTGGTTCTACTAGAAAGGGAGTGAAACCAATCGAAAGCTGAATAAATTTACTATAAGACCAGTTGGGAGCAAACGTAAAAATGAATGAATGTAAGTATGCATATCTTACAATAAGAAGGCAATTCTAAATTTCCTGACATTTTATTGATATTTCTTTCCAGCGTTACTCCTCAATAAGCAGGATCTGAGATTTCCGGGTTTTAGAAAAACTTCCTCATTTCACTAGCTTTCCATTCATGTATCACAACCCGGTGTTATTGAAGTATTTGAACGATTTAAGAACAAAAGTTTTTAAAAAAACATGGATCTGTGAAAAGAAAATTATATTTTTTTCTTCAATTTATTCAAAAAGCTGAAGGGAAATATTTTTTTTATAAATGTTTACATAAATATTAAGTAAATATTTACTTAAAAGAATAAAAAAAATTACTTCCACGGATATTAAAAAAAAATCTTAAAACAGTAAATAAATAAAATACACATTTATTTTGAATTTATTAATTCAGGTAACTAATACTGGGTCCAGGAGGAGGCCATTAAGGAACCCCAACCATACATTAACCTCAAAAATTACTATTTTTACCTATATCACGCATTTGAACACATTTTTACAGGACTATGTACATATTATTTATGAGGGATAGAATTTTTAATTACCACAACAAAAACGCATGGGCTCAGAATCCCAGTGAGTTTCATAAGCGTAGCCATCAGTATTAATTTAAGGTAAAGCATTTGTTTTCTAAATATAAGTACCTGTAAAAATGTGTTCAAATGCATGATCTAGGTAAAAATAATAATTTTTGAGGTTAAAGTATGGTTGGGGTTCCTTAATGGCCGCCTCCGGGACCCAGTATTAGTTACCTGAATTAACAAATTCAAAATAAATGTGTATTTTATTTATTTACTGTTTTAGGATTTTTTTTTATATTCGTGTAAGTAATTTTTTTCATTGTTTTAAGTAAATATTTACTTAATATTTATGTAAACATTTATAAAAATAAATATTTCCCTTCAGCTTTTTGAATAAAATGAAGAAAAAAATATAATTTTCTTTTCACAGATCCATGTTTTTTTTTAAACTTTTGTACTTAAACCGTTCAAATACTTCAATAACACAGGGTTGTGATACATGAATGGAAAGCTGGTTAAATGAGAAAGTTTTTCTAAAACCCGGAAATCTCAGATCCTGCCCATTGAGGAGTAACGCTGGAAAGAAATATCAATAAAATGTCAGGAAATTTAGAATTGCCTTCTTATTGTAAGATATGCATACTTACATTCATTCATTTTTACGTTTGCTCCCAACTGGTCTTATAGTAAATTTATTCAGCTTTCGATTGGTTTCACTCCCTTTCTAGTAGAACCACCTGGGACGGAGCTACAACGATTATGTTTCTAAAAACCACGTTTGTCTCGATAAAACAATAAAACGACGTTTTCTCCCTTATGGGCGAGAATTCGGGAAATCGTCATAGAACATTTTTTGTTCCCCCAAGGGTCCTCTATCACCCCTCTCAATATGACTAGACATTTACGGGACACCCTGTATATATACAGGGTGTTCAAAACTCGATTGACACCTCACTTTTTTTCCACAATTATTGAAATGTAAAAATGAAACTTGGTGGGTCTTAACGTGGTCGAATGAACTTTCATTGGACCTAATGCACAGAACTTAATCAACTTTCTCCAATTCTTCTCCAGTGACCCTAACTCTGGAATCTCCAATGGAAAGGGGTTATGATTATTGTAGAGAACTGAATTTTATGTATATTTTATATCTATCATTTTTTCGCTAAAACGCACGAATTAGTAACAAATTGCAAACATCCAAGAAAGCCCTTATATTTTGTCACTTTTCTGCCAATAACGTAGAAAGTATACCAGTAATGAAAAAATTAGTCGGTATAAACGTTGTAGAGTATTAAATTTACTCCCTAAAAAGTACCTTTAAATGCCCAAAATGTCAACATGAATGGAGCAAAATAAACATTTGTTTTTTAATTTGCCCGAAAAGTTTATTATCAACGTGATCTACGCTTCATTAAAACTTCATAAACATTTCCTAAAATTTTTTTGCTCTCCGTACTTTGGAATTTAAGAAAGTTAATATATATATATATATATATATATATATATATATATATATATATATATATATATATATAATAAGATTCTTTTTGAAAAGCCCAAGAAAAGTCTAGTTTTGTACACGTTTTCAAAATTGTTCTTGAAAATTGTATTAGAATCCCCACGTATAATCTATATAAATAAAAATCACGTGTCTGTTTGTTCCTTATACAAATCTACACCGTTTGACCGATTTTGACCAAACTTGGCACACAGGTAGGACTTGATACGGGAAATCTCATAGGCTAGGTCAAAATAGTCAAATTTCAAAATTTGGTCAAAAGTTCAAAAGTTTTGTTCAAGAAAAATTGCCTACACTGAACCATTCAGAGTCTGACGGCCATTTTGAATCGACAGCCATTTTGAATAATTTCTCAAATTTATTTGTTGATGTTCTCGATAATTAGAATAACTCGAACTCATTGATGACTTTACATCATTATATAATCATGTAATGCAGTTTATTTCAATTTTATATCAACAGTCACTGTCTAACTAAGGAGCGCTGGCCTTTCTTTGATAAGAGCTATCTACTCGCAGGCTGTGGTGCTGGCCTCTATCGGCTGTTTTATAAATTGCTGTGGTGCGTGCCTCTGCCGGCTGCATTATGAATTACTAGGCAGATATATACAAATTCACACCGTTTGACTGATTTTGACGTAACTGGGTATACAGGTAGATCTTGATACGGGAAGAGTCATAGGCACAATAGGTGTAGCATGGCACACTGGGTAGCAGCTAGTTACTTATAAAACGTGTACGTAAAATCTTATTAACACTGAAACGGAAGACCTACGATTTTGCACAAAAAAAAAAAAAAAAAAAAAAAAAAAAAAATTAGGTGGGCGGGAATCTGGTGGTTTACAAACTCGACCTTTAAAATTAGACAACTTATTTTTCTCCCAAATTGCATCACAAACAGACAAATATATGTATATATAAATAAACATATGAATCACCGGTATTATCTATTTTCGTGACCTATAGGTTCTGAAGCTCGACGTAACATTTCTCAGAGGTACCTCCGAATTGGACCCGTATTTTACCCGAAGCGATCCGATCCGATCCAATCTGATTGCGTTTGACCGTCAACGGCCGACGTGAGTGCCTACATTGGTCGTGACCCGATGCGATACGATTTTGTCATAGCTCGTCAGTCATGACCTCGAAGTGAAGTGAAAATGAGTGATTAATTTAAGAAATACCACCTAATAAGCATAGAAAGCTTCGATTAGGTTGAATGTTGGAGGTATGAAGGAGGAGTTGAGAGGCCAATCAATTTTCTGGAAGTATATCAGTCCCGAAAAAATAAATCTTAGCGTAGCAGTTAATTTTTTATTGTTACACTACTATAAGAGAAACATTAGTACTCCTTTAAAATTATTTATAAGAAAGGTAGCTACAAGGTTATAAGCATTGGAAGGTTACAAAGATTGGAAGGTTATAAACATTTGATGGTTATAAACATCTTTCCACGTAATTTATTAAACAAGCGAAACAAGAAACAAAAATGTGAATTCGCAACGTTGTTCTAAATTTCTTTAGCTTTCATTTAAACAAAATGCATTGAAATCGGTTAAGATATAGAGGCTGAAGACTTTTTTGAAACACAATATGTCGTTTGGTGCCATTTTGCGTCGTCGGTCCGAAATCGGTCTAGAAAAAAACAAGTTTGAACGGCCGAGAATCGGTGGCTTTCGGATCGGATCGGGACCAATGTAGGTGCCCCCTAAAAGGTCGATGCAATTGGCGGGTTCCCCTCCTATGGAGCGCTAATAGAAAAAAAAAAAAAAGACAGGCATTCAAACACAATTTTCAAAATCTTTCTCAGGGTGCTAAACTGCGAAAAGAGATTAGTCCAAGGAGAATTCTTGGGCAATTATTGATGATAGTATAAGATAAATTTCCAACGAATAAACATAGAGAATTAGGCAAATAGCCTTTCTTCAGCAGCGAGGTAGGAAAGTAAAGTCAAATAGTCCTTAATTGTGCTTGGCTACCTGCCATATTGCAATCTCTTTGGAAGGAGCTCAAGTACTATACTTTTAACTTGGAATTCTTAAAAGGAGGAAGGCTCCTATAAAGTTCTTCTTTCAATCCTAAAGTGGATACTCCTTGTTCTACTTTTATAGGATTTTCAGGGATTTATCAGCGTCACTTAATTCTGGCACTATCTACTTGAATTTATCGAATTAGTTCTTCAGACAAGACCATATCAATGTAATGTAGAAAAAGAAGTCTGAATCGTAGGATATCTGCAAGTGAAGTCATTATTATCATAATTTAACACGGGTGCTCAAATAATGAGGAAAACCCGCATCGAGGCCGATTCTAACAAGCCTTATTATTTATTGATATAGGTAACTAATGAATATTATTAATTCTGGGTGTCGTATATCACAGCCTAGTTTAACCATTTTTACATAAAATAAACAATTAACATTTATTTACCACTATAACAGCGAAAAATGTCTTCTACAGTTACCCTGATCTACTAGGTTTCCAGAGCACCTTAAAACCCACCATTTTACACAAAAATATTTAAAAACTTCCCTGCACCCCAAATGCCTAGGTGCTCCCAGCCCCCCCCCCAAATTATTTTCTATATACGCTAGTGCAGTACATTACATAGGTTTGTCGGGTGGACCTAAAACATATTTATGTATATTCCTGAATTTGAACAGAATGCTCTAATTTTTCTATAGTCACTCATCCACTCCCTCCACCTAGGCGACTCAGAAGGCAGTGCCCCAGAGACTTGCTGTAGTGACCAAGTGAAATGTTAGCAAATGGCTTTCTCTTCGTTCAAGTGCGTCAAGTCTGTGACTCACCGATCTCCCCTTTCCAAGAGCGTTCTTCTGCCTTTAATCAAGGATGAAGTTGGGAGGCCTTGAGCGCAGAACCTATTGTATCATATATCATATCGTCGATACAACTGCCAAGTATCGAATGTGAAAAAATGAATTTTTCATTTTCGATTTTTCTGATAGCTGTTGGACTGATGTACGTTGTGGCAAACTCTCGAAAATTAAAGAAAAATAATTATCAATTACAGAAAATCAAACTAACGAATGTACATTAAGTCTAATTAAAATATATCACAGGATAAAATATATATAAAGTCATCTATATGGTACGAAACCACTTTTCATATTCGATACTTTGCTTTTGTATCGACGATATTACTAGATGTTTTTATATACAGGATGTAATAACCAATAAGAAAATTATTTTTCTATAAGTAGATACCTTAGAACCTTAAAGCTCCTAATAATTGGACTTTTTGAAGCATTAGACAAATCTAATCCATGCCAAACATCATTAAAACAATTACCATCCAATAAAACGAAATTAAAACAAAAAAAAATGGAAAAAGAGGGGAATTAAAATCAATCATTTATTGCCGATAAAGAATTTAATAGCTCCCAGGGATCTACGACTTCCCCTCAGCAAATTAAAGGGTTCCGTAATTGGACTTGAACGAAGAAGGAAAAAACCTTCCGTATACTTGAATTAGACGAGCTTAAGTTGCTGGCACGTAAGCAATTAACTACTCATTATAAGCAGTTAAATAAATTACTTGATGACTTTTTTCAATTAATTGCCGATCAAAGTATGTTTAAACATTTGATTATAAAGGATTTTATATAACTTTTCAGAGTTGAAGGATATAAGAAAATAATTGTTTACGATTTAGTTCTCCTATTAAAGAGTAAAAAAAATTAAGATATGACAAGGAGAAATTATGAAATCCTTATGATCTCCAGAAACTCCCAGCTAACTCCTGTCATTCTAATAAAAACCATTTTGTAGTTAATTTGATTTATACGTTACTTGGTGAGTAGTATTTATGTATGGAATATATAAATATCCCCCATAGGGAGGAGCCCCGCTTATAAGGTTGATACAATGAAACAATCCGAAAGTGCCGACTAGAAAATTTCGCGTTTCAGAACCCCTAGAGACCGAAAATAACAGTGGTTCAAATTTGATAATATATATATATATATATATATATATATATATATATATATATATATATATATATATATATGTATATATTTATTTATATATATATATATATATATATATATATATATATATTTGTCTGTTCGCTCATTTCTGGCTTCCCTAATAGTCCGATTGTGATGAAATTTGGTACAAAAATCCGTCGTCCAATTTGAAAGGTCAAGTTCGTTAACCAGAAAAATCCGCCTACCGGAAGATGGCGTTTGGGGCGAAATTCGGGCAAAAAAATCGTAATGCTTACGTTTTTGAGTTCATAAGCTTCTAAGTACTCGTTTTATATTATTCCTGGGCTAGGAAAAAGAATGAAACCATTTTCAAGGCGATAGCTTTAACCGTATTCGAGAAAATTGGAAAAATATTTTTTGAATACCGTTTTTGGTATGGGTACTTAGAATCATGGGATTCAGTTGAAACATTTTCTGCATATTCTACTTTCATCAAAACTAATATGTTGAAATTTTGGTTACGTTTGGAGTTAAGGAAGGGTTAGAATAAAATATTTTATTAACAGACATAAAAAGTTTTAGTAACTTTGTTTACTTTCCTTAATATATCGAAAAAGGTTGAGAATCTTGGTAAACGGAAGAATACCATTAGAAAGCTTATTAAATGCTCTAAAAAAAAAGGTTCTAATGAAAGTTTTGTTTAGGCAATGTCAATCGGAGAAATAAGAACTTAAAACTTTAAAGTAATTGATTTCGCTTATTCGAACTGTTCTTTTTGTCTGTTTTTTATTCCTTGTTATTTTTTAATTGCTTATTGTTGGATAATGTAATTGAAAATAAAACAGGTTAAGAAAAATAAGAAAAACAATTTAATGTTAGAGATATGGATTTCCAAGATATATAGCTTTTCAACTGCCTAGCGTCCTTCATAGGGAGGGTTCTTTGTCTTTGATTTTGGTACTTAGAATTATGGGATACAGTATGGGATAGAATTATGGGATAACACTAATATGTTGACATTTTTGTTACGTTTAGAGTAAAGGAAGGGTTAGAATAAAATATTTTATTAACAGACAAAAAAAGTTTTGGTAACTTTGTATAATTTCGTTAGTATCTCGAAAACCGTTGACAATCCTGTGAAGCGGAAGATTACCATTCGGAAGCTTACTAAATGCTCTACAAAAAAGGTTCTGAAGAAAGTTTTAATTAGGCGATGTCAATCGGAGAAAAAAGTGCTTAAAGCTTTAAATTAATTGATTTCGTTTATTCCAATGGTTCTTTTTGTCTGTTTTATTTCTTGTTATTTTTTAATTGCTTATAGTTGGATAATGTATTTGACAATAAAACTGGTTAAGTAAAATAACAAAAACAATTTATTGTTAGAAATATAGATTTCAAAGACCTTGTCACTAGCGGGTCCGTTTCTAGTGTAGCCGACCCTTCCAGGTAAGATTGTAAATCATGACCTTTCAAGACTTTACTACTCACAGGAATGGCGTTAGTGACCTTAAGGGTTGACAAGCCATTATAATAATTAATTTTAAAAAAAAGATTGGTGGAACCAAAATAATAACTGCTTCTATTTTAATCTTTCCAAATTAGACTAGGGATATGAACGGGACCGCGCTAAGATGATGCAGTCCTGCGAGACGGACTTTTATTTAATTTTTAGCACTTTCCTCCGAAGGAAAGTAGCTATTGAGGTTGGACTCATGACGGAATTTTTGAAAAATTTCTTCAAATCTCCATCGATCCTACCGAGTAGGCACCGAAAATGACCCCCGTTAAAATTTATTTATATATATATATATATATATATATATATATATATATATATATATATATATATATATATGTGTGTGTGTGTGTGTGTGTGTGTGTCTGTTAACACGATAGCGCCCAGAGTTTTTGTTTTTTCTTCACGAAACGTGGTACATAGCGTTCAATTAGCAAACGATTGAACGAGTTCGTTAACCACCAAAATCGGTCCACCGGGAGGGGGGGTTTACCCCGAACCCAAAACACTAATTTGATCCTGCCAGCCGTAGTTTTTGTTATATTTCAACGAAACTCGGTATTCGTTATGGTGATCTAAAGAGAGACATACGTCTTAAAAATAAACTAAATCGGTTTATTAGGAGGGGGGGTTTACTCCGGACCCACATTACCAATTTGCCACTACCAGCTGTAATTTTTGTTACATTTCAACGAAACTCGGTATTCGTGGTGGTAATCAACAGAAAAAAATTGGTTATAAAAATAAACTAAATCGGGTTATTTGGAGGGGGGGGGGTTTACTCCGGACCTGAAGTACTAATATACTCATACCGTTCGTAATTTCTGCTGTATTGTAACGAAACGCGGTATACGTCATGGGTATCTCATGAGAAATAATTGTTGTAAAAATTAAGTAAATCGGTCAATTGGAAAGGAGGGTTAACTTTAAACTCTGTTTCATTGGAATTAGCCGGTAGGTTCACAAAGCCGCCGCGAGGAGCGCTATCTCCCACTATGGGGACTGTATCCTGTTCCTGCGTCAGATCAAAAGACGGAAAATGAAGTTTTTGTGTATTTATTAAGTAGTACAGTATCATATATTAACATAACTCTGGAAACAAATTATTTACAAAATTAATAATTGAACAGTTCACATATGAAATAAAAATGAGCAGAACTATTCACGTTTTTATTTTATTTATATAGGTTATTTACAGCAAATTATTCAGTAATGTAGTCTACACTACAAAAATTCTGAGGAAAGTGCTTAGTTATGCAGCTCCTGCGTGACGGACTTTTTTTAAATTAAAATCATGTCAACCCATAATGTAAGTAATCCGCATTTAGCTATGATTACAGTGTTGTTTTTTATTAATGGTGCAACTAAATTTTGTTCTATTTAATGTTGTTATAAGGTTGAATTAATTATTTATTCAATTAGAAATTTGAAAGCCCGTCCTACTTGGTTGGCGTTATAGCTCAAAATTTGATCTAAGGAGTCAGACAGTTTTTCTTATTTTTGAATCCTGCGTAATGTGAACAATCGTTTACGGAAGAAACGTCCGGGTTTGTTCTTTGTACCAGTCAATGCTGAACCAAATACCGCTCAACGCATATTCCCAACAATACAGGAATTTGACCATAGGCGTAAATAAGGGGGGGGCTGCAGCCTCCCCCCCCCCCCCGAAAATTTGATTTGATTGGTAAAAATTTCATAAAACCCTTAAAAGTCCGTCTCGCAGGAACTGCATCATCTTAGCGCGGTTCCGTTCATATCCCTAGTCTAATTTGGAAAGATTAAAATAGAAGCAGTTATTATTTTGGTTCCACCAGTCTTTTTTTTTTTTAATTAATTATTATAATGGCGTGTCAACCCTTAAGGTCACTAACGCCATTCCTGTGTGTAGTAAAGTCTTGAAAGGTCATGATATGCGATCTTACCTGGAAGGGTCGGCTAACACTAGGTCCCGCTAGTTACAAGGTCTTGGAATCTTGGAAATCTATTTTTCTAACATTAAATTGTTTTTCTTATGTTACTCTTTGGGCAAAGTTCGATCCTTTCAGTCAAATGAAAATATCCTAGCAGCATAGGTTTTTACCAATTTTACAACTCGGTAGTAATGTGTCCCCATTTTACGGTATATATAAGTTTTATTATAAAAATTATCATTAAACTTCTCATAAATTCTCATTGTTTAACTTTTCTCTAAATCGTGGGTACTACTTCTTTGCATTTAATTGCCTTCTTTTCCTTGGTTCTATTTATTTTGTATATGAAAAAGTAATTATAGAACCAAGAATAGTTATTGTTCGTATATAATGGGTAGGATCAATGAAGATTTGAGGCACTTTTAAAAAATTCTTTCATGACTGTAACCTGAAAAGCCCATACTCCTGAATGTCTGATACCACAAGAGCCCACATTCCTGGATGACTGTAAAATAATATTTTCATGAAAGGTGAAGCATTTCAATATAAGTGTGTGCTGTATACCGCCTATGCTGGTGTAGAGGTAAACACAACAATGGATGCTCAAGGAGAATGTAGAAGGGCGACCAAGAAAATAAAGCCAGAAAGTTATGGAGGAAGTAAAGAGTATTTTATATATAAGGTGGGTATCGGGGTTCTGTACCTCCTTCCCTTTACCTCTGTGGAATATACACCCTTTCAATTATTCAGTTCTCATTATAATTCAGTTCTGAATTATTTTTAAAATCCAAATAAAATATAAATTAACATAGAAGAAAAGTAATTGGTATTGCCTTTACCACAGCCATAACGTATATGTTTACATAAAGAAATTCCGCCTACAGTAACCATAAGCCGGATGTTAACACCAGAGATGGGCATAATTTTATTTATAAATAAAAATACGAATTTATTCGTACTTCATATATTTGTGAATACAAATATAAATAAATTCGTATTCATAATTGTAAATACCAATTTATTTTTATTCACATATATTACATATAAAAATATAAATAAAATTTTATTCGCAAATTTTCCTGCGAATACAAATAAATTCAAAGAAAAAATTGTAAATAATCACAAAAAAATGTAAATATTTCTAAAAAATATAAATATTTACAAAAAATCAAATGATTACAAAAAAAATCACATTAAAATATACGAATAAAAATTTATTCACATTATAATTTGTGAACAAAAATGTATTCACAATAAAATTCGCAAATAAATTATGAATTTATTCGTATTAAGATGATATTACGAAAGTTATTGAAGCTGATTTTTTTTTTTTTTTTTTTTTTTTTTTTTTTTTTTTTTTTTTTTTTTTAATGAAAGTTTATGACACATTTTTACCGATCAACTCAAAATTTCGGGGGGGGGGCCTTATATACGCCCATGTTTGGGATTGATATTACGTTCTGAATAAGATAATTGTGAACATTAAATGTGCATTAGCCGTAAAGAAAATTTAAGGCTGATTTCAAAAAAGTGTAATGAATTATTGACAAAAAAAAAAAAAAAAAAAAAAAAAAAATTGTACAAGAAGAGAAAAGGGGGTCTCCCGTGGTCTAGTGGCTAGCGCCTTGGATTCATAAGCGGGAGATGGTGGGTTCGATTCCCAACCTCCGGCAGGAATTTTATCATCCCACGGCTCGCTGGTAAAATTCCTCGCTGCACTCTGGATGTCGGCGCTAATGACCTGGATGTAGATGCGCCGTAAAAAAAAAAAAAAAAAAAAAAGAAAAAAAAAGAGAAAAGTGGAGTTGTACTACAAAAAAAAACCGTTTTTTCCTAAAGTGCCTTTAGAACGGCACATGTCTGGAACGGAGTGAAATAAAAATGTGTGGTTTGTGGTTTTGCACTACATTGTTCGTCTAGTTTCACCCCCTGAAGGATTGTCATTAAATTGCGATACACCCTGTTTAGGAAATATCGGGTAAGGGGGGGGGATGGAATACTAACAACCTAGACCTTGGAATAGTTAGACAACTAAAACGCTATTAGACAAAAAAATATAATATATTTTTTCTGAACTAAGCAATCTTATTGTAGTAATTGGTGGATGGTGGAAATTGATGATCAGAAGGATGAAAAAGGTCCAAAATTCCTATAGATATTTTATTTTACAGAATGTTTTCAGGGACTAAGCCACATTTTTTCAATGCTCATGCAAAGGTTCTTATTTAGCCTAGGCTTAAAATTTTTCTATGTGATTTTGCAAAAGGGTTGGTTTGTAAAAAACTCTCGTCCAGATCTGTCCAAATTGAAATCATGCAGCCAAGCCATCCTTCTACGCCTGTTAAGCAGGCTTTTCGCGTTCCGATTTGCAGTACGACTTAGTAGGATTACTAGTTGTATGGTCGACTCCACTCATGCTTTGAATTGATATCCAACTTTAGTCCTAGTCTGTTTTCACGACTGTGTACGTCTCTCACGAGCCGAAAAATGTATGAGTGCAGACCAAAGGTCAAGCACTGACTGGGGTAAGTTGGACGACTTTCATCCGACTCCCCCACTCACGCTCCAACTCCGTTGCCAGTCGGATGTCGGACCTTCGACTAGCCCAATCACGATCCGACTTTTGGTCCAACTTCCGAAGTAGGACCACTAGTCGTACTGCAAATCCGAACGTGAATGACCTGCTTTAAGAAGGACGTTGTTTTCTAATAAAATTCAGCACAATAATTCTTCGTCGGAATCACTCATCTTCACTGCACAAGGAGTTCACTACTCATGAGCTGCGGCTAAATCGAATCGGCCGACGTCGGGACAAATCGGATTGAATCGGGATAAATAATGATCCAATGTAAGCGCAGCCCAAAGCAAACCCCTATTAATAATTTGAGGTAAAATATAAGTTTGCCGCTCACGTCCAAATAACTATACAGCCAAAATTGACCTTTAGTATGCTTTACACCGGGTCAAACGCAGACCACTGCCCAGTTAGGAGCTCATTAATAATTTGTGCTCAGAGTAAACCTCTCCTCTACTGGGGCCGATTTTCCCGGTTAACTAACTCGTCCAACCATTTGTTATGGCAATACTACTTGATAAGTTTGGTGCCGAAAAAAACAACAACATAAATTACAACCGACATTCTCTCCGACTGTACATTACTGGACGGACCCAGGACAAAACTCATTAAGGACATTACCTTACAGGACGGAACTTGGCCCACTCACAAACCTGACTTATCTCCTGCTTGACTGTACATTACTGGACGGACCCAGGACAAAACTCATTAAGGACATTACTTTACAGGACGGAACTTGGCCCACTGACAAACCAGACTTATCTCCTGCTTGACTGTACATTACTGGACGGACCCAGGACAAAACTCATTAAGGACATTACTTTACAGGACGGAACTTGGCCCACTGACAAACCAGACTTATCTCCTGCTTGACTGTACATTACTGGACGGACCCAGGACAAAACTCATTAAGGACATTACTTTACAGGACGGAACTTGGCCCACTCACAAACCATACTTATTTCTTAAATATATTCAGGAATTTGATGCATTTATTAAACAATTGGACCTAAAAAATTTAAATCAACTCATCTAAATACCCACATATGTATTATGCTATTACATATGTATATATGTTTATTTATTTAATTTTTTTTTAGCTTTAGTTTTTTATTATTATTTTATTAAGGAAACATTATTTTATGTACATTATCAAAATACGTGTAGTATCCAGAGAATTTCATATTTAAATTTGAGGATATTTAAATAAACTTCTACGCTGGAGGGATACTCCAACGTGGAAAACAAGAAAGAAATGAGGTCGCACTAATGAAAAAAATTCGTTCTGATATAAATTATAACGAGGGTCATTTTCGTTATCTAGTAAGCTAAATCTACAAAGTTTTGATTAGATTTTTTACAATTACTTTCATGAGTTGCAACCTCAATAGCTATTTCTTTTCGGAAATTGCAGAGACACACCAAGATGTCTTCAATTTCTTTTTTCTTTTTTTTTTTTTATTCAACGAAAAGATTATTTACCCTTCTTAAGTCAATTTTTACAAAAAAAAAAAAAAAAAAAAAAAAAAATTGAAGATGAGCTTAAAATATGCCGAGGTTCGTTCAACAATAAATATAAACTTTTCGAGCATCTATAGTTGAACAGTTTTTTTTCTTATTCTGTATCTTAAATTTTAACACATAAAATCTTTATTACTGGGAACGATATTTACCAAGTTTTGGTGAAGAAACAAAAATTGTGGCCACTATCGTGTCAAAAAACACACATTTTAGTGAAATAATACACAATTTTAGTTGTCTACTTGGTAGTATCGATAAAGATTTAAAGTTATTTTTTTTATCCATAGTACAATTTATTTTATTAGTGTAACCTAATTTGCTACGTCTTCTTAAAATATAACTTAAGAAGTATTCTTGCTAAAATAAAAAAACTTATAAAATCAGAAAAAAAGACCCAGTAAACCGTGGCACATCACCATTCAAAGCGTTAAATATTAGTAACTTTTATATGAGGAGGTGAGGTGCAAAACTCGTTCTTCCATTTTTTTTTGTTTTTTTGAAAAATTGAGATGGCATTAGACTATAAAAGATATTTCAATGATATTTAAACGTTTGTTGAAATATTACAAAAATGTATAAACATAAATTACAAGGCAAAAAAAAAAAATAACCTGGCCACTCTACAAGACGTAGTTTTGAGTTTTTTGAGCTGCCTGAAAAATATGCTCCTGTGGAACGAACGAGTTTTGCATATACACTAATATATTTTTTTTTCTTATTTCCTTGCATGTAAAAAATTATTATTATTATTAATATCTGTGGTAAGCCTTGTTTACAGACCTGAAGAAGGCTTGAATCTCAAGCCGAAACGTCGATACAAATATAACACATTTTTTTTGTAATTTTTTTTTTCGTTTTTAACGGCGCATCAACTATTCGGCTATTAGCGCCGATTTTTTTTGTATAAAATGTAGTTTTGTTACCGAACAACAACGAACATATTTTACTATTTCAATGGTCAACAATCTGTGTAAATTATCATATAAAAAAAAAAAAAAAAAAAAAAAAAATCCATGAAATCTTGTTGGAGGAAAAGAGCACTTCGACGAGTAAACAATCACATACCAATCTCTTTATGGATTTCTATTAATTAAATATACAACAGCTATAACTAGAACATTAATAAAGGGTGTAGCCCTGTTATTTATCCTACTGCAGAATGGGTGGTGTCAAAAGCGAACTCAAAATCTATAAACTTATAAGCGAAAATTGCTAGTATCTCCTTTTTAATTTTTACTGAAAGTCCAAAAACCGGCCATATATTAGCAGTTTTTACAAAAATTATGGGGACGTTGATAAAGCTTCCTAAATTCTTAACACCTGAATAAGTGTGACGGTATTGATATGCTCATACCGGTAATTTTTTTGTTTTAATTACAAAATACTTACATAAATACATAATGAAACGTGTGGTTATTTGTTGTAAATTTGAAAATGAAAGATGAAATTAGTTAAAATACGTCCTGTTATTAAATTATTATTATTGCTTTCTTTTATTTTATTTTTTTTTTTTTTTAATAAATCTACATTTTTGCATTAATTCTATTCCATTGAGTAAAATATTCAACTAATTATTCTAGTTAAATTTATTTAACCTTTTTTATTTTGAATAATTATTATTATTATTTAATCATTATTCATATAAAACGTCATTTTCTACTTTAATTTTTTTTGTACTATATTAAAATTGGCAATTACTAGTACTATTATTGCTAGTTTTAATCCTTATACAATAATGTTTTAAATACAATTCCTCTTTAATATTCGAATTTAAAAATAATAAGAAAAATAATAAAATAGTTTTGATTTTTTTTTTTTTTTTACTCTTTATTTTTAGTTTTTTAGTTCTGCAGCTGTGTCGATTAATCCAATAAGTCTGAAGACGATAGCGATTGAAGATATTAAATACTTTTGTAATATCAATATTAACAATTTCAATAATAATATTCAAAAATACGAATAAAACAATGTAAGAATATAAAAAAAATTACAAAAGAAATAATCTTTTTTTTTTTTTATTTTTTTGTTTTTAACTTAGTTGTTACTAAAAACAATTCTTTCACAAAATTTAAAAACTTATTTATTTATAATTAATTTTAAGTATACTGAAATAGTTCGCTATTTATTTCGTGTCGCATAGTTCTAACCGTCTTATGTAGTCATAAAATCGCTACTGTATTAGAAAGTACATTTTGTTCTTGTTTTTATTATTATTTTTTTTTTAATTTTATTTCATTATATTTAATTTTTACTATTACAGTATTTAATATTAGCTAATCTTTATAATTTATCATTTAGGTTAATATTTTAATTAAATGAATACAAAATAATTAATACAATTTTTTATTATTATTATTTCTGATCACCCTGTGGACACAAGTCATTGTTTATTAAGTTAGTGACACTCCTCGGCTAAGGTTGTGGGTACGTTTCCCGCTAAGTGTGGTGGCTTTTCTTTAAAAAAAAAATAATAGAAGGCAACACCACTATCTTCAAAAAAAAATTATTCATAACGTTAACTTAAAAGTTTAACGTTAAAATAAAAGTTTAAAGAATCTCTAGCACTAAATTGCTGTAGGATCGTTAATAACTTAAGGCTTCGTAGATTATTCAAAATAGATTAATACAAAATATTATTATACATATTGGTTATTTTGTAGTTTAATTTCTATTTTATTACGGAGGTGAAAGGTATTATTGCTCAATAGAGGGAATAAAATAATCTACAAGTTGTATTTATTTTTTTTTTCTATTAAAATATTTTTGACAAAAAAATACATATAATCCATAAAATAATAATAAAAATAATTATTAGGTATATTTTTTTTTCTAATTCATTACTTACGCGAATCGGTGGAATGTTGGGAGATGAGCGGTCCCACCCCGGAGGCTGGATAGAGACTGGAGGGTTTGTGGGTGGGTTCTGCGCACCCCCACCGTCCCATGGGTGACCGGACCCAGCCCGTATACAGAATTACACTTAAGTTTTTATGAAAATCTCACCCCTTCATGCCCTTCCCTCCCTTATGGCTGGAGTATATCAAAGGCCTTATTCTTTCGACCTTGCTTCGCGTTCCCGCGACACTTCAATCTCTGCAAGGGATTTCTGACGCGAGATTACCAAGTGTATTTGCATTTTAATTTAATTTAAATATTTATAAGCCCCGCTACGATATTCAATTAGGAATAACGTAATTTCGGTAATTCTCCATAAAAAATGTTTTATTTAAACAAATAGATCATTTAATAAAAACAAAAGAGACAACAAAAGATATTGTACATGTTTTCAATACCCTTTTTTTCTCATATTAACAACTTATATTCAACACTGATTCCTTTGTGCTCTTTTATTTTCCTTAATAATACCATGCCATCTGCAATGCTCAAAATTTATTGTTAATTTTCCAAAACCAGCAAAATTACTGGAAATATGTTTGCATATTGTTGTAATTATCAACAAAGGTTTAAAAAAAAAAAAAAAAAAAAAAAAAAAAAAAAAAAAAAAAAAAAAAAAAAAGGACCTTCAGTATAAAAAAAAAAAAAAAAAAAAAAAAAAAAAAAAAAAAAAAAAATTGGGGGTAATTAGATACTGGCCGAAAGTCAGTAAAAACAGAATCAACTTCGTGAAATACAGCCTGATTATACAAAGGAGAACCTTTCCCCTACAATGACCACGTCAACATGTTGATAATTTAAATGGGTTTTCCTTGATACCTGAATTCACTCAAACCCAATCTACGATTTTGTGTCAAACAAGGGTTGTTTGGAGAAACCTTGATATGGTCTGCTTTTGTATCTTTGCCATTTTCCGGAAAAGTTAATGTCGTTAATTAGCAATTAGGATAAAGTATGATGAATTAGGATGGAGTTGTTAAATTCCCTGATTCCACTGGAGTTGTTAAATTCCCCCCCTCCCCCCACGTTGTACTTTGGAAGAATGAGAAAGTAAGCCCTAAGTATCTTCATCGGAGAGCTTACATCATGTTTGTGGAGGCTGCTTGTTGAATAGTTGCTTCGAGGATGCTTCATTATTAAACTTTAACTCTTGAAGCATTATATTCAAGCGGAAGAAATGGAGAGCACTTCCCTTGAGACTTTTTTCCTAAGAACAGGCTCAAGAAAAGCGTGGAATATCAAGCTAAAGCAGAGAAACAAGCCCTTTCCATTTACTTGAAGGAATGTCTCGGATTAATCTATCAGTATAAAATCTTTTTATCAGGCTGTACCGTATGAAATGTCAGTTTTGGACTTGCCGATTTCCTTCAAATGTCTTGAAACTGTCCTGGCTCCTACTCCGAGTTCTTTGGCATATTCCCTAGTCCTTTTTGAGGGACAAGCTTTAACCCTTTCTTTCAGGTGGTCATTGTCAAGCTTGGTTTCTGGTCTTCCTCGCTCCTCGTTGTCAAGGTCAAAATGTCCACTTCGAAACCTGGAAAACCAACGGTAAACAGTTCGTTCATTCACCGTTCCCTTCCCGAACGCCTTGTTAATGTTCATACACGCCTCAGCAGAGCTATGACCGAGCTTAAATACATAACGAAAAATAATACGGATTTCCGTTGAAGTTATAATTTAAGTTTTATTTTTTTCTCAGAGGATCGTTCTCACAACACAGTACGCAAGTTACGGATTAAATATTAGGAATAAAAGAGCTTTAATTCTATATGAATAACAATGATGTTTGTAAATAATGAAATAAAAAAGGGAAAGGATTAAATCGCAAAGTAAACAAAACTGACATTTCATACGGTACAGCCTGATATAAGCTATGTGAAGTTATGTGAAGCATATATTCTAGAAAAAAGCAACAAACCGGTATAATGAAACTAATAACGAATTATATCATAGCGGCATACTGGGAAATGAACACTATACGAGTTTGCTAAAAAGGCGATACGATAAGGAATAGAGGACCACAGACTTAGAGGAATGAAATCCTAGAAAACTATCAACGAATCCGGTATAATCTAACTGAGAACCAATTACGGAACAAAAAATGTTATATTTGTCTGGATTCCCAGTCATTGCGGGCAATGAAGCATTACATGAAATGGCTAAAAACGCGATACGCGATGTTAGAATTCACAGAATACCTGAGGGCGACCTTCTAAGATATCTTAAGCATAAAATTCTAAAATAATGGCAACAAATATTGTATAATGTCACTGAAAACAAATTACGGATCATAAAATGTAATATTTGTCTGGATTCCCAGTCATTGCGGTACACCAATAAAGCGTTACACAAATTGGCTAAAAAGGCGATAGGAGAAGGAATAGAATATCTCAGCTTCCCTCAGGGTAACCTTCATAGCATCGCGGAGCGTACAATTCTATATAAGATAGACACAAACCTGATGTTATGTATCTGAGCACAAATTACGGCGAATAAAATGTTGAATTTGTTTGGATTCCCAGTCATTGCGGGATACCGGGCAATGAATCAGTAGACCAGATTACTAAAAGGCGGTAGGAGAGGGTATAGAATACTTCAGGGCGACCTTTTAAGTGATGTGAAGCATAAAATCCTAGAAAAATAGCAACAAACCTGGTATAATGTATCTGAGAACAAATTACTGAGCATAAAATGTAAAGTTGTCTGGATTACCAGTCATTGTGGCATACTGTGCAATGAAGCAGTAGACTAATTGGCTAAAAAGGCGATAGTAGGAGCATAGAAAATCACAGGATACTTTAGGGTGACCTCATAAGCTATGTGAAGCATAAAATCCTAGAAAAATAGCAACAAACCTGGTATAATGTATCTGAGAACAAATTACTGAGCATAAAATGTAAAGCTGTCTGGATTACCAGTCATTGTGGCATCCTGTGCAATGAAGCAGTAGACTAATTGGCTAAAAAGGCGATAGTAGGAGCATAGAAAATCACAGGATACTTTAGGGTGACCTCATAAGCTATGTGAAGCATAAAATCCTAGAAAAATAGCAACAAACCTGGTATAATGTATCTGAGAACAAATTACTGAGCATAAAATGTAAAGCTGTCTGGATTACCAGTCATTGTGGCATCCTGTGCAATGAAGCAGTAGACTAATTGGCTAAAAAGGCGATAGTAGGAGCATAGAAAATCACAGGATACTTTAGGGTGACCTCATAAGCTATGTGAAGCATAAAATTCTAGAAAACTAGTAACAAACCTACTATAATTTACCTGGGAACAAATTACTGAGCATAAAATGTAAAGTTGCCTGGATTACCAGTCATTGTGGCATACTGTGCAATGAAGTAGTAGACTAATTGGCTAAAAAGGCGATAGTAGGACCACAGAAAATCACAGGATACTTTAGGGTGACCTCATAAGCTATGTGAAGCATAAAATTCTAGAAAACTAGTAACAAACCTACTATAATTTACCTGGGAACAAATTACTGAGCATAAAAGGGAAAGCTGTCTGGATTACCAGTCATTGTGGCATACTGTGCAATGAAGTAGTAGACTAATTGGCTAAAAAGGCGATAGTAGGAGCATAGAAAATCACAGGATACTTTAGGGTGACCTCATAAGCTATGTGAAGCATAAAATCCTAGAAAAATAGCAACAAACCTGGTATAATTTACCTGGGAACAAATTACTGAGCATAAAAGGGAAAGCTGTCTGGATTACCAGTCATTGTGGCATACTGTGCAATGAAGCAGTAGACTAATTGGCTAAAAAGGCGATAGTAGGAGCATAGAAAATCACAGGATACTTTAGGGTGACCTCATAAGCTATGAGAAGCATAAAATTCTAGAAAACTAGTAACAAACCTACTATAATTTACCTGGGAACAAATTACTGAGCATAAAAGGGAAAGTTGCCTAAGTTACCAGTCATTGTGGCATACTGTGCAATGAAGCAGTAGACTAATTGGCTAAAAAGGCGATAGTAGGAGCATAGAAAATCACAGGATACTTTAGGGTGACCTCATAAGCTATGTGAAGCATAAAATTCTAGAAAACTAGTAACAAACCTACTATAATTTACCTGGGAACAAATTACTGAGCATAAAATGTAAAGTTGCCTGGATTACCAGTCATTGTGGCATACTGTGCAATGAAGTAGTAGACTAATTGGCTAAAAAGGCGATAGTAAGACCACAGAAAATCACAGGATACTTTAGGGTGACCTCATAAGCTATGTGAAGCATAAAATCCTAGAAAACTAGTAACAAACCTACTATAATTTACCTGGGAACAAATTACTGAGCATAAAAGGGAAAGTTGCCTGGATTACCAGTCATTGTGGCATACTGTGCAATGAAGCAGTAGACTAATTGGCTAAAAAGGCGATAGTAGGAGCATAGAAAATCACAGGATACTTTAGGGTGACCTCATAAGCTATGTGAAGCATAAAATCCTAGAAAAATAGCAACAAACCTGGTATAATGTATCTGAGAACAAATTAATGAGCATAAAATGTAAAGTTGTCTGGATTACCAGTCATTGTGGCATACTGTGCAATGAAGCAGTAGACTAATTGGCTAAAAAGGCGATAGTAGGAGCATAGAAAATCACAGGATACTTTAGGGTGACCTCATAAGCTATGTGAAGCATAAAATTCTAGAAAACTAGTAACAAACCTACTATAATTTACCTGGGAACAAATTACTGAGCATAAAATGTAAAGTTGCCTGGATTACCAGTCATTGTGGCATACTGTGCAATGAAGTAGTAGACTAATTGGCTAAAAAGGCGATAGTAAGACCACAGAAAATCACAGGATACTTTAGGGTGACCTCATAAGCTATGTGAAGCATAAAATCCTAGAAAAATAGCAACAAACCTGGTATAATGTATCTGAGAACAAATTACTGAGCATAAAAGGGAAAGCTGTCTGGATTACCAGTCATTGTGGCATCCTGTGCAATGAAGCAGTAGACTAATTGGCTAAAAAGGCGATAGTAGGAGCATAGAAAATCACAGGATACTTTAGGGTGACCTCATAATCTATGTGAAGCATAAAATCCTAGAAAAATAGTAACAAACCTGGTATAATGTATCTGAGAACAAATTACTGAGCATAAAATGTAAAGTTGCCTGGATTACCAGTCATTGTGGCATACTGTGCAATGAAGTAGTAGACTAATTGGCTAAAAAGGCGATAGTAAGACCACAGAAAATCACAGGACACTTTAGGGTGACCTCATAAGCTATGTGAAGCATAAAATCCTAGAAAAATAGCAACAAACCTGGTATAATGTATCTGAGAACAAATTAATGAGCATAAAATGTAAAGTTGTCTGGATTACCAGTCATTGTGGCATACTGTGCAATGAAGCAGTAGACTAATTGGCTAAAAAGGCGATAGTAGGAGCATAGAAAATCACAGGATACTTTAGGGTGACCTCATAAGCTATGTGAAGCATAAAATTCTAGAAAACTAGTAACAAACCTACTATAATTTACCTGGGAACAAATTACTGAGCATAAAAGGGAAAGCTGTCTGGATTACCAGTCATTGTGGCATACTGTGCAATGAAGTAGTAGACTAATTGGCTAAAAAGGCGATAGTAGGAGCATAGAAAATCACAGGATACTTTAGGGTGACCTCATAAGCTATGTGAAGCATAAAATTCTAGAAAACTAGTAACAAACCTACTATAATTTACCTGGGAACAAATTACTGAGCATAAAATGTAAAGTTGTCTGGATTACCAGTCATTGTGGCATACTGTGCAATGAAGCAGTAGACTAATTGGCTAAAAAGGCGATAGTAGGAGCATAGAAAATCACAGGATACTTTAGGGTGACCTCATAAGCTATGTGAAGCATAAAATCCTAGAAAAATAGCAACAAACCTGGTATAATGTATCTGAGAACAAATTACTGAGCATAAAATGTAAAGTTGCCTGGATTACCAGTCATTGTGGCATCCTGTGCAATGAAGCAGTAGACTAATTGGCTAAAAAGGCGATAGTAGGAGCATAGAAAATCACAGGATACTTTAGGGTGACCTCATAAGCTATGTGAAGCATAAAATCCTAGAAAAATAGCAACAAACCTGGTATAATGTATCTGAGAACAAATTACTGAGCATAAAATGTAAAGTTGTCTGGATTACCAGTCATTGTGGCATACTGTGCAATGAAGCAGTAGACTAATTGGCTAAAAAGGCGATAGTAGGAGCATAGAAAATCACAGGATACTTTAGGGTGACCTCATAAGCTATGTGAAGCATAAAATCCTAGAAAAATAGCAACAAACCTGGTATAATGTATCTGAGAACAAATTACTGAGCATAAAATGTAAAGTTGCCTGGATTACCAGTCATTGTGGCATCCTGTGCAATGAAGCAGTAGACTAATTGGCTAAAAAGGCGATAGTAGGAGCATAGAAAATCACAGGATACTTTAGGGTGACCTCATAAGCTATGTGAAGCATAAAATCCTAGAAAAATAGCAACAAACCTGGTATAATGTATCTGAGAACAAATTGCTGAGCATAAAATGTAAAGTTGTCAGGATTGCCAGTCATTGTGGCATCCTGTGCAATGAAGCAGTAGACTAATTGGCTAAAAAGGCGATAGTAGGAGCATAGAAAATCACAGGATACTTTAGGGTGACCTCATAAGCTATGTGAAGCATAAAATTCTAGAAAACTAGTAACAAACCTGGTATAATGTATCTGAGAACAAATTACTGAGCATAAAATGTAAAGTTGTCTGGATTACCAGTCATTGTGGCATACTGTGCAATGAAGCAGTAGACTAATTGGCTAAAAAGGCGATAGTAGGAGCATAGAAAATCACAGGATACTTTAGGGTGACCTCATAAGCTTTGTGAAGCATAAAATCCTAGAAAAATAGCAACAAACCTGGTATAATGTATCTGAGAACAAATTACTGAGCATAAAATGTAAAGTTGCCTGGATTACCAGTCATTGTGGCATCCTGTGCAATGAAGCAGTAGACTAATTGGCTAAAAAGGCGATAGTAGGAGCATAGAAAATCACAGGATACTTTAGGGTGACCTCATAAGCTATGTGAAGCATAAAATCCTAGAAAAATAGCAACAAACCTGGTATAATGTATCTGAGAACAAATTGCTGAGCATAAAATGTAAAGTTGTCAGGATTGCCAGTCATTGTGGCATCCTGTGCAATGAAGCAGTAGACTAATTGGCTAAAAAGGCGATAGTAGGAGCATAGAAAATCACAGGATACTTTAGGGTGACCTCATAAGCTATGTGAAGCATAAAATTCTAGAAAACTAGTAACAAACCTGGTATAATGTATCTGAGAACAAATTACTGAGCATAAAATGTAAAGTTGTCTGGATTACCAGTCATTGTGGCATACTGTGCAATGAAGCAGTAGACTAATTGGCTAAAAAGGCGATAGTAGGAGCATAGAAAATCACAGGATACTTTAGGGTGACCTCATAAGCTATGTGAAGCATAAAATCCTAGAAAAATAGCAACAAACCTGGTATAATGTATCTGAGAACAAATTACTGAGCATAAAATGTAAAGTTGCCTGGATTACCAGTCATTGTGGCATACTGTGCAATGAAGCAGTAGACTAATTGGCTAAAAAGGCGATAGTAGGAGCATAGAAAATCACAGGATACTTTAGGGTGACCTCATAAGCTATGTGAAGCATAAAATCCTAGAAAAATAGCAACAAACCTGGTATAATGTATCTGAGAACAAATTAATGAGCATAAAATGTAAAGTTGTCTGGATTACCAGTCATTGTGGCATACTGTGCAATGAAGCAGTAGACTAATTGGCTAAAAAGGCGATAGTAGGAGCATAGAAAATCACAGGATACTTTAGGGTGACCTCATAATCTATGTGAAGCATAAAATCCTAGAAAAATAGTAACAAAGTCTGGTATAATGTATCTGAGAACAAATTACTGAGCATAAAATGTAAAGTTGTCTGGATTACCAGTCATTGTGGCATACTGTGCAATGAAGCAGTAGACTAATTGGCTAAAAAGGCGATAGTAGGAGCATAGAAAATCACAGGATACTTTAGGGTGACCTCATAAGCTATGTGAAGCATAAAATCCTAGAAAAATAGCAACAAACCTGGTATAATGTATCTGAGAACAAATTACTGAGCATAAAATGTAAAGTTGCCTGGATTACCAGTCATTGTGGCATCCTGTGCAATGAAGCAGTAGACTAATTGGCTAAAAAGGCGATAGTAGGAGCATAGAAAATCACAGGATACTTTAGGGTGACCTCATAAGCTATGGGAAGCATAATATCCTAGAAAAATAGCAACAAACCTGGTATAATGTATCTGAGAACAAATTACTGAGCATAAAATGTAAAGTGGTTTGGATTACCAGTCATTGTGGCATACTGTGCAATGAAGCAGTAGACTAATTGGCTAAAAAGGCGATAGTAGGAGCACAGAAAATCACAGGATACTTTAGGGTGACCTCATAAGCTATGTGAAGCATAAAATCCTAGAAAAATAGCAACAAACCTGGTATAATGTATCTGAGAACAAATTACTGAGCATAAAATGTAAAGTTGTCTAGATTACCAGTCATTGTGGCATACTGTGCAATGAAGCAGTAGACTAATTGGCTAAAAAGGCGATAGTAGGAGCATAGAAAATCACAGGATACTTTAGGGTGTCCTCATAAGCTATGTGAAGCATAAAATCCTAGAAAAATAGCAACAAACCTGGTATAATGTATCTGAGAACAAATTACTGAGCATAAAATGTAAAGTTGTATAGATTATCAGTCATTGTGGCATACCGTGCAATGAAGCAGTAGACTAATTGGCTAAAAAGGCGATAGTAGGAGCATAGAAAATCACAGGTTACTTTAGGGTGACCTCATAAGCTATGTGAATCATAAAATCCTAGAAAAATAGCAACAAACCTGGTATATTGTATCTGAGAACAAATTACTGAGCATAAAATGTAAAGCTGTCTGGATTACCAGTCATTGTGGCATCCTGTGCAATGAAGCAGTAGACTAATTGGCTAAAAAGGCGATAGTAGGAGCATAGAAAATCACAGGATACTTTAGGGTGACCTCATAAGCTATGTGAAGCATAAAATTCTAGAAAACTAGTAACAAACCTACTATAATTTACCTGGGAACAAATTACTGAGCATAAAATGTAAAGTTGTCTGGATTACCAGTCATTGTGGCATACTGTGCAATGAAGCAGTAGACTAATTGGCTAAAAAGGCGATAGTAGGAGCATAGAAAATCACAGGATACTTTAGGGTGACCTCATAAGCTATGTGAAGCATAAAATCCTAGAAAAATAGCAACAAACCTGGTATAATGTATCTGAGAACAAATTACTGAGCATAAAATGTAAAGTTGCCTGGATTACCAGTCATTGTGGCATCCTGTGCAATGAAGCAGTAGACTAATTGGCTAAAAAGGCGATAGTAGGAGCATAGAAAATCACAGGATACTTTAGGGTGACCTCATAAGCTATGTGAAGCATAAAATCCTAGAAAAATAGCAACAAACCTGGTATAATGTATCTGAGAACAAATTACTGAGCATAAAATGTAAAGTTGTCTGGATTACCAGTCATTGTGGCATACTGTGCAATGAAGCAGTAGACTAATTGGCTAAAAAGGCGATAGTAGGAGCATAGAAAATCACAGGATACTTTAGGGTGACCTCATAAGCTATGTGAAGCATAAAATCCTAGAAAAATAGCAACAAACCTGGTATAATGTATCTGAGAACAAATTACTGAGCATAAAATGTAAAGTTGCCTGGATTACCAGTCATTGTGGCATCCTGTGCAATGAAGCAGTAGACTAATTGGCTAAAAAGGCGATAGTAGGAGCATAGAAAATCACAGGATACTTTAGGGTGACCTCATAAGCTATGTGAAGCATAAAATCCTAGAAAAATAGCAACAAACCTGGTATAATGTATCTGAGAACAAATTACTGAGCATAAAATGTAAAGTTGTCTGGATTGCCAGTCATTGTGGCATCCTGTGCAATGAAGCAGTAGACTAATTGGCTAAAAAGGCGATAGTAGGAGCATAGAAAATCACAGGATACTTTAGGGTGACCTCATAAGCTATGTGAAGCATAAAATCCTAGAAAAATAGTAACAAAGTCTGGTATAATGTATCTGAGAACAAATTACTGAGCATAAAATGTAAAGTTGTCTGGATTACCAGTCATTTTGGCATACTGTGCAATGAAGCAGTAGACTAATTGGCTAAAAAGGCGATAGTAGGAGCATAGAAAATCACAGGATACTTTAGGGTGACCTCATAAGCTATGTGAAGCATAAAATCCTAGAAAAATAGCAACAAACCTGGTATAATGTATCTGAGAACAAATTACTGAGCATAAAATGTAAAGTTGCCTGGATTACCAGTCATTGTGGCATCCTGTGCAATGAAGCAGTAGACTAATTGGCTAAAAAGGCGATAGTAGGAGCATAGAAAATCACAGGATACTTTAGGGTGACCTCATAAGCTATGTGAAGCATAATATCCTAGAAAAATAGCAACAAACCTGGTATAATGTATCTGAGAACAAATTACTGAGCATAAAATGTAAAGTGGTTTGGATTACCAGTCATTGTGGCATACTGTGCAATGAAGCAGTAGACTAATTGGCTAAAAAGGCGATAGTAGGAGCACAGAAAATCACAGGATACTTTAGGGTGACCTCATAAGCTATGTGAAGCATAAAATCCTAGAAAAATAGCAACAAACCTGGTATAATGTATCTGAGAACAAATTACTGAGCATAAAATGTAAAGTTGTCTAGATTACCAGTCATTGTGGCATACTGTGCAATGAAGCAGTAGACTAATTGGCTAAAAAGGCGATAGTAGGAGCATAGAAAATCACAGGATACTTTAGGGTGTCCTCATAAGCTATGTGAAGCATAAAATCCTAGAAAAATAGCAACAAACCTGGTATAATGTATCTGAGAACAAATTACTGAGCATAAAATGTAAAGTTGTATAGATTATCAGTCATTGTGGCATACCGTGCAATGAAGCAGTAGACTAATTGGCTAAAAAGGCGATAGTAGGAGCATAGAAAATCACAGGATACTTTAGGGTGACCTCATAAGCTATGTGAATCATAAAATCCTAGAAAAATAGCAACAAAGCTGGTATAATGTATCTGAGAACAAATTACTGAGCATAAAATGTAAAGTTGTCTAGATTACCAGTCATTGTGGCATACCGGGCAATGAAGCAGAAGACGAGTTTGCTAAAAACAGCAATAGGAGAAGGAATACAATACCACAGAATCCCTAAGGGTGGCCTTCTAAGCTATGTGAAGCATAAAATCCTTTAAAAAATAGCAACAAATCTCGTATAATGTAACTGAGAAAAAATTACTGAGCTTAAAATGTAATGTTGTATGGATTCCCAGTCATTAAGGATTATCAGGCAATGAAGTAGTAGACAAATTGGCTAAAAGGCGGCAGTAGGAGAAATAGAATAACACAGAATACCTCATAGCTATGTGGAAAATAAAATTCTAGAATAATTGCAACGAACCTTAAACATTGGGGCATTAAACTGCGAAGAAACTAATTTTGGTTTTTGGTACTCTGAAACCGTGGATTCTGTTGAAACTTTTTTACGGATGTCTGACATTCTTCCAAACTAAGATATAATATATCATATTTTATATTATATATCTTATATTATATTAACATTATATTATAATGTTTAGTTACGTTTGCTATTACATGAGTAGCATGTTTTCTTTTCAATCTAGAAGCAATTGATACTACCCTTACCCGTAAAAGCTGGTGCCTTTGATATCCTGAAAAATAGTTTGCAAACATTTTTTTAAATATTTTAGAACCTACTAAATTACTCTATTAGTTCTTTCTAGTACCTGACCAGTAGTAGCTGCGAAATTTAACCACTGCATTAATTATAAACGATTCTCCAGTCAACCTAAGTATAATATAAATTACATTTATCTGGATTTCCTATTTTACTGGTGAAAAAGCTTTTAAAAAGTATTGAAAGCTATTATTATGTTCGAGGATGAATTCTAACAAAATTATGCGAATATAAATGTAAAATTTATTCGACCTGGAGAGAACAGAAACAATCCCAATGTTAAAATATAAAAAAGAGAGAGGCCAGTAGGTGTAGGTTGTTAGGTAAGAGTAGAGGGTTGTGCCGTGGAAGGGGTGAAGACAATGAGATTAGCTGAAACCTTAGGGAGTTCAGTCCAGCATGCTGCTGGGGTGGTGGGCCCTTCTCGCTCTTGCTGTAGGGCAAGCATTTACAGCATTGGTTTCTGCTCCGCTATGTCAGGGCAACAATAGGACCAGTCAAGGTAATACACCCAACATGCAATACAATCTAATGCTTTCCTCATTTCATTCTTGTTTCCCGAAAAACGGTTGTAGGATCATGAAATGACCATCTGATGTATTATTGTGCTAAAATGCTTGAGCAACCATTCAAGATCTTATTGTAGAATATTATCAAGCCCATAACTACTATTAACAAGATCAAGTTAGTTGTCGCTGCAGGTTCATTGTGTAATGTCAAGGCGTCATGCGAGGGTCATATTGCAGGGTTATTTTAGTGAATCCTGCGGCACCAAATTGTAGAATATTATCTTGGCGTACAAAAGGATCATATTTTTGGAGCATGTTAGTTTCCGCTGCAGGTTGATAGTGTAATGTCAAGGCGTCATGCAAGGGTCATATTGCAGAATCATTTTAGTGAATCCTGTAGGGCCTAATTGTAGAATATTATCTTGGCGTACAACAGGATCATATTTTTGGTTCATGTTAGTTCACGCTGCAGGTTAATAGTGTAATGTCAAGGCGTCAAGGGAGGGTCATATTGCAGGATCATTTTAGTGCATCCTGTAGGACCTAATTGTAGAATATTATCATGGCGTACAACAGGGTCATTTTTTTGGTTCATGTTAGTTCACACTGCAGGTTGAAATTGTAGGGTAATTTCGAGAAGTCCTGCCGGATCATATAGCAGGATCATTTCTTTGCATCCTGCGAGTTCCTATTGTAAAAAGAACATCAGAGCGTACAATAGGGTCATATTTTTGGATCAATTTAGTTCACGCAGCAGGTTCATTTTATAGGATAATTTTGAGAAATCATGCTGGGTCATATTGTAGAATCATGTTCGGACGCCTCGTGGAGTCATATTCAAAGAATTTTACAGGGCCTGGAGGATCCTATTGGGCGATTTGGTAGGATCATGACCAGGCATCCTGCTAGGTCATGTTGTATAATCATGTCAGGGTATCCTGCCGGTTCATATTCTGGGATTACATTAAGACATACCGCAGATTCATATATTAAAGAAGCTTCGTATTGGTTCATATACTAGGGTAACATCATGGCATCTTACAGGGTTAAATTGTATGATCGCGCTGGGTCATGTTGTAGAATTATGTCAGTTTATACTTTCGAGTCATAGTGTAGAATCATATCAAGGCGTCTCGAGGAGCCATATTGTATTATTATGTCAGTATATTCTTTTATTGGGATTTTATTGTAAAATAACATTAGGGCTTGCAACAGGGTCATATTTTAAGATCATGTTTGTTCACGCTCTAAGTTCAAATTGTAGGATAATGACGGCGAATCTTGCGAGGTCATATTTTAGAATCATAACATGGCATCTTGCGGATTCATATTTTAGGGTTATGACAGAAGTCCTTTGTAGACATATTTTAGGATCATGTAGGTTATCCTGCATGATCGTGTTTTAAGGCATTATGACGGCATATTTTAGGGTCTAGTCAGGTCACGATGTGGGGTAAATTTGTGATATCATATAGGGCATCCTATGGGGTCATATTTTATTATCATATCGTCGATACAAATGCAAAGTATCGAATGTGAAAAAAACGCATTTTTCATTTTCAATCTTTACTGATTGCTGTTGGACTGATGTACGGCAAATTCTCGAATCTAAGTTAACATAGTGAAAGGGTAAAGTTACCTCGGTCAAAAGGTCGACTCTGCCGACTATTTGTCTGTTCGAAAGCAAAGTAATAAATAAAAGGTGTTTCACTCTGGAAAGCGGTGATTTGCATATTCGATACTTTGCATTTGTATCGACGATATCAGTAAATCCTGGAGATCACATGTTGGATTCTCATCAGGGAATCGTGCGGGGTCATATTGCAGGATCAAGTCAGCTTTTCCTGCGGGATCATATTGTAGAATAATATCCGGGCATCCTGCGAGGTCATATATAGGCTTAAATCAGAGCATCTTACAGACTCTTATACTATGAGCACTCTCTATAAATATATTTTGTAAAATAAAGGATATTTTCTAAATATTTATAAGATAGAGAGGCTTGAAAATTTTCAAAATTCTTCAGATCAAATCTTCAGTGCTCACCCTTTATGAAGGTGAGTCTCCTGACTTCTGATAAGCCTTTTGGCGCATTTGTCTGTTCAACAATCTTTTCTTTTTGTTCGTAACAAAGTATTTTTGTACCAAACTTCATCAAAATCGGGCCATTTGGCCAATGTATTTTTCTTCAACTGCAAGGGTCTTTAACACTATTCTCAGACCGTTGGGGAACCATTATTGAGAGAAAAAGAGACACACACACTCACACACACACACACACACACACACACACACACACACACACACACACTAACGAACTTTACGCTAGCTATAAGGTATGAAATATTCTAGTCGGTAATAAGGTCTCTATGAAGACAGGGAGAAAACGCTTGAAAAATGAGGGGGGATAAATTAAGGTTGATCTAAGATCTAACTCGAAAAAGCAATGCAAATAAAATAAAAATTATTTAAAAGTATATATTAATAATTATTATTATAGACTAATAATTATGATTATTATTAAAGTAAGGAAATAAAATATAATGTTTTTTTTTAACTCAATAAATAATATTACTGCTCAAAAAAAAAAAAAAAAAAAAAAAAAAAATGTTGAACAATTTATTTAGTTCAGATGGTCTTTCTTCCACTGGCTATTTTAAGTTTGTTGATAGCGAGGCTTGAAAATGTTCAAAATGCTTCAGATCAAATCTTTAGCGCTCACCCTTTATCAAGGTGAGTCTCAAGACTCCTGATAAGCCTTTTATCACAAAATTATTATTATTATTTTAAAATTATTCTTTAATAACAAAAGGAAATAAAATATATAAACTCCAGATTTTATTCGTCGAAAAATAGGAGGGAAAATCTCAAAGCAGATGAGGACAATTATTCAAGGATTATCCCTCATTTTCCGTCTCTGAATCCTCTTAAAGGCCGAGGATTATGCGAATCCCCATGCAGAGGTTCCTAATTTCATCTAGGAACAAGGAGGTAATATCAAGGCTTCCTATTCGAAGGCTAGGGGAAGGGGTAGTCATTACTCGGATGGCGGCTACAGACATATTGAAATCTGCCTGGTCTATTTAATGTTTACCCGTCCTTGTCGCATAGTATGTGCTCTTCTCTATTAAAGGGAAATGTGTGAAGGGACCATGATGTGCACAATATCCCTTAAATCTTCTCACAATATTGTCATACCTTATACATAAGTCAATAGCAGTTGTAATAAATAAGGTCTTATAGCACTAAAGAAATTTCTGTTATTGTCCTTTTTTTTTTTTTTATTAAATTCACTGCAAAACATTTTATCTTTAACTGTAAAACGCTTACTAACAGACTGCCTTAAAAGAGACAACTTACAGATTCCTCGAAGCCTCAGTGAACTGTTATCTGATAGGAGCCCCCACATGGATACAATATAAAATATAGTTATACCACGCATAACTCCCAAGTCAAAGTTTCATATTTCAGGATAATATACCTCAGATTTCAACTCCAAAAATATCATTATGATTACTTCTTATTATTACTATTAAAATTATACGTTTAATTCTATATTCATTTATTTTATTAATTGCTTATATATTTCTTTATTATTATTCTATTTTCTTTATTTTTCTCTTATTATTCATTCCCCATACCCTTTATTTTAGCGCGGTTCCTCCCTCCCCCATAGGGAGGAACCCCGCTTATAGGGTTGATACAATGAAACAATCCGGAAGTGCCGACTAGAAAATTTCGCGTTTCAGAACCCCTAGAGACCGAAAATAACGGTGGTTCAAATTTGTATATATATATATATATATATATATATATATATATATATATATATATATATATATATATATATTTATATATATATTTGTCAGGTCACTCTCTAGATAGAAGACGAATGGTCCGATTTTGATGAAATTTGGTACAAAAATCCTTCGTCCAATTTGAAAGGTCAAGTTTGTTAACCAGCAAAATCCGCCTACTGGAAGATGGCGTTTGGGGCGAAATTCGCGCAAACAAAATCGTAACGCTTACGTTTTTGAGTTCATAAGCTTGTAAGTACTCGTTTTATATGATTCCTGGGCTAGGAAAACGAATGAAACCATTTTGAAGGCGATCGCTTTAACCGTTTTCGAGAAAATTGGAAAAATAGTTTTTGAATACCGTTTTTGGTTTGGGTACTCAGAATTACGGGATTCAGTTGAAACTTTATCTGCATGTTCTACTTTCATTAAAACTAATATGTTGAAAGTTTTGTTACGTTTGGAGTTAAGGAAGGGTTAGAATAAAATATTTTATGAACAGACATGAAAAGTTTAGGGAAGTTCGTATACTTTCATTAATATCTCGAACACGGTTGGGAAATCGTGGTAAGTGGATAGAAACTATTTGAAAGCTTACTAAATTCTCTACAAAAAAGATTCTAAAACTATTTTTGATTAGGTTATGTCAATCGGAGAAATAAGTGCTTAAAACTTCAAATACGTCTGTTTTGTTCTTATGAACGGGTTTTGGTCGTTCTTGTTGTAATTTTTGTCTCTTTCCCTTCGTTTTTTATTGCTTTTTATTTTTGTAATTTCTTATGTTGCGAAAATTTTGTGTGTAAAACAGGATATGAAAAATGAGGCCAATTTTCTGTTGCTAGAAATAATATAAATTTTGGGAACTTTCATTAATATCTCGAAAAATGTTGAGAATTTTGGTAAACGGAAGAATACCATTAGAAAGCTTATTAAATGCTCTACATAAAAGGTTCTAATAAAAGTTTTGATTAGGCGATGTCAATCGGAGAAATAAGAGCTTAAAGCTTTAAAGTAATTGATTTCGCTTATTCGAAGTGTTCTTTTTGTCCTTGTTATTTTTTAATTGCTTGTAGTTGGATAATGTATTCGAAAATAAAACAGGTTAAGTAAAATAACAAAAACAATTTATTGTTAGAAATATAGAGTTCCAAGATTCCAAGACCTTGTAACTAGCGGGACGGTTTCTAGTGTTGCCGACCCTTCCAGGTAAGATTGTAAATCCTACGTTTCATTTGAGTTCATAAGCTTGTAAGTACTCTTTTTATAGGCTTCTTGGGCTAGGAAAACGAATGAAACCATTTTCAAGGCGATAGCTTTAACCGTTTTCGAGAAAATTGGAAAAATAGTTTTTGAATACCGTTTTTGGTTTGGGTATTTAGAATCACGGGATTCAGTTGAAACATTATCTGCATATTCTACTTCTTTCATTAAAACTAATATGTTGAAAGTTATGTTACGGTTGGAGTTAAGGAAGGGTTAGAATAAAATATTTTATGAACAGACATGAAACGTTTTGGTAACTTTGTATACTTTCCTTAATATCTCGAAAAAGGTTGAGAATCTTGCGAAACAAAAGATTACCATTAGAATGCTTACTAAATGCTGTACAAAAAAGGTTCTAATGAAAGTTTTGATTAGGCGATGTCAATCGGAGAAATAAGTGCTTAAAACTTTAAAGTAATTGATTTCGCTTATTCGAACTGTTCTTTTTGTCTTTGATTTTGGTACTTAGAATCATGGGGTTCAGTTGAAACATTTTCTCCATGTTTGAATTTTATCAAAACTAATATGTTGAAAATTTGGTTACGTTTGGAGTAAAGGAAGGATTAAAATAAAATATTTCATTTTTAGACATGAAAAGTTTTGGGAACTTCGTATATTTTCATTAATTTTTTTTTTTTTTTTTTTTTTTTTAATGGCGCATCGACAAATCTGGGCCATTAGCGCCTATTTTCATTAATATCACGAAAACGGTTTGGAATCTTGGCAAGCAAAAGATTACCATTCGAAAGGTTACTAAATTTTCTACAAAAAAATGTTTTGAAGACATTTGCGATGGGATGGTCATATTTGGAGAAATAAGTGCTTAAAACATAGGTAATTTCGTTCATTTGAACGAATCTTTTTGTGTGTTTCCTACAGTTTTTTTTTCTCTGCTCGTTATTTTTGTGATTGCTTATAGTAGTCAAATGTATTAGTCAATAAAACAGGATACGTATATATAGAAACAATATTTTGTTTCAACGGTATCTTGGAATTCGAAGATGCCCTATGAATATCTATATTACTGTACTGGTGTTGATTTCGTTCTTTAGAATTGTTTTTGGCATTCCCTATTTTCAGAAGTTTTTATCTATTTATTAATTTTTTTTTAAAATTCATTGAACGAAATCATATGAATTCGAAGGTGAGGAGCTAGGAGGCTTAGGGGGGGGGGGCGTTTTCCCTGTCCCCAGGTACCCTCGTCTCCCTGTGTACCCTCGTCATCTTCAAGTCCTTGTCTAGAGTCATAAAGATAAGCCTCCAAACAACTTTAGGAATGTAGGATTTCTAATTTTTGCCAGTATCAGAACAGCCGCTCTTTACATACCACAGTGGTACAGACGTACCGGTCTATACTAGTTGCACTCCACACGGTGGTAGTACTTGGTGTATGCGACAGCGGATCGCTCATTATAACCTTATTTTATACGTATTAAATAGGTACCTAAAAAAAGTTTATTTGTGTATAAGTGTTGCGTTATTGGGATTAGAATAAAATATTTTATTAACAGACATTAAATACTTCGGAATCTTTGTATATTGTCCTTAATTTTTTTTTCTTTTATGGTGTATCGAAATCTGAGTCATTAGCACCATTTTTTCCTTATGAGCTTATATAATACTTAGATTTAGCTAGCAACAATATTTTACACCGCAATTAAAGTGATTTGCTCTTCTTATAAACATAATATTTATATTATAATATAAACATAATACATTAATTTGTCTGACAAAAAAAAAGTCCGACCCGCAGGAACTGCTTCATCTTAGCGCGGTTCCGTTCTTATCTCAAGTGCGATTAGTGAAGGAATATAGCAGCTATCGGTAGGTATTAGCACCATTTTCCCCCCCTTAATATCTTCAAAACAGTTAAGAAATCGTGGGAAGTACGATTTAACCATTCAAAAGCTTACTAAATTCTCTAAAAAAAAAGATTCTGAAGCAAATTTCGATGGGGCAATGTCAGTCGGAGAAGTAAGTGCTTAAAACTACGAAAGTGTTAGTTTTGTTATTTTAAACGGGTTTTTGTCACTGTTTACCTCACTTTTGTTTTTTAAGTTTATTTAACGGTGGAATGAGTATTTCATTAAAGCTGAGAAAATAAGAATCATATTGGTAATAGAGTTTTCCTAGAGTGAGCGTCGCGATGACGGGAGAGTCCCGTCCGTTTAGAAAACTGTCAGTTTCCATATGTGGCTCTTTAAGCTTCCTTCTCTTTGAGATTTTATTTTATATTTTTAACGACAGATCAAAACCTACCGATAGCTGCTACTATTCCTTTACTAATCGCACTTCGGATAAGAACGGAACCGCGCTAAGATGATGCAGTTCCTGCGAGTCGGACTTTTTTTTAACTTTTTTACTGATCCTTGGCTTAAAATTTATTATTTTATTTATTATATTTTATATAAATTCTTTTAGGGCAGATCACCATTGCTGTGCAGCTCATAAAGTTAAATAAATAAAAATATTAAATTAATTTGTTTTTTCAATAATAATGAAAATATCAATATGTCATAAAAAAACGTATAATTGCATGTAAAAAATATAATTAATCATGCAGTATTTCAAATTTAAATTTCAACGTCCATTTATTATTGACTCAGAATTTTAGAACGGGTTAATGCCATATGTTCGGTTAGTGAAACCGGGACACATTAATATGGGATGGGCATACCCGATGGAGGGGGGGGGGCTATGGAATAAAAATGGCGCAGTTTAGAATCAAAATGGTGAGTTTTAAGCCTAGCAAGTAACAGGAGTGGGGAATCTAGGACTCAAATTGTTCGTCTACCCCCTTTTTAATAATAAGAAAAGGAATGTTTTCCTACTTAATTTACAATTGGCTGGGCTGAAATGAGAATACTTCTCATTTCTTTGACACTGTGCGCGGTAGCCAGAAAATGTTTATTGTTGAAAATGTAACCGATTCATAAAATATTCGTAAAAACATAAACTCGTTACTTTTTATATCTTACAGCATTTTCGGGGGCATTGATAAAACTGGGAGGGACACCGGGACTGTCCCGGTCAAACCGGGACGTAACGCAAGCCAGGATAGAGCTGAAGCCTTTTCTTTTTTCTAAAGAAAAGCCATCACCCCTAGTGGGAATCGAACCGTTTCGCACAGAGTGTAAAAGCCATAGCACTCACCGTCATTCATTCAGTCATTCAAACGAACCATCAGCTGGATCCGTCGTTTTGGATTAGTTACATTTGGTTTATTAACTTTTCTCGAAAACGGTCAAAGATATCGCCTTAGATTCCGACCTAACATTACTAATAAAAAATGTACCCGGAAGCTCATGAACGAAAAACTGTGAGCGCTACGTTTTTTTTTTGTGCGAATTTCCGGTTACAGGTCAAATTTGTTAAATATCAGAGTGCGGATTCAGCTCGTTAACGAACTTGACCTTTTGAATCATGGCACGACAAAGTTTATCAAACTTTCAAGGTGCCATGGCTTATCAAATTCAACTTGTGTTTTGGAAAGCTAGCGAGGAAACAGACAAATACCTATATATATATGTGTGTGTGTGTGTGTGTGTGTGTATATGTATATATATATTTTCTGAGGCTCTACCTCAATAGCGGGTCACCGCTATGTTGGGAGGGAGGGGGGAAACCCCTTAATACTAATTTCTAAACTATATGTAATAAGAATACAAATATCAGCTAATGAACTTTTTAGTTCCAATCCCTTTAATGTTCTATTTTACCAAAAAATAAATTTTAACAATAAAATAAAATATATTTATCCAACCATCATTTCGACGTAAGAGTACTCCTGAGGAAACAACTTAAGGGTGTGGAACATGTAGAGCTTATTTCAATATATTTAATTATATTATTTAAATTATATTATTTTTTTATTGGCATTCCGCCTGCTATATATTTTATTAAATATTATGAACTAGCTGAATACCCGTGCTTCGTAGCGGCAGATAAGTAGTACGTATTTTATTGCATTAATTAATGTATCACCAAAATTAATGCTGCTATAGTATTTTGTGGAGTTTTTTATTGCACGGGTCCCGTCATAATATAAGTTATTCACCAATTGATAAGTAATCAAAGTATAATGGTTCTTGACATTGGGGCGCCCGGACCAGTGTCAAGAAACAGGTAACGTAGAGATAACCCGTCATCTATAAGTTACCCAGTTAATATTAAATGGACGTTGAAATTTAAAAATTTATGTTTCCTAGTTGTTATTTGGAAACACTCATTATATTTGCGAGCATTAACAAGGAGTGTTGTTACTGGGGATGCTGATGGGTGAGGAGGCTTTGCAAGGGTTCAGTATATATTTATCTCAGATGGACCATCATCAGGTATAGCATAAAGTCCATGAGGGACAAAATCACAGTTTATTTCTAGTAATTCAAGGTTTGCCATCATAGTTGAAATGAATCTCAAATAGAAATAAGATTAAGAAATAAATACAGTACAGCAAAAAAAAACAATATTATAAAATAGGTAACAGCTGACCTCATATAATACTAGCAACGCATGCTGCCTAGGCTTGTCTGCTCTAACCAACTAAAAATTCAAACCCCTCTAAATATAGTTAAATCTCTGAATATCAAAAAATCCTTTTTTAGCGCGTGTTTACGTTTTATAGGGAGTCTCCATGCAAAATTTAAAAATTTTCTGTTTGTGGTTTCGGCTGGGCGATGATAGATCAGTGAGTGGTATTCGACAAATATATAGTAGATTATTAATATAAACAACGTATATAAACTGTATTATCCCAAGTAAACAGTATACAAAGATCTCATTAGTAAAACAATTCTGTTTGTAACTGATGCTAATTCAGGAAAATAAAAAACAAAAAACCTTCTCGGAGATTATTCCTCAAAAGCGGCCATAAAAAAAATTGTCCTTAAAAATTCCTCTGGGATGACAATCGTTAGCCCTCATAATTGGCGTATAATTTCAAAGGGAGCTTTTTAATTACAAAATGAGTTTAATTAATTTTCTGACATAACTAGATTTTGCCTACTAATTAATTATGTGAGCTCATAATGAGCCGCAGATCAATGGGTTTAGATTAGGCTAAACCTTATAGCGTTATTAATACAAATTTAACACTTCGCGCCTTCATTATTTCTAGCCGATTATCCCGCACAACACAATGCATTATGCATTTAAAATTATAATTTATTTATTGAGAGTACACAACAAGGCTATTTACTCTTAAAGTCTATGTGCGAACAAAGCTAAATGTTTCTTATACTATTGAAGCTAGGAGGAGATCAAATGAAAAAAAAAAAAATACAAAAAGATGCTTTAGTTGCAGAAAAGTTGTATCATTGTTTAAGAAAATAAAATGAAATAATAATAAAGGCAAATAAATAATAATAATTAAAAAAAAAAAAATTATAGGGAGGATTTCGAGAAACGGAACTTATTTTTATTTTTTAAATATTTTAGAATATTATCGATGTGTGCACTGTCCTGTTTAAGCAATTCGTGTAAGTCTGTAGGTAAGTCAATGTCTTTCCTTTCCCTGCAGTCTGTAAGTATGTGTTTGATTGTTAAAGGAACGTTGCAAAGTGTACAAATCGGTTCGTCATGTCTTGTCATCAAATATGAATGTGTCAAGTGTGAATGTCCAATACGTAGTCTAGTAAGCACGACTTCTTCTCGCCCAGAGTTCCGAATACTGGAATAAATAAATGAATAAAATTATAATAACTTATATTGACCTTCGAGTAGGCGGACATATGTATTTCTAGCGTGTTTCCTCCCTCCCTCCCTCCCTAGGGATCAGTGTTGGGCAAAAATCGTCCAGAATAATAAATAATGAGTAGTATATCTGTTATTTCATTCTGAATAACGAATAATTATTATGGAGAATTCTATTCAAGCATAATACAAAGTAAACCCCACCCCCCCCCTTCCAACAGACCGATTTATTTCATTTTTACAACACTTATAGGAGGTATACCTTACTATACCTTAGGAGGTATACCTTACTATACCTTAGGAGGTATACCTTACTATACCTTAGGAGGTATACCTTACTATACCTTAGGAGGTATACCTTACTATACCTTAGGAGGTATACCTTACTATACCTTAGGAGGTATACCTTACTATACCTTAGGAGGTATACCTTACTATACCTTAGGAGGTATACCTTACTATACCTTAGGAGGTATACCTTACTATACCTTAGGAGGTATACCTTACTATACCTTAGGAGGTATACCTTACTATACCTTAGGAGGTATACCTTACTATACCTTAGGAGGTATACCGCGTTTCGTTTTAATACAACCGAAATTATGACTGGCATGACTTTACTAGCAAATTAATTTGGGTCTAGAGTAACCCCCCTCCCCAATGAACCAATTTAGTTTATAGTGGAGATGGAGATAGTTAGCCGTTGTAGTGATACGAAGACAAGGGGGATTCGGCTAGGAGAAAAAAACGTCAGACCTTCAGGAAGAAATCTGTATTGGACGTTTCGGCTGCAATTTGGCAGCCTTCTTCAGCTAAAAATTATATACAACTTATAAGTAAAAAGTTAATACAATTTATAGTATATTATTCACTTATAGAATATATCGTCGATACAAAAGCAAACTAACGAATATGAAAAAATGCATCTTTCATTGTCCATCTTTAATAATTTCTGCTGGACTTATTTACGGCAAATTCTTCAATCTGACTTCAATCTATTAAGGGGAAAGTAATCCACTATCAAAAGGTCAAATCTGCCGAATATTTGACTGTCCGAAAAAACGTTATGAATAAATACTTTTCCACTCTGAAAAGTGTTGATTTTCATATTCGTTAGTTTGCTTTTGTATCGACGATATTGTATTTTCTCATAATATAAAATTGTAATAGTGTTATTTTTGTACTGTTTGCTTATTTCTTTCTACATGTTGTTAACTTTCACACCTTTGTTAATTGTTTCCTAGAAAACCACATTTTCTATAATAACTACCAATCTACCGAATGTCCATTGTTTAAAAATAAGATTGGTTCAAATTTATTGTCATGATGCATAAACTACGCTCATTTCTGACCGTTTTTTTACTTATAAGTTGTATATATTTTTTAGCTGAAGAAGGCCGCCAAAGTGCAGCCGAAACGTCCAATGAAGATTTCTTCCTGAAGGTCTGACGTTTTTTTCTCCTAGCCGAATCCCAACCATCCCTGGTCTTCGTGGAAATTTAGTTTATTTTTACAACACATTCTCAATTGACCACAAGGAATACCGAGTTTTGTTGAAATATAACAAAAAGTACGACTGGTAGTTAACGAACTCGTTCAATCGTTAATGGGGGAATACTACATACCAAGTTTCGTGGAGAAAAAAACAAAAACTCTGGCCTGTATCGTGTTTACGGACACTTATATAACTATATATATATATATATATATATATATATATATATATATATATATATATATATATGTATATATATATAATCATTTTCGTCATTTTTGGTGTCTACTAGGTAGGATCGATAAAGATTCGAAGGAATTTTTCAAAAATTCCTTCATGAGTACAACCTCAATAGCCTTTCCTTCGGAGGAAAGTGCTAAAAGCATATCAAATATAATAATAATTATTTATTGATTTATTTATCTATTTACGAAGCTTCACAACAGCAAGGCGATTTGCTCACATAAATGGTTAGTAATAAAAAAAAAAGGAATAAAAAACAATTTAAAATTTAAACAAAAAAAACGAGAAAATAAAGAAATAGATGAAAATAAAATATACAAGAAAAATTACACAGTTAATTAATAAAAATTGAAAAAATTATGATAATAATAAGTAAAATAATTTTTTATTGCAAGATAAAAATCATTATTATGTCTGTGTATGTATTCGTAGAGATTTAATAAGAGGACTTTATTTACTCTTCTTAAGCCACATCTACGTGCGCGGACAAACACACTCACACACACACACACACACACACACACTTACAGTGACTCACACACATACATCCATACCTGCATACATCCATACCTCATATTTTGTTATAAAGTTTTAGTTTATGTAAGTGTTGTAGTATGGTAACAATGTGTGGGCTTTTTTCGGAAAATAATTCGGACATGCGATATGGTATACATAAGTAGTCTCGTGTTTTGCATTCTGTTAGTAAGTGTTTAATAATAATTAATCGAGAGTCTATAATAATAATTATTATTAAAGCAAGGAAATAAAAATTAATGTTTTTTTTAACTCAATAAATAAAATAACTGCTTAAACTATTTGTTTAACTCAGATTTGAGTTTATTGATTATGTGCAAATTAATCATAATTCCTCCTAAATTCCCCCCCTACCAATCCACTAAGCGAAGAGATAGAACAAACAGCCATAACCTAATCCAAATACACTATCCTCTAGCCCACTTAGAATGCTGGGATTAACCCTTCAATCCAACTAGAACTTTAGGTCGATAAGCTTTATTCTTGTTATTATAGTCCGAGAGCTGGTAACGCACGTTTCATGAAGTGCTTTATGCACCTTGAAATTTTGCTATAATGTACCTCTTGGGTAGAGAAGAAGGTAAGTATGAGTTAGCTAGACTCACCGTAAAACACCAGGTACTGCGCATAGGGGAAAGGTCCAAAAAAATATTTCCTATAAATAGAGTTTTATTCAGAAGCCAACTATCTTTAATGTAAAATTAAAACAATTTTACAATGAATAATAAATAATGCAGACACTTTTAAGGGGGATAACGTGTAAAAAAAAAAAGCTTAACTTTTTTTATTCTAATATTAAATGAGAGTTTTATTCAGGCTGCCATTTAAACCGGGACAGCTGTACAAGATCATGTGAGCAAGAACCAATGAGAGCGCAGAGAACAACCACAACTGCGCGGTGCTCTCATTCACTCTTACGGTTACGCGCAGTGTATTGCAGTCTGTCATAGGCAACATTTATTTTCATGTTTCCTGATAATTAAACCCCACAAAAAAGTGTCTGCTCTTTTGTAATTATTTTCTATTATGTTTATCGAATGTTAAAAATAAAAATTAGGTACTTTGTTTGTTTTCTTTTCTTTTATTTGCATTTTTTTTTTTTACATTAATGATAGTTGACTTCTGAATACAACACCATTTTTGGGCAATATTTTTTTTTTGCACCTTTCCCCTATTCGCAGTACCTGGTGTTCCACTGTACGTCTAGCCAACCCATATTTACCTTCTTATCTACCCAAGAGGTACATTATAGCAAAATTTCAAGGTGCATAAAACATTTCTAAATAGTGCGTTACCAGCTCTCCGACTAATATTATCAATGACTATTTACATAGCTTAATCTTTGTAAAATACTCAAAAATACTGCAATATTAAAAAAAAAAAAATGTATTCGCTCATCTTCCTCAACGTTTTCGCACTATCCTTAAGGACGAAAGAATTTCTTCAAATCTTCATCGATCCTACCTACTTATATATATATGCGCGAGTGTGTGTTTATGTGTGCGTACAGTAGACTCTGCCTTATCCAGCGTCCCGACCGGGACCGAGGTACAGTCGGATTAGAGAATTCAGTTAGAAACAGTCACTTATGGATTTGAAAAACCTCATTATTTGAATACGTAATAGTATGTACTATTGTTAATATTGCATATTTAAAATTGAACATTTTATTAAAATTACTTTTAAAACTGGAACTCGTACTATACTGGCTAAAATTAGGCGCTCCAGGCACAGGTCCCTATGTACAAGCATTTATTTTCTTAGTAGAAACAGAGGTTCCAGCCTCTGAAACTAAAGATATTTGCCTTCTTTGACTTCCATTCAAGGAAATGCCACGAAAAAAATGTTTGGCTAGCTAGGAAGGGAAGGTTTTCTAGGAACCCTCGAGCGAGTTCCGAGATCCGTCACTCATCCTCTCGGTGACCGCCGGATTAGAGAGAGCACTGCATAAGAGAACGCCGGATAAGGGAGAGTCGACTGTATATATATATATATATATATATATATATATATATATATATATATATATATATATACTAGCTGTTACCCGGCGTGTCATGCTTACTAGAAATCTAGAAAAGCAAAAATAAATTAGAAACCAAATAAGTAATATTAAAATATAATAACGCAAATCTGTGACCTCCGAATTCTGAGTCTTAGACGATATGAACCTAGCCTATGACAATCCCCGGATCAAGACCTACCTGTGCGCCAAGTATGATCAAAATCGGTCAAACAGCGTGGATATGTATAAGGAAAAAACATACAGACAGGCAGTTGGTAGACGTTTTTGACCTAGCCTACGACACTCCCCGGCGCAAGACCTACCTGTGTGCCAAGTTTGGTCAAAATCGGCCTAACGGTGTGGATTTGCATAAGGAACAGCCTCCATATATATATATATATATATATATATATATATATATATATATATATATATCAGGAAACCGTATATGTCTATCGTGGAGGCTTTACATACATATTTTATTGAAAAATATATATTATAGCGTAAAACATAAATAAAAAATAATTTGAACATCCCTTGATTAAGAACACAGATTTTTGGGACGGGTTATCTCTCGGTTACCACTCTTTTATAACCAATGTAGTGAGCATAAAACCCTGTTGGTAAAAAAACTCACAGCCCTAAACACTACATGTATTAAATTTCGGAGATAGTCCAATAAATTTTGATCTATATTTATTATAAGCAATCGCAATTTATAAGTTAATTGATTTTGATAATTAAAAAAATCAAGTAAGTTAATTTCGGAGATTAATTAACATGTGAAGTTATTAGTGTTGCAGAAAGCACCAATTAATTTGTGTTGTAAACATTAAACTTGCTATTTGATACTCTGCCTTCCAATTCTACGAGGAGAGGGCTTGTAGGTGTTTTGAATCAGATGATTGCTCGGGATATTGTTTGAACGAAGAATATAGATGTCAGTCTGAAGGCTTCGTATGTTCTGATTTGATTAATTGAATTCTCACATCAGAGGAAGTGAACAAATATATTCAAAGTTAATATATTATTGCAATCAAAATAATTGAACGGAATAATTCCTCACTGTGAGGCCGAATGGCAAAAAACGGGAAAAGAATAATATTTAGAGAATGGATTTTAATAGAAACCAAAAGGACCGGTCTCATTCGCCTCAGAAGAAAAAAAATTATTGAATCTTTGAAGAATATTGAATAACTAATCAAGAAATGAAAGCCTATTGTCAAGATAACAATTTCTGAAATTTTTGGAATAGATTGAACTCATCAAAACAAGTTGCAACAAGTATTTTCAGAGTATTTTTAAATTAGTTCATGGCGATTTAGGCGAAGGAATACGTCAAAGCTTATAGCACCCTACAAGCACACACACAAATCTCGGTATTTTATATTGATAGATCTCATAACTAGACAACATTAGCAATTAGACTGAACTCGAACTAAAAGTGTTTTGATGTGCGGACATGTATTATCTGAGCCAATTGGTTAAACTAGAATTTTTTCCGCTCAGGCTCATGGGTGGTTATCATTGCAAATATTGATTATTACAATATCAAAAACTAGTTACTTGAAAAATCAGGCGTTCCAGCCGAAGGCCCGTTAGTAGAAACATTTATTTTCTTATATATTCATCTGTGGCAGAAGGTCAATTTTATAAAAACACACTTTCTTTCTTCTGTACTCTTTTATTTGGCTCTACATGTTTCACGTCGCTGTGACGCCTCTTCAGGAGCACTTAATCTAAATAAAATAAAATATGGTTACAGCCTATTCCTTAGAGAACCTTCCGCAGGTATGGCCACGTCTGGACTGATAAGATTAATCATGTCTACTGGATATCAGCTGTTTAAAATCGATAGTTTTAGGGTAAATGTCGATTTTCCAATGAAGTTTTTGTCATTTTATAAAATGTTTTAAGTCATCTTGTTTATTAAATTAAAAAATATTTTATCCAGGTATTTAATATCTGTTTTTTTTGTTTTTTTTTCTTATAATATTTATTTTCTTAGTAGAAACACTAGTTCCTGCCTCTAAAACGAAACATATAAGTAGAGCCCGGAAGATAGGCATTTATTTTTGGTTAAAATAGGCAGGCAAAAAGGCACTTGAAATACTGAAAATAGGCAGTATTGTTAATTAAAATAGGCATTTATTAGGAGTAAAGGCGAAGAGGAATCTCACTCATTAATAATGAAAATATGTATTTTAAATATTCATTCATTTCTTTATTATCAATTTATCACAGAATTAGTGTACTTACTCTTACTTTTCCTTGATACAAGCAAACACAAGATGCTTTTTCAAAGTATCAACTCTCATAGACCTTCTAAGAAAAAATGTTTTTCATTATGGTAAAACTTCCTCTGCATTATCTTATCATTTCTAAATCCGGAATACCAGGTAACTACACCATTGTCACAGCAAAAGGGGTGTGAGGAAGGAGACGTACTTCTCTCATCCTCTCTCTTTCCTGCTATTCATTATGCTTGTGCATTCCTTCTACCAAGGAAGGCTCTGTTATTTACAGAGGGCCAATCCACGGGTTGGGAAAATAAGCTTTCGAATTGATATTTGTGGCGGCACAATTTAATTTAATTTGTGAAACCTTTTTTGTTTTCGACGAACTGAAATTCGAAATTCGTTATGTATTTTTTAAAATGTTTAAATCGCAGAAAAAAATTGCATAACGAGCAAAAAAGGCAAAAAAAAAAGGCTTTAAATCTTAAAATAGCCAAAATCGGCAAAAAAGGCAAAATAAAAATTGTCTCTACACTTCCTAAATGCACGGAAACATATTTATTTCTATCTGATTCTTCAATATATCCATTCAGATAAAAAAGGCATTTTGCCTAACTTCCAGGCTATACATATAAGCCTTCTTTGACTTCCTTTCAATGAAATACCATAAAACAAATGTTTCACTAGCTAGGAAGGGAAGGTTTTCTAGTAACCATTGAGACTGTCTAGCTCCGAGATCCGTCCCTCATTCCTCTCGGATTAGAGGGAGCGACGGATAAGAGAACGCCGGATAAGAAAGCGTCTAGTGTGTGTGTATATATATATATATATATATATATATTTCAGCTGTTACCCAGTGTGCCATGCTACACCTACTTTCTGCCTATGACTCTCCCCGTATCAAGATCTACCTGTATACCCAGTTATGTCAAAATCGGTCAAACGGTGGGAATTTGTTTATATCTGTCTAGTGCTGTCTCGTGGAACAGCCAACAGAGGCCAGCACCACAGCAATTCATAAAACAGCCAACAGAAGTCAGCACCACAGCCTGCGAGTTTGAGTTATTCTAATTATCAAGAAGATCAACAAATAAATTTGAGAATGATACAGTGTAGCCAATTTTTCTTAAACAAAACTTTTAACCTTTTGACCAAATTTTCAAACTTGACTATTTTGACTAAGCCTAGGAGATTTCCCGTATCAAGACGTACTTGTTTGTCAAGTTTGGTCAAAACCGGTCAAACGGTGTAGATTTGTATAAGGCTACACCTACATTGGACCCGTATTTCTCCCGATCCGATCCGATCGGATTTCGTTTGATCGACAGCGGCCGACAAGAGTGCCTACATTGGTCTCGACACGATCCGATCCGATCCGATTTAGTCACAGCACGTCGTAGTGAAGTGAAAATGAGTGATTCATTTAAGAAATACCATGTAATAAGCATAGAAACCTTTGATTAAGTTGAATGTTAGAGGTAAGAGTCTTATTGGTATTCATATTTTAAAATTATTTATAAGAAAGGTAACTAGAACGTTATAAGCATTGGAAGGTTATAAACATTAGAAGGTTATAAACATTGGAAGGTTATAGACGTTGGATGGTTATAAACATCTTTAATGAACAAGGAAAATTAAAAACAAAAATGTGAATTGACAAAGTTGTTCTAAATTTTATTTCCATTGATATTAAAAAAAAAATCCATTGAAATCGGTTAAGATTTAGAATCTGTAGACCTTTTTGAAACACAATATGTGGGTTGGCGCCATTTTGCTTCGGCGCGAGGCGTCGGTCCGAAATCGGTCGAGAAACAAACAAGTTTGAATGGCCAAGAATCGGTGGCCGTTGGATTGGACCGGATTGGATCGGGGTCGGGACCAAAGTAGGCACCTCCATTGACATGCATGTGTTTGCTTTTCTTCTTTCAGTCGGTGGCTATGTGGTGATCCAGTGTAGATGCACCCTAAGGAACAGAACAGACATACGGACAAACAGACAGACACGCGGTTTATATATATATATATATATATATATATATATATATATATATATATATATATATATAGATGTATAAATATTAAATCAACTTCTATTTGCCCTAGGTGGTTGTCCGGAAGCAGGTAAACGGCTACCCGCAGAACCACCATCCGTATCCTTCTCACCATTACCTCCCGCGGGTACTACAGTAGATACTAGAGGACCTGGCTTCAATCCATATCTGCATATCAAGGGATTCCTCAGGTTCGTCCAGCCAAAACCATTCCCTGTTGGTAAGTCATATCTCATTTATTCATGTCTTTATTAGCATAAATATGCTTTAGGGATGACTAAACTGAAAAAAAAAAGTTACAAAAAAAATTCAATTTTTCGAAAAAATGGCGGCGCCTTGTCTGACAAACGGAAACCCTCTTTCTTCAAAGGCGTTAGTCTGCAGGCGGCAATTTTTAATCTAAAACGAAAAACTGAAATTATTTCCAAAGAAGAAGGTTAAAAAGGAATTTATCCTTTTAAAAAGGACACCTGGACATTAGCCGTCCTGCTCTGATTTATATTGTTCTTTAGAACCTAGCGGATTCCTTTATTGCGCTAAGGGTACTTTCATCTCATGGGCGTATATAAGGAGCGGCTGAGGATACTTTCATCTCATGGGCGTATATAAGGAGCGGCTGAGGATACTTTCATCTCATGAGCGTATATAAGGAGCGGCTGAGGATACTTTCATCTCATGGGCGTATATAAGGAGCGGCTGAGGATACTTTCATCTCATGGGCGTATATAAGGAGCGGCTGAGGGTACTTTCATCTCATGGGCGTATATAAGGAGCGGCTGAGGATACTTTCATCTCATGGGCGTATATAAGGAGCGGCTGAGGGTACTTTCATCTCATGGGCGTATATAAGGAGCGGCTGAGGATACTTTCATCTCATGGGCGTATATAAGGAGCGGCTGAGGATACTTTCATCTCATGAGCGTATATAAGGAGCGGCTGAGGATACTTTCATCTCATGGGCGTATATAAGGAGCGGCTGAGGATACTTTCATCTCATGGGCGTATATAAGGAGCGGCTGAGGGTACTTTCATCTCATGGGCGTATATAAGGAGCGGCTGAGGATACTTTCATCTCATGGGCGCATATAAGGAGCGGCTGAGGGTACTTTCATCTCATGGGCGTATATAAGGAGCGGCTGAGGATACTTTCATCTCATGGGCGTATATAAGGAGCGGCTGAGGATACTTTCATCTCATGAGCGTATATAAGGAGCGGCTGGGGAGGCTGCAGCGCCCAAAATTGTTGGTAAAAGTCATAAAACCCTTAAAAATAAATTAAATAAGATCTCTTTGCTCATAACAAATATTTTATTTAAGGTGTAATAGCTTTTTAGTTGCCTAAAACTATTCCAAGCTCTAAATTTTTAGTATTTCATATCCCGGAAATGGGCTCAGCCCCTCCCCCTCGAAATTATTTCCTATATACGCCCATGTTTCATCTGGAGCCACCTTTAGGCTATGTTCTAGGGATGTGGAAGGTTCCATTACTTAGGAGCATTTCAACAACAACAACAAATCGATATCCTTGTATTATAAATCTACATCTGTTTCCAGAAGTTACTCTTATATTAAATCAAAATACTTGTTTAGTTATGTTTCTTAGTTTAAAATTAATCAAAATACTAAGTTATGTTGCTTAGCCTATATTCAATCAAAATACTAAATTATGTTGTTTAGCCTATTTTCAATCAAAATACTAATCCTGTTGCTTAGCCCATATTCAATCAAAATACTCAGTTATGTTGCTTAACCTGAATTCAATCAAAATACATACTAAGTTATGTTGCTTAGCCTATATTCAATCAAAGTACTAAATTATGTTGCTTAGCCTATATTCAATCAGAATACTTAGTTATGTAGCTTAGCCTATATTCAATAAACATACTCAGTTCTGATGCTTAACCTGTATTCAATCAAAATACTAAGTTATGTTGCTTAGCCTATATTCAATCAAAATGCTAATAATGTTGCTTAGCCTACACTCAATCAAAATACTAATCATGTTGCTTAGCCTATATTCAATCAAAATACTAATCATGTTGCTTAGCCTATATTCAATCAAAATACTAATCATGTTGCTTAGCCTATATTCAATCAAAATACTAATCATGGTGCTTAGCCTATATTCAATCAAAATACTAATCATGTTGCTTAGCCTATATTCAATCAAAATACTAATCATGTTGCTCAGCCTATATTCAATCAAGATACTAATCATGTTGCTTAGCCTATATTCAATCAAAATACAAATCATGTTGCTTAGCCTATATTCAATCAAAGTACTAAGTTATGTTGCTTAGCCTATATTCAATCAAAATGCCTACTCTTTCACATCCAACTCTTAAATCACTCTTTTATTTAATCAAAATACCATGGGCGTATATAACCACCACCGTGATCTCTTGGCCACATGCGTTTCAGTCGCCGAATGGGTTGTAAGGAATGTGCTGGGAGGATAGAGAGTTTATTAAGGAGTTAGGAGGGTCAAATTGGAGACATAAAACGGAGCATCCGTTATTTTCCGGAGAATTTTAGACTGCATGGATTGGATTTTGTAGGAGTTGGAAGGCTTTGTGGAACCCCAGAGTTGAATTCCGTAAGTACATATTGGTCTGAGAATGGTCAAGTAAATGAGGCGTTTGTTTGTTAGTGAGAGATTAGATCGTTTGTCAAGTAGGTGTAGTAATAGTCAGTACCGTCGGCTGAGTTCTTGTCGCTTCTGGGTAATATGTGGCTTCCATGTTAGTCGTTTGTCAAGTATTAGTCCTAGATAGCGAATTTGGGATCTTTGCGGAATTAGAGAACTATGGAGGAACACTGGAGGGCAGGATGATCGCCTGAGGGTAAAGGTTGAGTGGCAGGATTTCTGGGGGTTAACTTTGATTCTCCATTTGGTGAGCCAGGGTTCGATCAGTCCAAGGTGTTCCTGAAGGAACTTGGATGTCAGGATTGGGTCATGACTGCAGGAGAACAGAGCTGTATCATCGGCGAACATATGGAGGGATGTGCCGGGGTGAGTTGGGATATCAGCCGTATATGTGAGGTATAGGACAGGACAGGACTGAGGATTCCACCTTGAGGAACACCTGCAATTTGGGGGAAAATGGGTGAGGATGAAGTGCCATAGGAAACTTGGAAGAATCTGTTGGAAAGATAGGATTTTATTACGAGGTAGTAGGTTGATGGGAGAATTTGTTTGAGTTTGAACAGCAAGCCCCGGTGCCACACCCGATCAAAAGCCTGGGCCACGTCGAGAAAGACACCGGAGCAATACCGTCCATTCTCAAAAGCTGTGGAGATCAGATCCACAATTCTGTGGCATTGATGGATGGTGGAATGGAGTTGACGAAAACCAAATTGGGAAGACGGGATTTTGGGAATAAGAATGGGGTAGAGGCTTTTGAGTAAGAGTTTTTCAAGAATTTTCCCCAATACGGGTAGTAGGGCAATAGGGCGATAGGATGTGAGTTCGTGAATAGGTTTTTTCGGTTTAGGTATCATACGGATTACTGAGAATTTCCAGAGGAGAGGAAAGTGGGTAGTTCTGAGGACAGCATTATAAATGTAGGTTAAGAAAAGGACGGCTTTTTTCGGAAGATGCTTGATTATTTGGGGCGTAATTAGGTCATATCCTGGAGCTTTTTTGTGGGGAAGGTGTTGGATGGCGTGGAATACTTCTTTAGGATTGAAGGCCTTGGGAGGAAGTGACATTGGGAGGGGAGTATCCAGTTGACTCGAGACATGGTGGGAGTGGGTTGGATTGTTAACATCAGGGTGCGGGGTAAAGACATTGGAGAGGTAATGCCCGAAGGCGGTGGAAATTTCTACATCGGTTTTGGCCCAAGAGCCATCTTCTTGTTGGATGGGATGATGGGAGGTTTTGTATGAGAGTATTTTTCTAGTCGCCTGCCAGAGTGATTTGTCAGATGAAGTAAGTTCCTTAGTGTATGTTTTGAATTGTTCGTTTTTATGTTTCCGCAGTTCATTTCTTAGTTGGTTTGTCAGTTGGTTTAACCGTTTTTTGTCAGAAGGGTATCTAGAATTTTGCCATCGCTTGTGTGCTCTTCTCTTTTCAGTGAGCAGTAGTTGTATGTGTGTTGGTATGTCAGCCAGTCGTGTTTGTGTATTATGTAGATGTTTCGGTCTGGTGGAGATGAATAAGGATTCCTGAATGGCTACTGAAAGATAATGAACAGCATCGTCGACATCAGTGTTTGTTTTTAGAGATGTGTTTAGGTCCAGTTTATGTTCTAAGGATGATTGAAAGGACTGCCAGTCAACTGGACCAGGAGTGAGTGTAGGTCTTGGAGGTATAGAGTGGGAATCAGCATCGGAGTTGAAGAGAAGGAGTACTGGACTGTGATCGGAGGATAGGTCATCGAGAGTGGAAATAGAGGTACGAATTTGGGAAATACCATGGGTAATGAAGAAGTCGAGGATGTCAGGACGTTTTGAGCGGGAAGTGGGCCAGTATGTAGGGGAAGAAGGGGTGATTACTTTGGCAGGGAAGGTAGAGAGGGTTTGTAGTAAGGTTCGTCCTCGTGGATTAGCCACACGGCAACCCCACTGGGGGTGTTTAGAATTAAAATCCCCACCAATTAGGAAGCGAGGACCTAGATGCTGGAAGAAGGAATGAAAGGTATTGGTGGAAACAGATTTATTAGGAGGACAATATACGGCTGCAATGGTAATAGGAAATTGAAATGTTGATTGGAGGGAAATTGATGTACTCTGGAGGATGTTTGGTGGGAATTGATTAGGAATGAGGAAGTGAGAAAGTGATGAGCGAACAAGGATTGCTGATCCGCCATGTGCAGTTGCGTCCGGATGGTCAGTTCTGTAAGTTTTGTATCCCTGAATGTAGAATGGAGTTCGTCGTGTCAGGAGTGTTTCAGTTAGTAGTGCTAATTCACATATATCTATATATATATATATAAAAATCACGTGTTCTGTCTGTTTTTCTGTTTGTTTGTTCCTTATACAAATCCACATCATTTGACTGATATTGACCAAACTTCGCACATAGATACGTCTTGATCCGGGAAATCTCGTAGCCTAGCTCAAAATCTTCTAGGATTCACAGTTTGGAAGTTACGAGTTCGAAACTGTCAAATACAGAAGAGTTTATAGTCAGAAATCGGCATTTTTGTTCCAGTGTTACCCCTTCTTCTAAGAAGAAGGGCAATACAAAACTTTTTTGCGAAAAGTTTTTCTTTTGCAAAATAACTTTTTAGTTTTAACCTTTGTTTGTTTATCTAAATAATAGGTTTATATTCTCATAGTTTGGACAAGATCAATTTTTAAGATCAATTTTCTTAATATCAGATCAATTTTCATCATATCAAATCAATTTTAATTTGATTGCCTAGAGCAACAATGGGCTCTAACCAGAACTTGGAGTAAAATCATAAAAATGTTCTGTGTTTATCTAATCATAATTTGGACTAATATCATATAATTAAGTATTCATGTTTCTATTCAGAAGTTTAATAATTTCAATACTTTTGTTGAGAGGTAGTTTTTTATCTCTTTAGTAAAGAAGGAAGGTTGCAATGACGGTTATAATATAAAGTAAATGAATATGTTTGTACTGGTATTTGATGGAGAGGGTTGTAGTATGTGGAAAAACGCTTAACTTTGTTTTTGAAACTGATGAAGTGTGTAAATGTCATTGAAAAGGCAAAGGAGACCAAAGTTGGTGATATATAATTCAGAAATTTGATAGTTTACACCTATAGGAATCAACAGCATTGCAAATTGTATGTAGAACCTTAAGATTATGTTAAAAAAATAAAATTCAAACAACTGAAATGAAACATCAAGAAATGTGACAGTTTGCGGAGAACTTCAAGTGCATTTAAGGCAGTAAAGAATCAGTTTATCTGGACATGTTATAAATTTATAAAACTTGTATTGTAAACTGAATCGTGTCCCTTTTGAAAACAATAGGAAGGAAAACAATAGGAGACTCAAAGGTGAAAAATATTTTGTTTCATTTATAGATGATTATAGTAAGATTGCAAGGATTTAAACTATTAAACCTAAAACAGAAGTTTTTCATTCCTTTGTTCAATAAGTAAATGAGGTTAAAAACTTAGGAAATAAGAGAATTGGTATTATGAGATGTGACATTGGTAAGGAATATTTAAATAGTAAGATTTATGACTACCAAAAAAAAAGGGTATCAAAATTAATCCCTGCCCCATATATGTTCATGAACTAAACGGTGTGATTTACTAGAACAATTATGAATATATCTCATTGTTTACTAGCAGAAGCTATTCTAGAAAAAAAGTTGGCCAGAAATTGTCTGTGCTGCAACTTATTTGAAAAATCGCTCTTTAGGTAATACCATTGAGAATAAAATAACCTATGAAATATTTTTTAGAAAGAAACCAGATGTTTCTAACTTTAATTTATATGGTAGTAAAGATTTTGTTACGAAACCAGAACAAATAATAACTTCTAAATGGGATAAAATGGTGAATATGTGCATTTTAATTGGCTATAGTGAAGTGGGATATAAAGTACTTTTGAATAATAAAATCATTGTCGCTAGGCATTTTGATGTTATCCAAGAAAACATAAGCTGTATTGGATTGGCTGAGGGTGAATCTGATAAAGATCCCGCGATTGTGATTTTTCGGTAAAAGCTAGGGATAGAGAAATAGATAGTTTGATACAAAATAATGATATCAAATGGGTCTGAATGTTGAACAGATGGATGTAGAGACTATATTCTTAAATGATCATTTAGAACGAAAATCCACCACTGGTTTTCTTATTAGGTTATTTAGTAATGTATTATACTGGAAATCGAGAAAGCAAAAAGATGATACAGAAGAGTCTACATATGCAGAAAATGTAGCTTTAAGTGAAGTTTAAAATTCCAAGACTCTCCAAAAAGATAGAGCTTTTTGTTCTATACATAAAGAACTCCAAAAACATAAAGATATTTTTTTTTTTTTTTTTGTTAAAAACTCCTTTGTAAACAATGTCATTTTTTAAGGGACTTAAATTTATGAACTTAAAATTAATCCTCTTACATACATATACAAGTTGTTATATTAACTTATTTTTTTATTTGCATATAGATAGATGCACATAATAAATTACATAAATGTTTATATTCATACAAATGAATGTATATAAATTAATTAATTTTCACCACATTTTGAAACATTATTTTATTATTATTATTAATATTTCTTTTGTATGCTATTTTTTTTTTTTTGTATTATTAAAATATTATTTTTATAAGATGAGGAAGTCATGTGAATTGTGGTGTTTTAATAAATAAATAAGTAATTAAATTTTCCATGCAATTTTTTATTAATTTAATATCTATAATATTCTGACATATGCTTTCTTTTGTCTGAGATAGTTATATCCTCTGACTGTCACCATTTAGTCGGAGAGCTGGTAACGCAAATTTCATGAAGTATTTTATGCACCTTGGAATTTTGCTGTATTGCATTCGTGGGAAGGTAAGGCATATATGTGTTTCCTGTACCATAGGGGGAAAAATATGTCACAAAAATAGTATTTTATTCACAATCTTTAATGTATAGTTAAGGCAAGCTTTATTTCTAGAACTACCACAACTGTCCTGTCCTTATGATTGGTGCTCTCACTCACTCTTACGGTTACACGCAGTGTATTGCAGTCTATAATCGGATAAATTTATTTTCATGTTTGCTGATTACTAAACCTCAGAAATAGTGTCTGCCTTTTTGTAATTATTTTGAATTATGGTGATCAAATAGTGGTGTGTAGAAAAAACTTCATTTAATATTACAAAAAACCCACTTCGGTTTTTTTTTTTTATATATATGTTATCCCCCTTAAAAGTGTCTGCCTTATATATTATTCATTATAGAATTGCCTTAATTTTACATTAAAGAATTATGGCTTCTGAATAAAACACTATTTTTGGCCCATAGTTTGTTACTGATTACCTGATTACCTTTTTATCTACCCTAGAGACCCACTATAGCAAAATTTCAAGGCGCATAAAACACTTGAAAAGTGTGTAACCAATTAGAGTGTTTTCCGCCAAATCAATGTCGTTATTGAAATTCCCAAATATCTTTAATTCATTGTTGTCCATAACTGCAAGAAGAATATCTTAAATTTGTTTTTCTTCTTATATGCCCCTATTTCCTATGACAGAATGACTATCCTTATAGAAGAGCTCATGAACCATAAAATTTGAAACAGAAGCTTTAATAGAAAGGGAAAAAAATGAAAAAAAAAATATGTGAAAGTGTATTTGAAACAATATGTTAAAACTTTCCTTTTGGCAAAAATAACATAAACCCTGCACCACTTACTACCTTTTTCATTCATAAAAAAAACTCAGTCACAGATTATTACATGAACAGGTAAACAATATAACATATTAATATTATATTTGCGCAAGGTTGAGGTTTTAGCTTTAGGTGCGAAGCCCTTAAAATAAAAAAATATTATATTTAAAAAAAAAATCAATGAAAATAAAGAATATAGTTTCAGTTATAATTATTAAACTTATAACTAATCATAACCTTAATTAAATGCCTCAATTTTCTTGTTATTTATTTATGGACCACACATTTTTTTTTATTTAAAAAAATTAAACACAGGGAGTTTGGTTTGGATTTTCTTTAAAACGGCATTGCAATTAAATGATTTGGAATCATTTAATTGTAATACCATTTTAAAATAAGGGTACTTTTTTAAATAAGTATACTTTTTAAAATAAGGGTACTTTTTAAAAATAGTATACTTTTTAAAATAAGGGTTAATTTATTTTCCACCCCACTTTCTCTAAAAACATTGGAAAATAATTTTTTCATCTGAGCTCTCAATTTATAATCTTATATTCTCATAATTTGGACAAATATCATATAATCAATCATTTTTTAAAATATATAATATAAAGTAGGCATACCATAGAAGCTGGGTTACAACTATTTAATATGAAGCATGTGTAGCATGGCACGCCCCGGCTACAGATATTTAATATAAATTAGGTGTAGCATTGCACACCGGGTAACAGCTAGTTAAATATAAAAATACGAATACAATTTTATTCGTTAATTTTTCTGCGAATAAAAATAAATTCACAGGAAAAATTTTAAATAATCACAAAAAATGTGAATATTTACAAAAAATCAAGTGATTACTAAAATAATCACATTAAAATATATGAATAAAAATTTATTCACATTATAATTTGTGAATAAAGGTTTATTCACAATAAAATTCGCAAATAAATTATGAATTTATTCGTATTAAGATGATATCACGAATGTTATTGAAGGTGATTTTTTTTTTTTTAAGGCGTCTAGGTTTTAGCGCCTAGATTTTTTGTTTACCACGAGTCCGCCGCGGGACCACCAGCCATGCTGCAGGGACACAGTGTGTCATCTGTACCTCCATCAAAAAAAAAATTTTTTATTTGTATTTTTATATTTTATATATGTGAATAAAAATAAATTCGTATTCACACTTATGAATAAGAATTTATTTATATTCGTATTCACAAATAAATGAAGTACGAATTTATTTATATTCGTATTCACAAATATATGAAGTACGAATTTATTTATATTCGAATTCACAAATATATGAAGTACGAATAAATTCGTATTTTTATTTATAAATAAAATTATGCCTATCTCTGAAATGAGCTCAGCCCGCCCCAGAAATTATTTCCTATATACGCCCATGCAAAATACTGTAGGGAGAAATCAAAACAAGAATTCCCACTCCGAACTGTTGTTCCTATGTATAGTCATATAGTACCTAGGATCCGTTTGCTGCAGTTGCGGGTGCTTACAAGTAAATAAAAAAAAAAGGTCCTACCGGATACCTTTAGTGCCCCTTTTGGCTATGTTCTAGAAAGTGGAGGGTGCCTTTCCATACATGGGCGTATACAGGAAATAATTTCAGAGGGACTGGGAACATTTCCGGGGTATGGAGTACTAACAATTTATTACTTGGGATAGTTTTAGCCAACTAAAACGCTATTGCACCCAGAATAAAATATTTCTATGTACTTAGTGATGTTATTCAATTTATTTTGAAGAGGTTTATGACACATTTTTAGCGATCAAATTAAAGTTTCGGAGGGGGAGGCTGCAGCCCCCTCACCCCCCCCCCCTTATATACGCCCGTGTTTCTATCGGAGGAACAACAAAAAATCAAAATCCTTGCATAATAAATCGAAATTTGGCTCAAGGATCTCTTAAGAAATTTTGTCTTGATCGGTAGAATGTGTCATAAACCCCTTAAAAATAAATTAAATAAGATCATTTAGTACATCAAAAATATTTTATTTTATGTGTAATAGCGTTTTAGTTGTATAAAACTATTCCATGTTCTAGATTGTTAGTATTTCATACCCCGGAAATGATACCAGCCCCTCCCCCAAATTATTTCCTTTATACGCCCATGTTTGTTGTGCCTAAGGTCGTGGGTTCGATTCCCATTATGGGGTGATGGGTTTTCATTCGAAAAAGAAAAGGCATCAGCCCTATTCTGGCTTGAAAAGGGTGGTGACCTGTCCTAAAATTCTGAGTTAATTATAATGGACCTTACAATTTAATAAATAATTTTTCCTTGGAATGTATTGGGTTTAGACAGCTCCTACGGTGTGGAAATCCTTTATGGTTGGGGCATAATATATGTTGGTATACATGTTGTAAATACCCGATCACTGGTACGATATATAGAGATTACCACCAATACAGGAAGGATAATGTAATTCTTCTTCATCCGCCACCTCCCTCCATCCCTCCCACCCTTCTTGTGGTCACCACTCCGACGGTAATCGGATTGTACCTTTTAAAATGCCTCCAGCATTTATACTTTACTAAGTTAAGGGTGGGTAGAGTATATCCTACATCATGCCTTTCCCCCGGAAAGCCTTCAATATGGGCCCTTTTCTCATTTTAGCGTTTTTCCTCCCTCCCTTAGTGCCCAAAGGAAGGAAACCCGCTTATTGGGCCGACCCGATGATGCTCTAGTACAGTTAACTTCCTTTAATCCGGCACGTTTGGGATTTAAAGCGTACTTCAAGAAAATGGATAGAGATTAAAATTAAACTAAATACGGACTATATGACTGCTGCACATTTAATGTAAAATAACTAAAATAAAAGTCCGTCACGCAGGAGCTGCATAACTAAGCACTTTCCTCAGAATTCGGGTAGTGTAGACTGCTTTCCAGAACAATTTGCTTAAAATATCCTACATAAATAAAATAAAAACATGAATAGTTCTCTTTTAAATTTGTAATGAGTAACTGATCAATTATTAATTTGCTTCCAGAGTTATGTTTACACATGGTACCTACTACACTACGTAATTAATACAAAAAACCTCATATTATCGTATTTTGATCTAACGCAGGAACAGGATACAGTCACTCTAGTGGTAGAAAGCGCTCCTTGCGGCGGCTTTGTGAACCTACGTCTGGCGGGCTTTTCTATAGAAATATATTACAAATTAAACCCCCGCTTTCCGATTGACCGATTCAGCTCATTTTTACAACACTTCTTTCTCATGAGTTACCCACGACGTATACCGCGTTTCGTTACAATAAAGCAGAAATTACGACCGGTATGAGTATATTAGGAATTTGGGTCCGGAGTAAACCCCCCCTCCTAATGAACCGATTTAGTTTATTTTTACAACACCTGGATTACCACTACAAATACCAAGTTTCGTCGAAATATACCAAAAATCACGGCTGGTAGTGACGAATTGGTATTGTGGGTCCGGAGTAAACCCCCCCTTCTAATGAACCAATTTAGTTCATTTTTATATCTCACATTTCTCTCTATATTACCACTACGAATACCAAGTTTCGTTGAACTATAACAAATATTACGGCTGACATAGTCAAATTAGTGTTTTGGGTTGGGGGTAAACCCCCTTCCGGTGGACCGACTTTGGTGGTTAACGAACTCGTTCAATCGTTTGCTAATTGAATGCTATATACTAAGTTTCGTGACGAAAAAACAAGAACTCTGGCCGCTATCGTGTTAACAGACACACATATATATATATATAAATTTTAACGGGGGTCATTTTCGGTGTCTACTAGGTAGGATCGATAAAGATTCGAAGAAATTTTTCAAAAATTCCGTCATGAGTCCAACCTCAATAGCTACTTTCCTTCGGAGGAAAGTGCTAAAACGAAGACAAGGTATGGTTGGGATTCGGCTAGGAGGAAAAAAACGTCAGACCTTCAGGAAGAAATCTGTATTGGACGTTTTGGCTGCACATTGGCAGCCTTCTTCAGCTAAAAAAATATATACAACTTATAAGTAAAAAAGGCAGAAATGAGCGTATTATATACATCATGACAATAAATTTGAACCAATCTTATTTTTAAACAATGAAAATACGGTAGTTGGAAAGTAAACAGCATGTAGAAAGTAGTAAGTAAATAGTACAAAAACTATCACTTTTTAATATTGAGAGAAAATCAATCCATTCTATAGGTGAATACAATTTATAATAATCAATATACAAATACGTAATTAGTTTTTGTACTGTTTACTTACTACTTTCTACATGCTGTTTACTTTCCAACTACTGTATTTTCATTGTTTAAAAATAAGATTGGTTCAAATTTATTGTCATGTTGTATATAATACGCTCATTTCTGCCTTTTAGCGCGGTTTCTCCCTCCCCCCGGGGGAGGAACCCCGCTTATAAGGTTGATACAATGAAACAATCCGGAAGTGCCGACAAGAAAATTTCGCGTTTCAGAACCCCTAGAGACCGAAAATAACGGTGGTTCAAATTTGTATATATATATATATATATATGTATATATTTATATATATATATATATATATATATATATATATATATATATATATATATATATATATTTGTCTGTTCGCTCTCTAGCTCGAAGACGAATGGTCCGATTTTGATGAAATTTGGTACAAAAATCAGCCGTCCAATATGAAAGGTCAAGTTCGTTAACCAGCAAAATCCGCCCACTGGAAGATGGAGTTTGGGGCGAAATTCGCGCAGAAAAAATCGTAACGCTTACGTTTTTGAGTTCATAAGCTTGTAAGTACTCTTTTTATAGGCTTCTTGGGCTAGGAAAACGAATGAAACCATTTTCAAGGCGATAGCTTTAACCGTTTTCGAGAAACTTGGAAAAATAGTTTTTGAATACCGTTTTTAATTTGGGTAATTAGAATCATGGGATTCAGTTGAAACATTTTCTGCATGTTCTACTTTCATTAAAACTAATATGTTGAAATTTTGGTTACGTTTGGAGTTAAGGAAGGGTTAGAATAAAATATTTTATTAACAGACATAAAAAGTTTTGGTAACTTTGTATATTTTCCTTAATATCTCGAAAAAGTCCGACTCGCAGGAACTGCGTCATCTTAGCGCGGTTCCAGTTTTTTTTTTTTTTTTTTTTTTTTTTTTTTTTTTTTTTTTTTTTTTTTTTTTTTTTTTTTTTTTTTTTTTTTTTTTTTTTTTACGGCGCATCTACATCTAGGTCATTAGCGCCGACATCCGGGGTGTAGCGAGGAATTTCACCAGCGAGCCGTGGGATGATAAAATTCCTGCCGGAGGTTGGGAATCGAACCCACCATCTCCCGCTTATGAATCCAAGGCGCTAGCCATTAGACCACGGGAGACCCCCTTTTCTCTTCTTGTACAATTTTTTGCTGTTATTATTTTGGGTCCACATTTCTAGAAAGCATGAAGATTAGATTAGAGGCTAAAGAAACCACAATACGATTTTTGTTAAAAAATCTATATTTAGGACGTTTTGGCTACTCATTGGTAGCCTTCGTCAGCAATGAAAGTGCCGGGAGGCTGAGGAGGACCAACGTTGACAGTTCCATCTTTTCTTTCAAGAAAGGTCTTATTTACGATCTTACCTGGATACCCATCCAGGGTATCCAGCCCTAGGAAGGACCCCGCTAGGCATTTGAAAAGCTATCTTGGAAATCCATATCTCTGAGATTAAATTGTTTTTCTTAACCTGATTTATTATCAAATACATTATCCAACTACAAGCAGTTAAATGGAACAGTTCGAATAAGCGAAATCAATTACTTTAAAGTTTTAAGCACTTATTTCTCCGATTGACATCGTCTAATCAAAACTTTCATTAGAACCTTTTTTTTAGAGAATTTAGTAAGCTTTCTAATGGTATTCCTCCGTTTACCAAGATTTTAACCTTTTTCGAGATATTAAGGAAAGTATACAAAGTTACCAAAACTTTTTATGTTTGTTAATAAAATATTTTATTCTGACCCTTCCTTAACTCCAAACGTAACATAAATTTCAACATATTAGTTTTAATGAAAGTAGAACATGCAGAAAATTTTTCAACTGAATCCCATGATTCTAAGTACCCAAACCAAAAACGGTATTCAAAAACTATTTTTCCAATTTTCTCGAAAGCAGTTAAAGCTATCGCCGTGAAAATGGTCTCATTCGTTTTCCTAGCCAAAGAAGCCTATAAAACGAGTACTTACAAGCTTATGAACTCAAAAACGTAAGCATTACGATTTTTTCTGCGCGAATTTCGCCCCAAACTCCATCTTCCAGTGGGCGGATTTTGCTGGTTAACGAACTTGACCTTTCATATTGGACGACTGATTTTTGTACCAAATTTCATCAAAATCGGACCATTCGTCTTCGAGCTAGAGAGCGAACAGACAAATATATATATATATATATATATATATATATATATATATAAATATATACATATATATATATATATATATACAAATTTGAACCACCGTTATTTTCGGTCTCTAGGGGTTCTGAAACGCGAAATTTTCTTGTCGGCACTTCCGGATTGTTTCATTGTATCAACCTTATAAGCGGGGTTCCTCCCTATGGGGGAGGGAGGAACCGCGCTAAAAGGTTAAGAATTTGGTAAACGAAAGAATACCATTAGAAAGCTTACTAAATGCTCTACAAAAAAGGTTCTAATGAAAGTTTTGATTAGGCGATGTCAATCGGAGAAATAAGTGCTTAAAACATTAAAGTAATTGATTTTGCTTATTCGAACTGTTCTTTTTGTCTGTTTTTATTCCTTGTTATTTTTTAATTGCTTATAGTTGGATAATGTATTTTACAATAAAACAGATTAGGCAAAATAAGAAAAACAATTCATTGTTAGAAATATAGCTTGCCAAGAGAAAAAGATTCGTTGACGTCTTTTGAATATTTTCAATTGCCTTTATGCTGTTGGTTTTTTATTTTATTTTTTAATTGATTTTATCTGTAGAATTATTACTATAGTAAAAGAACACAGGAATGTGTGAAAATATTTGATATTTTCCAATTCATTGAAACGTATGAAATGAAGTATCGGTAGAAGAGGATTCTAGGGTCTTGCGGACCTGACCCCAGGTATAGCCAGCCATAAAACCCTTTGAACAAAGGCCGAGGAAAATATTATCTGTTTCTATTCTATGCTTTTCAAATGAGAATAGGGATATGAACAGGAACCGGGGTCTCCCGTGGTCTAATGGCTAGCGCCTTGGATTCATAAGCGGGAGATGGTGGGTTCGATTCCCAACCTCCGGCAGGAATTTTATCATCCCACGGCTCGCTGGTGAAATTCCTCGCTACACCCTGGATGTCGGCGCTAATGACCTAGATGTAGATGTGCCGTAAAAAAAAAAAAAAAAAAAAAAAAAAAAAAAAAAAAAAAAAAAAAAAAAAAAAAAAAACTGGAACCGCGCTAAGATGACGCAGTTCCTGCGATTCGGACTTTTTTTACTTATAAGTTGTATATATTTTTTTAGCTGAAGAAGGCTGCCAAAGTGCAGCCGAAACGTCCAATACAGATTTCTTCCTGAAGGTCTGACGTTTTTTTCTCCTAGCCGAATCCCAACCATACCTTGTCTTCGTATCACTGCAACGGCTAACTATCTCCATCTCCACTAACTAAAATAAAATTCCACAATGTTAGAATTATACTGCCTCAGTCGAAATCTATAAACTGAACTGGCAACATGTACGTATTTGAACACCGTTAGGGTTTGCTGGAATTTTTCTACAACCCCATCGGGCTTCAAGCGGTTGTTTGGGAGAGGATTTCGTGAAATTGATGCATTAGAACTGAAAAGGCGCACTTTTCAAGTTTGGCTTTGACATCACTGGCGTGACGGATTATCAAGCATGTCGGACCATAGGATGCCGGATTAGAGGAAGTTTACTATATTTCTAAAGCGACACACCTAAAAAAAAAAAAAAAAAAAATCAACCGAAAACGTGTCACTCTTGCCTATGTAGGGGGCATAGCATTAAGACAGAAAGAGTTGGGCGACATTCGCGACAAAAAAAAAATCGTAACGCTTAAGTTTTAGAGTTAATATGCTCTATTATATTGTATTTGTATATATATATATATATATATATATATATATATATATATATATATATATATATATATATACACATATTCACACATTTGACCCTCCGTTATTTTCGTGAACAACGTGAACTTTTCTACTCTGCACTTCCGATAGCGTCATAAGGTTTCAACCTCATAAGCGGGTTTCCTCTCCATGTAGTGAGGGAGGAAAGGCGCTTAAAACAATTAAAGAAATCACTTGCTGAAGTAACATGGATAATCAAATTCACCACCATTAGCTGCTCCACATTAATGCGTTTGATTTCGCCTAATCACATCAAGTGACGCAACTCAAAATAAAACTCAACTGAAGATGTGTCACTTTTGCCTATGTAGGGGTCTTAGGATTAAGACAGGAAGAGTGATACAAGTGCCTTCTGGTGTACAAGCTCTGAAGCTAGATACATACATTTTTGATTCTTGATAAAGAGATATTTACCAAAGTCTTTCATAGTGATAACTGAAAAACATTATTGATAAATTATTGAGTTGAGTCTCTTTATAAATACTCTTCCGATATGTTAATTTGCATGTGTGGTAATTTAAACATATGTGCTGCTACAGGCCTAAGGTTCTATATATACAAATATATGTCTGGAAATTACACCTCACTAGAATTTTATGACATATAGAATGATACAGTATTCCGGGCATAAAAGAACGTTAACCTTTTAGAGGTCAGGACTTAATTTAAAAAAAACTTAAATGGACGGAGCTGCACCGAGGGGTGAAAGTAAATTTACTCTTTAATCTTTGTGCACTTTTCAATTGTTTATATAAACAAAGTTATATATTTTACCTTGCCCATTTCAAAGGTATAAATGAATGCCAAATATAATTGGTTTTAGGACGAATTTTGAGCTGCCAAGCAACAGCATTTGTAAGTTGAACAATGTATCAAAAACTAGTAATTTTTTTTCATTTTTTTTTTATTTTTATTTTGTGGTACAGCTAACCTTTGATATCTGTAAACTATCACTAATATTTTAGCGTGGAACTCTCATTTAATAAAGGGGGTAAACTAAAAAAAAGTGACAGAAAAATCTGTGTGGTGACTATACTTATTAGCCTTAAGGCAAATGGTTTTAGAATAAACCCTGATTAAGCCTATTGTAGGCAGTCCTCCCTCATTCCTACTGCACTCCGGCATAACATAATTGTGAGCGACGTTCCTCTGAACCTTTTCGCTTATCGCTCATCGCTCTTCCCTCGTATCGTACCCGAGGCCTTAGAGGATGGAAGTCTGGCGGGATTGAAGTCTGAGGTGCTGGAAGTCTGCCGGGATTAAAGTCTTGGGGTATGGAAATCCACCGGGATTGAAGTCTTAGGGTATGGAAGTCTGCCGGGATTGAAGTCTTAGGGTATGGAAGTCTGCCGGGATTAAAGTCTTAGGGTATGGAATTCCACCGAGATTTAGGTCTTAGGGTATGGAAGGCTGGCGAGATTTCAGTCTTAGGGTATGGAAGTCTGGCGGGGTTGAAGTCTTAGTGTATGGAAGTCTGGCGGGATTGAAGTCTTAGGGTATAGAAGTCTGGTGGGATTGAAGTCTGAGGTGCTGGAAGTCTGGCGAGATTGAAGTCTTAGGGTATGGAAGTCTGGCGGGATTGAAGTCTTAGGGTATGGACATCTGGCGGGATTGAAGTCTTAGAGGATGGACATGGCGGGATTGAAGTCTGAGGTGCTGGAATTCTGCCCGGATTGAAGTCTTAGAGGATGCAAGTGTGGCGGGATTGAAGTCTTAGGGTATAGAAGTCTGGTGGGATTGAAGTCTGAGGTGCTGGAAGTCTGGCGAGATTGAAGTCTTAGGGTATGGAAGTCTGGCGGGATTGAAGTCTTAGGGTATGGACATCTGGCGGGATTGAAGTCTTAGAGGATGGACATGGCGGGATTGAAGTCTGAGGTGCTGGAATTCTGCCCGGATTGAAGTCTTAGAGGAGGTACTCTTTAGAGGATGGGATGATTGTCAGGTGTTAGAGCATGAGTTAAATAGATGCATAGAACTATTGAAGATCATAGGATATTAGGAATGGAAAGATATTAGGAATTGGAGAGTAATTTAGAGATGAGATGAGCAGTGTGCTCAGGATACCGGGATTTCTCTACGCTTTGTATCTCTATGGAAAACCCGGTATTAATTATTATTAATAATAATAATAATAATAATAATTATTCCTAGTAATGAGGGCATTGTATTATAGTATGGATGAACATTGCCTGGAATTACCTGATTACAATATGTGATAATTATTTCAGTACATTCAGTACTCGTGAAAGGGAAATATTATTTGTATTATGTTTTTACATGGAGTTTTATTAAGGCAAATGATTTTTTTTTTTCAGAAAGCACACCCAAGGCCTAATATTTTATAAACTCCTATATCTTGTAATAATATAATTATTACTGTATTGTTCATTTTTCGATATATGATATATATATATATATATATATATATATATATATATTTTACGGCGCTTCGACAACTAATCCATTAGCGCGGACATCCAGCGTGCAGCGAGAAATTTTCCCAACGAGCCGTGGGATGAGAAAATTCCTCCCCCCGGTGGGGATCGAACCCACCATCTCCCGCGCTATTCTCTATACCACGGGAGACCCCCATAAAGAAATAGTACTTCTTTTTCTTTTTTTGTAGTAATTTAATTTATAATACCCTTCATTTTTCGCCACCCCATATTAAACTGTTTTTTTTTTTCAAAAATGTGGAGTGCAACATGAATTTGGGTATCATCCTTGCACAAGTATCTTGCTAAACTTCTGTAGCGGAGTTAGTTTTAAATTATATATTTCCTCGGGAGAAAAGTCCGCTGCACTAAAGTTTTAATGAAGCTTTCCCGCGGGAATAATTTTTACCTTTAGTTAAGGAGTTAGTATCCAGATACTGAGCAGATAACCGGAGGATTCGGCATCTCAGCAGTTCAAGCCAAGTGTCGTTCTCCTAGCATTCTATGTCCAGCTACCTGCTCCGAGAGAACCACCAAAACCGGCCCAACATCTCGGTACACTAGGATTTATCCGCAAGTGCTGAACTTTTTACTAGATTTAAGGCACCTTGCGATAACCCTAGGTTACCTTCTCGGTACAAGCAGTACCAGCGAGGTCCAAGCTCCCGGCTACCAACTCTCCGCATGGAGACCTACACATCAGCCTAAGTGACGTCATTCCCTTCTACTGATCTCTTCTAATTTATGAACAATTATTTATTTCATTTATTTATTGACAGTCGTCTTATGATTTTATTTATTTATTGAAGTTAAGTTTTATTATTTTATTTATTCAAGAGGAATATATTTATTATTTTATGAACACGCCTATTATTTATTTATTCTTTGTTGGGACTTTCTGACCAATATACAGACAATTAATTAACCCCAACACTTCTCTGTATCGTTCCAATTTTAGTACATGTACTGCCGAAGCGAATACCATTTGATTGCCTTGATATGGTTGGCAAATGGACCACACATGCAGGGTTTTAATTGGCCCTTAGGAGGTGGCATAAAGACCACGAAACATGTAGGGCAATTATAAAATAAACTAATACAAAAAATGAAAAAAATAAGTACTATTTTATAACTATTACATTCCCGTCTTTTAAGACAACAAGAGGGTCCTTTACGTGAGACAACTTACAATTAAACACTTAATAACAGGCTGCAAAGCACGACACTGTTCTAAGAATCCTACTACACTTCTATAAAATAAAACTATATGACAAGAAACGACAAAACCTATTATATGTAGGCGTAATCAGAGGTGGGCATACTTTTATTTATAAATAAAAATACGAATTTATTCGTACTTCATATATTTGTGAATACGAATATAAATAAATACGTACTTCATATATTTGTGAATACGAATATAAATAAATACGTACTTCATATATTTGTGAATACGAATATAAATAAATTTGTATTCATAAGTGTGAATAGGAATTTATTTTTATTCACATATATTAAATATAAAAATACAAATAAAATTTTATTCGCAAATTTTTCTGCGAATACAAATAAATTCACAGAAAAAATTGTAAATAATCCCAAAAAATTTGAATATTTACAAAAAATCAAGTGATTACAAAAAAAATCACACTAAAATATACGAATACAAATTTATTCACATTAAAATTCGCAAATAAATTATGAATTTATTCGTGTTTTTTGTTTTTTTTTATGGAGGTACAGATGACAAACTGTGTCCCTGCAGCATGGCTGGAGGTCCCGCGGCGGACTCGGGGTAAAAAAAAAATCTAGGCGCTAATAACCTAGACGTAAAACGCCTTAAAAAAAAAAAAAAAAAAAAAAAAAAAAAAAAAAAAAAAAAAAATCACCTTCAATAACTTTCGTAATATCATCTTAATACGAATAAATTCATAATTTATTTGCGAATTTTGTTGTGAATACCTTTTTATTCACAAATTATAATTGAATAAATTTGTATTCGTATATTTTAATGTGATTTTTTTTTTGTAATCACTTGATTTTTTGTAAATATTCACATTTTTTGTGATTATTTACAATTTTTTCTGTGAATTTATTTGTATTCGCAGAAAAATTTGCGAATAAAATGTTATTTGTATTTTTATATTTAATATATGTGAATAAAAATAAATTCCTATTCACACTTATGAATACGAATTTATTTATATTCGTATTCACAAATATATGAAGTACGAATTTATTTATATTCGTATTCACAAATATATGAAGTACGAATAAATTCGTATTTTTATCTATAAATAAAATTATGCCCATCTCTGGTCGTAATGAATGGCGAGAGTTATTACAAGTTTGAGGACTGAGTGAATATATGAGTGATTGTAATTGAATGTGAAAAATTAAATTTAAGTCCTCATAAACCTCCTAGGTCTAGCAATAATGATATTTATGCTGTAATAACGAATTAATTATTGCCTTTTTATTTTTAATTGTTTTATTATATTTACAAAAGTTTTAGAATCGTTTTTGTAGAGAATTTAGTAAAAGTTCGAATGTCAACCTCCAACTTACTACGATTTAACAATCTTTTTGAGATCTTTTAGAAAATATAAGGACGTTCCAAAACAGATATATGTTAATAAAATATTTTCTTTCTAATAATTCGTTTACTTCAGTCTTAACCGAAATCAGGGAGAGAGTGAGACAGACAGAGTGAGACAAAGAGAGGGAAAGAGTATTCGGAGACAATTTTTTTTTTTTTTTTTTTTCCCCGCGACCAAGGTGATTTGTCCAGTACAATTATGGGATATACTTATAACTATATAAAATAGAAATTCCACACATTTACAGTTATATTAATAAATTCAAATAAAACACTTCTAGGAATATTAATTGCAAAAAAATCCAATTATACAATTAATCGAGTTTATATTTACTTTCGATGGCTCTACGGTCCTTGAAGAACCTTGGCCTCCTCCACAACTCTCCGCCATTCGTCCCTGTCCAATACCACTCTTCTCCGCCATTCGTCCCTGTCCAAAGCCGCTCTTCTCCACCTTCGGACGCCAAGCGTCTTGAGGTCCTCTTCTACATCTACCAGCCACTGCAATCTGGGTCGCCCTCTTCCACGTCCTCCACCAGGGTGTCCTTCCAGAAGCTTCTTTGGGATGCGCTGTTCTTCCATCCTCTGTACATGCCCCAGCCACCTAATTCTTCCCCTCTTGATACAAGAGACAAAATCCGGTGCTTTGTATAAATCACGGAGCTCCTGGTTACTTCTTTGCCTCCAGTGATCTCCCACCTTCAAGGGGCCATAAATCCTTCTCAGGACTTTCCGCTCCCAAACATGTGTTCTGCCTTCCTGGTGAGGACCCATGTCTCACTTCCGTAGGTCACTACCGGTCTAATAATGCACTGATATACCGCCTTCTTTAACTGCCATGGCAGCACCTTTGACCTAAGTACTTTCCCGAGCGCCCAGCAACATCTACTTCCAGCCATCATGCGTGCCTTGATGTCTGCCTGCGTGTCATTCTTTTCGTTGATGTTGGTCCCAAGGTATTTAAACTCCTGTACTTGCTCGAAAAAGTACTCTCCAGTCTTAAGACCATTCCTTGCCCCACAGTCCCTCCGGGAAGTCTTCATATACTTCGTTTTGGCCTGATTAATGCAATGTGCCCCCATTTTTGAGGCCTGCTCACATTCCTCAAAAGCTCCCAGTAGAGATGCGAGTGTGCGACCAGTAATGACCACATCATCTGCAAAAGCCAGGTGCTGGGTCAGTCTATTGTAGATGGTTCCTCCAGGATTTGTCCTAATGTTCCTCATCACTATTTCTAGCACAATATTGTAGATGGTTCCTCCAGGATTTGTCCTAATGTTCCTCATCACTATTTCTAGCACAATATTGAACAGGATGGGAGACTAAGGGTCTCCTTGCCTTAAACCTTTCCTGATGCAGAAGCCATTGGACGTCTTATTTTGTATTTTAACTTTTCCTTTTGTTCCTTTCAAGGTTGCCCGCACTAATCGGATCAGCTTTTCCGGGATACCTACCTTGTTTATATTACAAATAAAAAAAACTATAAGTAAGAATTGACCAATACAAAATAATACAATCCTAGAATTCACGTATAAAAAGCTGTTTCCAATATTTTCTATTCCAAGCTTTCAATATAATAATAGGGAAAAGAATGTTATGAAAAATCGCTAAGATGACGCAGTTCCTCCGAGTTGGACTTTTTATTATTAGTATCTTGCTTTTGAGGAGCTCAATAAGTAAAATACTTTTTATTTAATTTGTATTTATATTTTGGTTTGGTACTGAATTTCAAAGTTACAGTACTCAAAAAAAAATAAATAAATAAATAAGAGCATATGTATAAAAATAATCACTGGGGAGTGTATATTTACCGGTCATATGATAAGTAAATCACTGGCCTGTGAAATGGTAGTTTATATAAGCAATTATAGATCAGCCATGGGTAGAAGGAGGGATGTAACCCCCCCCCCCCTTCTAGTGTAGAGGATGCCTGCTGAATAGCAAGTAGATGGTCCTAGAATCGGAGGGTCTTAAATACCACGGGGTTTAGGTAATCTCCATAAAGCAGAGGGCGAAGGATAGAAGGGGAGGAAGGGAAAACCTTCTATAGCCCATTTCTACAGGTGTATAACCACCATTTACTATTGGAAGAAGGGAAAAGTATAGTTTTCAGAAAAATTCTTCTGCAATTCCTGTAAGAATAGAAGTAAGGAATAGAAGAACAAGATCCATATTAACGAGAGATGTGAATGGTGAGAGGTAAAGGACACCAGGTCCATTTTTATCGCGGTTCCTCCCTATCTCCATAGGGAGAACCCGCTTATGAGGTCGACCACATGACGCAATCCGGAAATGCCGACTAGAAACTTTCACGTTTCAGACCCTATAGATCACGAAAATATAGGTGGCCCAAATTTGTATATATATATATATATATATATATATATATATATATATATATATATATATATATATATATATATATATATTTATATATATGCTTGTCTGTTCGCGCTCTAGCAAGCTCAAAAATGGTCCGATTTTAACGAAATTTGGTACAAAAATCTGTCGTCTAATTTGAAAGGTCAAGTTCGTTAACCAGCAGAATCCGCGTACTAGAAGATAGTGTTTGGGGCGAAATTCGCGCAAAAAAAATCGTAACGCTTACGTTTTTGTGTTTATATGCTTGCAGGTACTTGTTTTATAGGTTTCTTAACATAAGAGAACGAATGAAACCATTTATAAGACGATATATGTAACCGTTCCTGAGAAAAGTGGAATCAATGTTTTTGTAAGTCATTATATTTTTGTGAGTACTTAGAATCGCGGGATTCAATTGAAATATTTTCTACAACTTGTAAATTAATCCCAACTAAGATGTTTAAATTTTGGTTATATTTGGAGTTAAGGAAGTATGCGGAAAAAAAATATTTTATTAATAGACATGAAAAGTTTTCGGATCTTCATTCATTTTTCGTAAATATCTCGATAACGGTTGGGAAATCGTGCTAAGTGGAAGGTGACCATTCGAATTACTAAATTCTCTACAAAAAAGGTTCTGAAGCAATATTCAATGGAGCAACGTCAATCAGAGATATAAGCGCATAAAACTCCATCTATATAACCTTCCTCATAGCCTCCAACTGAAGTTATCGTTATTTTTTATTTTATAAAAAGATTTAACCCACGACAGAATGGAATTTTATTCGCCATGAAGCATATATTTACAGTTGATTATAACAGTAAGACGAATTTGTTAGTAAAACAAGATACTTAAAATGACAACGAATTTTTGGTTGTTTCGAATAGAGCCTTCTTAGCAGTAGTCAAAGAGTAAGTACGTTTTCAGTACATAATTGTATTGACTTATAGAGATTGAGAAGTATCCGCTTCTGTGTATGTTGGCTATTGTCAGTTTCCTGTGATTTGTGGAGCTAATCTATTCCATTTCTTCGAGATGTAAGTAACCGCGCTATGATGACGCAGTTCCTGCGAGTCGGGCTTTTTTTAATAAATTGACTTGACAACATCTTTTTAATGTGGACTTTTCGGTCCATATAATGCTATAAGCCAGTATCTCCTGTTCCCTTAAATAACAAAGATAAGACAGTGAAAAAAAAATCATGTCCGTTTTCATTAGAGGTAAAATACAACATGTGTATATCGTTTTCTTTGGCTATCAATGCCATTAACAATGTGAAAAATTTACTTTAAACTGTTTCTAAGAGTAACAAAAAAACAAATTTTAATAGTTCAAATTATGGAAAATTGGCTCTCCTGAACAATTACAAATATGTGACATGGGGTCCTTTACCTCCGGGGTATAGATATGTATAAATATATTTTTTTCCAGGGTTACAGATATTTGTACGTCTCCAGGTATTCATAAATTTATTAGAAACAAATTCAGATTTTAATTAAGGGTTAGGTTCTTCCTTAACTAATCAAAAGGGATATCCAAGAGGGATTATGTGAAGAAAAAAATTTTAAATAGGCAAAAAATACGATTTCCCAAGTGAAGTAACTGTGCCGAGTGAACGCAACGCTGATTTCAAGATAATGTTTTGAGCGAGCTTCGATTGGTCCCTTTTAAATGTGAAGTTTTTTTTGGTCCTTCATCAAAACATTTCAAAATTACAAACATGTTTTTTTTTTCTTTATTACAAGAAGGTATGAAAAAAAATGAACATTTCAGAACGTTTCTCAAAACTATGTTTTTCAAATCGGGCGATACCCTGCCGTCTTCAATTTTTGCCCGATCAACTTCAAATTTTAACTACAGCTTCCTAATCATATTTGCTAGTAACTTACCTTGGGTTTTTTTTTTTATTCATTGAATTATAACGATTTTATGACCAATGTTCGACGGAGTTTTTAGTAGAAAATGAAGATTTGTTCACTATTTAAAAAAAAAAAAATAATAATATTTCATAAAAATCTTACTTACTTTACTAGCTTTAAGCTTCTTCTAAGCTTTTTTCATTCGAAATAATTTTAGTTTTAGATGAAAAATTGCCGCCTCGAGACAATCGTCCGTGAAAAAAGAGGGTTTCCGTTCGTCAGACACAGCGCCACCTTTTTTTTTTTTTTTTTTTTTTTTTTTTTTTTTGTGATACTTTAACATCCCATATAAAATGTTCAATATTAATTATTGATTTATTTGTTATTTATAAATTCAAGAAAATGACTTAGATTTTGATCGAACAAAAACAATACAGGAGGTACCTGTATTGCACCGAAATGTAAAGGCGAAACGTGTGGAATAATTGAATTCTCTCCTAATCGAGTTGTGTATTTTAATATTTATTCAAGTGAATAATAACATGTTGACAATACAGAAATAATAATAACATTGCAGTTCCAAAGGTAACATGTAAAATCTATTGAAAATGACAAGCCATAAATGCCGCTATAATAGATTCTTTGGAATCTACGGACACAAACTTACACCATTTTTTGCCTCATGTCAGCTTGTTTTTATTTGTTACTTTTTAATTCCCCAAAGGATGTGGTTAATGCTTTAGGAAACTCCTCAAATGTTATTGATTTAGTTATAAGATTTCTAAAAGAAGCAAACTTGTATAAAGACCTTTAAAAAAAATAAATAAATAAAAAATAAATAAAAAAAATAATAAAAAATATATAATCAAAAAAAATATTAATACAAAATGTTATATCAATAATGTAAAACGAAAAGAAAAAAATATATATAAAAGAAAAAAGCTAAAGAAAGAAGGAAACTATTTTTTAAAAAAGTATTAAGAAAATATAAATAATAATAAAAGATATTTAAAATAGTGTATACAAAAAAAGAAATAAAAGAAAAAATATATTTTTACAAGAAAAAAAAAAAAAAGAATATGTAATAACACATTTGTTGACATTGTAAGCTATATTGACATTTTCATATAAAGTGTATATTTCGTTTAGTCAAACGTTAATTTTTTAAGTTAGAAACATAAAACTAATACACAAAAACCAAAAACAGTTACACACCAAAAAAACAATTGTACAAACATATCAAAGAGGTATATTGATATAGTTCATGTAACAATTCCTTTTTCTTTTTTTTTTTTTCTTTTTTTTTTTTTTTTTTTGTAATAACGTAATTGATATTAGTAATAATTATAATTTCCATTAATAGTAAATTAGAATTGACATCATCATATGTAATAATAGTATAAACATTTACAAATTTCAGTCTTTGGTTTCATCAGTCTTGGGTTCAGTGAGAGTGAAGCGTCTGGTTGGTTTGATGGTTCTTCCAAACGAGGACACATTTGGTGTTGGTGAATTCCTTGTGGTTGGGATCATTAGCGCATCCGTCTTTATTCTTCTGGCAGTCAGGCTCTGTGTTTTTGGTGGCTTGGGTTGTGCAGTAAATGGGGTTGGCATTGTGGTTCTAGCCTCCTTTTGTTTCTCACATGTTGATAGAGCAGAGTAGTGATTTTCATATCCAACTGATCTCCTGGTGGATGTCGGTGCTGGACTTGAAGTGGGTGATTTAGGCTGAGGTGATGGCGATCTCGTCATTGATGGTCGTATCGAGATGCGACTTTCTCTGGGAGGTGACATTAGTTGGTGGGCTGGTTTCAGCCAAACTCTATCTCTTCGGTATAGCTTGAAGTTAACATCACGTTGTATGAAGATCCTTGCCGATCTATAACGTGTCCAAGCTGCCAACCCTTGCCAGTATCTTGAGATTTTACGTAGACGTCTTGTCCAATATTAAGTTCAGGTAGTGCCTTAGCTCTTCGATCGTGATGTAACTTTGATCTTCTCCTCTTCTGCTCGATCCTTTCCTGCACATCCCTCATGACTTCGGGAATAAGCAGTTGGCGTGCAGCTGGCACTCTGCTCCGTGTTCTCCTTGACATCAGACGCTGGACGGGGCTGGAGTCCATGTTTTCAGAAGGAGTGTTTCTCCATTCGAGAAGTGCAGCCTGGAAGTTTATATTGTCACGTGCGCATTTCTTGAGTAAACTTTTGGCTATTTTGACAGTGGATTCAGCTTTCCCGTTCCCTCGACAGTTGTACGGCGCGGGCGTTGAGTGACTGAATTCCCATGATCTGGGGAAGGTGGCAAATTCTTTTCCTACTAGTGGCGTTGCATTGTCTGTGACCAAAACCAATGGTATTCCATGTCGTGCAAAGCTGCGTTTGCAAAAAGCGATGATGGTTGCTGCTTTGGTGTTTGGGATTTCTTCGATCTCAAAATAGTCAGAGTAGGAGTCAACCATCACAACGTACTGTTTGGATTTGAACTCAAATGTATGAAGTGTACTCTCTCCCAAGGAAGCGATGGAATTTGGTGTGACGTCATTGGTTGCTTGGGCTGTGCAGCGGCTAGTTCTTGACATGTCTGGCAGCATTTTATAACATCTTTGATCTCGCTGCTCATGAATGGCCAAAATAGCGTGTCACGGGCTCTTCTGAGTGACGCATTCTGTCCTAGATGGCACAGATGTATTTTCTTGATTAACTCGGCACGTAGTGACTTTGGCACAACAACCTTGCTTGCTTTATAGATCACCCCATCCTGTACCATTAGTTCATGCTTGTGATTCCAAAACTCGTGTAGGCATGGGGTAACCTCTCCTTGTTTTCTGGCCAACCTGACTTAATCACTGATAGTAGAATGCAGAGAGTGTTGTCAGTGCAGGTCTCCTCCCGGATGCGCCGAAGGCTCTCAGGAATCATATTCAGATTGTCCGCCATCCAGATGGACTCGAGTTCCGGATAGATTTGGTCACAACGAAATACTTCATCAAGCTGCTTTTCGTTGCACTCCGGTAACTGCATGCGAGACAAAGCATCGTCAATCAGCAGGTTCTTTCCTTTCAAGAATTGGACCTTGAGACTGTACCGCTGTAAGCGTAACAACATCCGTTGGAGTCGAGTCGGTGCTTGGAGAATTGACCACTTGAATATTGCTTCGAGAGGACGATGATCTGTCTGAACAATCACTTCTCTACATCCGACGATATATTGCTCAAAACGCTGGCAAGCAAACAAGATGCTTAGACATTCCCGTTCTATTTGAGCCCAATTATTTTCATTTGGAGAGAGACTCCTTGACGCAAAAGCGACTGGTCGACCTTGCTGAATGGGGACACCTCCAAGTCCTTTTGATGAAGCGTCAGCTTGGATGATCACAGGAACTTCCTGGTTGAAGAACGCGAGCACGGGAGAGTCGGATATTCGTCTCTTCGCCTCTTCAACTGCTTGCTTGTGTTCATTGATCCATGTCCAAGGCTGGTCCTTCTTCGTGAGGTCGTGGAGCGGCTTACGAATTGATGACAGATTTGGTACAAACTTTGCCATGTATGTTGCCAACTCAATAAAGCTTTTGAGCTCATCGACGTCTGAAGGATCTAGCATTTCTTTTACTACTCTGATCTTATCTGGATCAGCTCTTAGACCATCTTTAGAAATAATATGACCCATGTATTTGACCTGGCGCTTCTTAAGGCAAACTTTGCTTTTGATGTAGAGAAGTGAGGCACTCGACCACCTTGTCATGGTTGGCAGAAGCCTCTTGGTCTGTAGCTCCTCGCCCTAGAACCAAAATGTCATCCTGAACAATCACGATACCTGGAATGCCGGCAAAGATTTCGTGTAGCCGTCAGTCGACACCTTTAAGCCAAAGGGAAGACGGAGCCATCTATATCTCCCAAATGGAGTCCAAAAAGTCGTTAGCCTTGAACTTCGTTCTTCCAGCTTAAGATCCCAGAATCCATCCTTTGTGTCCAGCACAGAGAAAAATCGAGAGTTATTGAGTTCAGAGGCTATGCTCTCAATGGTGGGTATCTCGTACTCAGTTCGTTTCAAAGCTTGATTCAAGTCGCTGGGATCTATGCAGATCCGTAGCTTCTTAGGAGTCTTGACTAACACCAAGTTGCTGATCCAATCACTTGGGCCGGTCTCCTTCTTGATGATCCCCTTCTTCTCCATTTCGGCCAGTTTGAGCTTCAGCTCGTTCCTGAGTGGCACAGGGATGCGGCGAGGTGCTACTGGTGGGAAAGTTGGGTCAATGCTTAGTTTGCACTCCCCCTGCAAACAAAGACTTTGTCATATTTGGCCAAGATGTTTTCAGCTTGCTTCGCAACATCGACGACTTCAGAGCTTTGGCCCCGTTTTGAAGCTCGACAAAGCCTAGTTTCTCAGTGGTTACAGACGAGAGTAGCGGCATTTTTGTTCCAGGATGGTCAAAGTCGTGAACAACAACAAACCGGAGAGTGTGCTTTTGTCCTCTCTACTTGACGATCAAGTTGATTTCGCCCATTGGTTTCAGTATCGCACCGCCATAGCTTCGAAGTTTGGTTGAAGAAGGATCGAACTTAGGCATGAGGCCTCCAAAGATAGCTCTTAAGTTGCTCTCTTCAATCGCATCTACACCGGAACCGCTGTCTAGTTGGCACTTGATTTTACACTTCCGGCAAGTTGAGTTCAACTCCCCGACTAAAAAGTCTAAGACGGCTGTCCAAATTGTTTTTAATTTAGAGCTTCCAAATTGCCGGGTTTCCTCAACGGCAAATGCCTGATCGCTTTGTTCTGAACTAGAACCGTCGGATTCGGTCGCCTCATCCAGCTGCTTCACGTCTGTGGGTCGACGATATTTATGTTGTCCGGTATTTCTTTTCTGTGAAAAGCTTTTGTGCCAATTTTTCTGCCGCTTGTTTTGACACACAGATGCGAAATGGTTTGGCATCTTGCATAAGTCACAAATCTTGTTGTATGCTGGGCACAACAACTTATCGTGTGCATGTATTCTGCCGCAATATTTGCACTTGGTGGGCTTGTCTTTCCATATCTTGTCTTTTCAGCTTTTCTCATCCGCTCAGAATCTATCCGGTTTATCTCGTCTGTATGATCAGTTCCTCTAATGGATTTCATCTGCTTGTCTGCCAGCTCGTTTGCTTTACATATGTTAATGGCAGCTTCAAGTGTGAGCTTGGCGTCGCTGACTAATTGCTTTTTAGTTGCATCATCACGTATCCCCAACACAAGCCTGTCTCGAATCATCTCTGACTCTAAGGCTTTATAATCACAGTCTGTGCTCAGCTTACGTAACCTGGATGCATAGTTGTCTATGGACTCTGATGCTTCCTGTACAGCTGAGCCGAAAACATCTCTCATATATTACATTAATTTGAGGAATGAAGAATTTATCCAATTCTGCAGTAACCTTGTGGAGTAAAATGTCCACTCGGACTTAAAATAATTCCAATTGTCTGTGGAATTACCTTTCAAAGACATTTTGTCGGGCAATGGGATATGTGGATTCGACATTTCTTCCCCTTTTAATGACTAGATGGAAAGGGTTTTACTCACCTCAGGCCAAATTAAACAAAACACACGCACAAGCAAAGTAAACAAAACACACGTATCCACTTTCCGGAAAATAGACGCAAAACCAGTGGCAACAGCGTTAGAGTCTAATGGTAATGTTTCTGAAACGAATACAGGAAAATAATAAACCTCGTTCCTAGAAAAAATCAGCAATTCAGAATATTTCTCCACAAAAGAAGCTGTTTGATAAGGGCTGATAACATCCCGTTCTTCCAACCACCTATACGCGTATATTTCAAAATAACTCTCAATCTCTATTTATAGAAAACAGTTGGGAAAGGCCAAATCTTTAATTTAAAACACCTGACACCATGTTTCATGATGATCTTTCATCCATAAGTATAATGAATAAGGTAGCAGTAATAAAACACTATTCAGAAAGGTTCACTTGCACAAAAACTGATTATATTATCATTATCGATTGTACATACATATCAAAGAGGTATCTAGGCGCACGGTAGTGCGCCAGGCCAAGTTCCGGCCTAAGCATACTGTGTGCATATTACAGGCGGTCTTAGAGCCGATTTTTACCCTCTCATAACTTTCAACCAGGTAAAGATAAAGTTATGAAATTTTACACAGGTATTAGACTACTAGATTTGAGTAAAACTGGAAATTTACATAATTCTACATCGAATAGTTTCTGAGATATAAGCGATCGAAAATCGGGATTTATAGGACTCACTCACTCACTCATTCACTCACTCACTCACTGACTCATCAAAATTATTAGGCACTTCCCATGATGCTAGAGACTTGAAATTTTGCATGAAGATAGATATGAAGACGTTATTAAAGGAAAAAATCGAAAAATCGCGAAAAGTTGTCTTTGACTCCGCTTCTGGGGCGAGGGCGTTCCAATTTTGCACTTCCTTCGGAAACCCATCATTCCGTCCGAAACCCATGATGTGGGGTATCAAATGAATTGTCTCGGTATGAAGAACCTATATTTGATGTTTTAAGAAACAATTAGGCGCATATAGGCTCGGTAAAAATCTTATACCAGCTCTCTGTCTGTATGTTTGTTCCTCTTACAAATCCGTACCATTTGACCGATTTTGACCAAACTTGGGACACAGATGGGTCTTGATACGGGGAGAATAATAGGCTAGGTTAAATTGTCTATCAGCTGTTTGTTCCTTATACAAATACACACCGTTTGACCGATTTTGACAAAATTTGACACACATGTCGGTCTTTATCCGGCTAGTGTCATAGGCTAGTCAAAATCGTCTATCAGCTGTCTGTCTGCATGTTTGTTCCTTACACAAATTCACACTATTTGACCGATTTTGACCAAACTTGGCACACAGGTAGGCCTTGGTCCGGGGAATGCACTAGGCTAGGTAAAAAAGGTCTTTCATCTGCCTGTCTGTATGTTTGTTCCTTATACAAATTCACACCGTTTGGCCTATTTTGACCAAACTTGGCACGCAGGTAGGTCTTGATACGGGAGTGTCATATTACCTATGACGTTTTGTTTCTTTTTGTTCCATCGAAATGCCATCATTTCTTCTGAAACCCATCATGTAGGGCATCAAATGAATCGTCTTGGCAAGGAGAACCTATATTTGATGTGTGAAAAAACATTTCGACGCATCTTAACAAAAACAGTTGTGACTTCTTTCTTAAATGTAGTAAATAAAGTCGTAGGGGTTCACTGCATAATATACTTCAAAGCAGAATTTTCAAAGTCGAGCCATCTAAATTACAAAGTTTAGGATCACAAACCCAAATCGTCTGTGTTTTGTATCGTCTTTGTTCTTATATTTTTCTTGAAGGCCTTCTGCACTTTCCCTATTGTGATCTTTATCCTCGGGATAAGGTTCCTGTGATTTACAGTGTAATAGTGTAGTTAAGAGAGCAATCAATTTGTCCTCTAGAGTAATGTCATCTGGAAGAGCTTCTAACTTTTCTAGTCTAGTGATTAGATGTATGTAGGTTGATTATTGGTATCAAATATCAAGCAGTAAGGAGAACCTTATGCAGAATCCAAAGACCCTGGTTTTATATGAAGTACAAAAGCCAGTAGGTATGCGGCAACTAAATTCTATTTAATACTTAGAAAAAAGTAATGAGATCCCCCAAAAAACATAAATGTGAAATAGAGGCCAAGTTCCTGCCACCACAAAGAAACACTCCCTTCCTCAAAAATATCCCCTCCTAAAACCCCCCAAAAATGCCTTACCATTCTACACTCCAAGAAAGTAGTATGAGTTGGTGTATTAATTCAACCAAAAATATTTGCCAATACAAGAGATGATACAAGAAAGAAATGTCCAAGTTCATTACTTGGAAGACCTCATAGTTACTTACTAAGAACAGTAAAGACACTTCAACTGACCTTTAAAAACAACAATAAAAATACTTATATCCAGTTACTAAAATATCACTTTCCTCAACCAGGTATATTCTTAAACTTGGCAATGTTTAGTTTTTCTCTAAAGATAATTTCGGCACAAAAAAAAAACATTGCCAAGTTTAAGAATATACCTGGTTGAGGAAAGTGATATTTTAGTAACTGGATATAAGTATTTTTATTGTTGTTTTTAAAGGTCAGTTGAAGTGTCTTTACTGTTCTTAGTAAGTAACTATGAGGTCTTCCAAGTAATGAACTTGGACATTTCTTTCTTGTATCATCTCTTGTATTGGCAAATATTTTTGGTTGAATTAATACACCAACTCATACTACTTTTTTGGAGTGTAGAATGGCCTCTATTTCACACTTATGTTTTTGGGGGTATTGATATAGTTCATGTAACATCCCTATATATAGATGCCTATTGATTCCCTAACCTCGAAACTCCTTGCCATCCTCGTAAAACTTGCTCTTATGAAGACAATCCTATTAACAGTTCTTCGCCGTGTGGAACGAATTGGTCATATAAATATCTGCATTATGTTTGTACCAATCAATTATTATGTTTGCACAGGACTGTTTGAACTCATGATGACCCTGAGATCTGTCCTTTAAAAACTGTATCACCACTAAATTATGTATTAATTACACTTAAGCCCATAACCTACTACTTTCCTGCATACATTTACAAATATGCCTTTAAGGAAATTTGTTTAACCCTATAGAGACGGCAGCAGTCGTATGATCAAAGGTACCTGGTGACGGGACCCTCTCGATACCTGCCTGTCCCTCCTGACGGCTACTAGCTAGCTCCCTTCCATGCCCGCTTGACAATTGTCTTGTTTTTTTTTTTAGATTTGTATTCTCGTATTAGTAATATACTATATATATATATATTCTTTAAGTAGTGCAGAAACCTACCCACGTAACACCTTTGTACTACTAATAAAAAACTTATATCCCTGGAAACTGCGATGCTTCCTCAGCAAATTACATTGTTTACGCTTCGGAAAAAGCAAGCAGCTCTTCAATATTACTTCCTGGAGCTGAGGAAGGGCCGGGCTGCGATTTATCATCTTCCGAGAAGTCTGAAACAGAAGTGACCGTCCTTATACGATATAGAGTGAGGTAGCTTCTATAGAAGCCCACCGTCAGCCATTCACGGCTTTGTGCTGGCTGCTATAGAAGCCCACCGTCAGCCATTCACGGCTTTGTGCTGGCTGCTAGAGAAGCCCACCGTCAGCCAGTCACGGCTTTGTGCTGGCTGCTAGAGAAGCCCACCGTCAGCCAGTCACGGCTTTGTGCTGGCTGCTATAGAAGCCCACCGTCAGCCAGTCACGGCTTTGTGCTGGCTGCTAGAGAAGCCCACCGTCAGCCATTCACGGCTTTGTGCTGGCTGCTAGAGAAGCCCACCGTCAGCCATTCACGGCTTTGTGCTGGCTGCTATAGAAGCCCACCGTCAGCCATTCACGGCTTTGTGCTGGCTGCTAGAGAAGCCCACCGTCAGCCAGTCACGGCTTTGTGCTGGCTGCTGGAGTGGCTGCCACCGTCCAGAAAGGGTTAATACTCAGACCAAAGAAGCGGAAAAGTAAATAAATAATAGCAATGAAAGATTGAAACTATAAAATATCGATTAATTGTTTAGTATAAAAATACGAAGGACAAACTAATACAAATCCCTTTATTATAGAGAAATTTGATAAATAATATACTCGAACGACATCATTAAAATCATTATCTATGAGTACCTCATAAAAGTAGATAACCCAGATGCTTATGACGAGAATACTAGACACAACAGCCGAAGCAAAAATCTCTCCAATTACGTCAAGAACTCTCAAGAAGACTGAAAGGGAGAAAAATAGATCCTTAAAAATGGCGTCAAGGCGGAATAGGAATAAATATATTTCTTGTTATTCCTTGTTTCATCATTTCTTCCATTCATATACCTCTTTCAATTCAACACTTCTGTTTCATATACGTTCGTATGATTAATTTTCAATCAGATATATTACATTTTGTGTGATTACTTCCTGGTAATATTTTTAGAATGACTCTTCCCAACTTATAAGAAGAAAACTTGCAGATTATGTCAACCCGGTGAGGCAATCTAGAAGTACATACGAGAAATTTCAACGTTTTGGCATCCATAGATCAAGAAAAAAACGATCGTTCGCATTTATAAAACACTGAATGAATGTACTTTTTGATTTTTCCAAAATCTCCTGGTTGACAAACTCGACTTGTTGTGTAAGACAAAATCTTACATTGCCGACTTTCTGCATCTAGAAAAGAAAAATAAATTATAAACCAAAAGAGTAATATTAAAATCTATTAACGTAAATATGTAACTGTTCGGGTTCACAGTTTCGAACCTGTTACCTAAAAACTGTGAGTCCTAGACGATTTCCTTGCCTACGACACGCCCCGGAACAAGACATACATGTGTGCCAAGTAAGAACAAAATCGGTCAAACGGTGTGGATTTGTATAAGGAACAAACATACAGACTGACAGCTGGTAGACGATTTTTACCTAGCCTATGACACTCCCCGGATCAAGAGCTACCAGAGTACCAAGTTTGCTCAAAATCAGTAAAACGGTGTGGATTTACATAAGGAACAAACAGATATAACATACATACAAACAAACGGACAGAAATGTGATTTATATATATATATATATATATATATATATGTTTGTTTTATTGTAATGCAATAGATAGTATTAAATTATATATTATTTATTATTTTTTATTTATTGCTTGACCGTAACGGAGGCGATTAGCAAATTCCCCCTTAAATTATATAATATGTATTTATTGACATTTTTATTGTTTCAGACATTCTGCAGGATTATATCAAAGGGAAAGCATCGGCTGGTGACCTCATTAGGAAGGTAAATGCAAAACGCTTTTTTTAAACTTTTTCGGAATCAATAGTTCGAAAACTTTAACACTTTCTTGAGAGGAGAGAGAGTGTACCTGTAAGAGGCGGTGGGCGGGGGGGGGGGATTGAAGAGAAAAAGAGCGACTCTGATTGGTCAAGAGGACGGCGCTATGTAACGAAGGCCCTGATTGGCTGAACGTGACATCATTGGTTCTCCAGACAACAAAGTTGGAGTTTTCCAAGCTTCAAAAAAATAAATATATATGTCTCGCCACACACCGTGGGCGAAAATATGCCAAGTAAAATAGAAAATTGTGGAATATGGCCGGGAACATCAATATAAATATATATATATATATATATATATATATATATATATATATATATATATATATACATACACACACACCCACAGTAAACTTCCTCTAATCCAATAATCCGGCACCCCATTCTCCGGCTTGATAATCCGGTACGGCAGGGGTGTCAGGGCCAAACAATAGACCCAGATTGTAAAACAAAATTCAGTCTTCCCACAAATTTCTTTATTTTGCACTTGGCCTTTCAACACAAATGTGCCATCATCAGGTGCCTGCATGCATGTTCGTTTATGTTGTTCCGGTAGAAGCCCGACAAGCTTTATTCATTTGTCTGGTGTTTTTTAGTGGGGTTGCTTAATTCCTTAATGGATACAGCCTGTCGAACTTCTACCGGAACAGCATTATGCTGTTACACATAAACGAACATGGATGCCAGCACCTGATGATGGTACTTTTGTGTTGATAGGTCTAGTGAAAATTAAAGGGTTTTTGTGGGAAGACTGAATTTTATTTTACCTTCTGGAATTAAGCAACCCCACTACCGGAAAACATTATATATATATATATATATATATATATATATATATATATATATATATATTGAAACCAAGTTTTATTCAATTTAAGAATTAGGACTACCTTCTTCTTACATGGTAGGCCAGACACCGATTGGCCAGCTTGGTCAGGTCTCTGACCAAGAGGTTTCGAGAAGGCTTTTTCAACTAGATAGCATCTCGCCAGATTCTATCCTACTGAATCAGGCTTTACTTTCGGCGTTCCTTCCAGCTGGAACTCAACATTCACACATTCTACTGCGCCGTGGGTTGGGAGTAAATAGGCAGCCTTGAAACCCCCCGTTTCCTAAACCTATTATCATTTCGGCTATCTCTTCATGTCTTTGTCTATTGCCTCATTTTCTAGACATACCAGAAGCTCATTCAGTGCGTATCGGGGGAATATTCTATTCTTATAGCCTCCAAGGCCGAATAAGTTCTTTTTCTATGTTAGAAAATTCTCTTCATTTCATCTAAAGCCTTCTGGTTTCTTTCAACGGTTTCTTATTATATATTTTATTTAGTTATTGAGAGTTCACAACGAAGTGATTCGCGTTTTAAGTCAGTGTGCAGTTACAATTATACGGAACCATATAAACGTGATATACAAATATAAACAAAAAACACATTTTTTTCAGAAAAGGCATTCAAAATTTCGGTTTCATGATGGCAAACTGTTATACATCAAGATGGTAAATACATTTTAAAATCAACGTGTTTCATTGATTTTTATTCTATATCTTATAGTTTGCCATTTAAACCCAACAATATTTATGGTATGACCTAATATATATATATATATATATATATATATATATATATTCCTCAGACACATATTGAATGAGCTTGTGGAAGGCCTCAAACCTGGAGCAATAGACAATGACACAAGGTGCACATATATATATATATATATATATATATATATATATATATATATATATTATTTATTTATTTATTTATTTATTTATTTATTTATTTATTCATGGAGCTTCACAACGGCAAGGTGATTTGCTCACATAAAACTATATAAAGGGTAAAGAATATAAAATATATATATATATATATATATATATATATATATATATATATATATATATATATATATATATGTAAAGTTCCTTCACTCAAGGACTATATCATGAAGGCATGTGATCATGCAGGCAGTGGGTCTATTTAGATAGGCTGTGTATATCTGTGCGTTGGAACATGTGTTTAGAACAGTACAAGCGTTAGATTGTTATAATGCTAAGTTATGAGTTATGGACTTTGTAATTTAATTATTCTTTACAGGTATTTATTTTGGTTATCGCTAATGATTGTTATTATTGTTGTTTATTTATTATAATATATTTATGTATTCTTTACAGAATAATAAAATCTAGTTACTGAGAGATTTGAAAAGAACTTGTTATCTATTGTTACAAATTAAATTACAAAGAGAACATGGCGAAGATTGAAGATAGGTTATTCGTCCACATAATCAAAAGAAATGAAACCCAGTTTGAGCTGGCAGGATTGTCTGAAGACAAAGTTTTATGGTTAACCTTACCAGAAGAATACAAGTGGTTGGAAGACCACCAGGTATTATTGTCTAATTCTACTATTAAAAGGGCGATGTTAGCCATAAAACCTATTAATGGCTACAGAAAAGTAGGGGTGAAGATAGATGAAAATATAAGAAAGGAGTATTTTGACGAAGACGACAATCTCAGTTATAAAGATATTCCTCTAGAGGAAATAGATACTCTTGATAAAACAGCTGAGGATTTGAGCAAGTCAGGAGTAAATTTTTTTTTACTTGAAAAATTAAAAGAATTAGAAACTAAATTAAACGCTAAGGAAGTAAATTTGCACGAAATAGAGAAACATTTTGTATTAAATACTTTTGATAAAATGCAAAACCCAGCTGATTGGTTAGACCAATTTGAATCAGAATGTTGCAGGCATAATGTAAATAATGATAAGAAAGCATAAATACTAAGATTCTTTATGTCTGGTTCATCTAAGGATTGGTATGAAGCTAATTTAAAGAAGATAGGTCTAGCTAATTGGTTAATTTGGAGAAATTCCTTCTTGAATGTATTTATAGATAAAGGATGGTCAAAGGTTAGGAGAGCATACAGCTTTAGATATATTGGTGGCTCTTTAATTGATTATGCATTGGTGAAAGAAAGGTTATGTTTGGAAATTGATAATAATGGCACCATTTTATCTCGGATTAATATGATAGTAGTTGGTTTACCATTGGAAGTCCAAGATAAATTAGATAGAGAAAAAATTACTAGTATTGAAAAACTTTTTACTGAATTGAGAAAGTTAGATGATTCATATGGTAAAGTTAGGGAGGTTTCAATAAAATCGAATGTAAATAAACCTTTTGAAAATTCGAGCGTTAACTACAAAAATGAGAAGAAAAACAGTAGGGAATCTACTAAGAAACCTTGTTATATGTGTGAAGCTCTAGGATGGAAAAATCGCTTTCATCCTGTGCATGAATGTAGAAACAAGGCTTTATATACAAACAAGAAACAGATAAATCTTAATGAATGTGAAGAAAGTCAATGTTCAGAAGACATGATGATCAAAATTGATAAGAATTGTTTAAACTAGAAAGCCCGGAGAAGTTATGTCCATTGATAAAAATAAATGTACTAGTAGATAACAAGATGAAAGTGAAAGCAGTGTACGACAGTGGTTCTAATGTTAGTTTAATAAATCAGAGAGTGGTGGATATTTTAAAATCAAAATTAATAAAACACAAGAATGTATTCAAAACAATCAATGGACTGAATTTCTGTACTGCCCGGGCAAATATTATTTTAAAAATTGGAAAAATATCAGAAAAACTAAACACTTATGTAGTGAAGAATAACAAATTCTCTTATGATTTACTTTTGGGTCTTGATGCTATAAAAAAGTTTAAACTTATTCAGGATGAATCTCTAAATATTTTACAAAAAAGTGGCAATAAACTTATGAACTTAGAAGAAGCAGAAATAAATAGAAATACTAAAACCAAGAAGAATATTGAAGAAGATATTGAAAATAAGAAAGTTATTAAACAAGATTTTAAGAAGAATGCAATTTTTGTAGGAAATAGTCTAATAGAAGATGTGTCAATGTCATTAGATCGTGTTGAACTAAATATGAATGAAAACCCATCAATAGAAGGATTAATATTAGATCATATCATAGAAGATAGGGAAAAAAATCAAATTTTAAATATTTTGCAATCATTTTTCCACCTATTCGCGAAAAATAAATTTGATGTAGGGCGAGTAAAATCTAGAGAAGCCGAGATAAGACTTAGTAAAGATGAATATGTATGCGTGCTTATAAATGTTCTATTTTAGATGAAAAAGAAATAAAAACTCAAATCAAGAATTTATTAGATGCTGATCTCATTCAGGAATCAGATTCACCATTTGCTTCTCCCGTAACCTTAGCATATAAAAAAGAAGATGGACGTCGAACCAGACTTTGCATTGATTTTAGAAATTTAAACAAATTAATAGTGCCTGAATGTTACCCGTTTCCTACTATTAGTGATGTAATGGACAAAATTGCTAATTGTAAATATTACACTGTTATTGATATTAATTCTGCTTTCTGGTGTATACCATTAAGGGAAAAAGATCGAGAAAAAACATCATTCATAACCAAATTCGGCAAATTCATGTTTAATGTTCTCCCTTTCGGACTCAAAAATGCCCCAGCAATTTTTCAGCGCATATTATCCAACATCATCAGGAGAAATAATTTGGATGACTTTTGTGTAAATTATATAGATGATTTACTTATATTTTCTAAAACTTGGGAAGATCATTTGGATCAAATAAAAAAACTTTTAAAAGCTTTAGAAATAGAAGGCTTTAAAATAAAATTGGAAAAGTGTATTTTTGCTGCTCGATCAGTGAAATATCTTGGCCATTTAATTCAAGAGAATAAAGTGTCTCCTGCTCAAGAAAATTTGATTGCAATTAAGAACCTGAAAAGACCATCTGATAAATCTGGCGTTCGAAGCATTTTAGGTTCTATAAATTTTTACTTAAAATACATTGAGAAGAGTGCTGAGAAATTCGAACCACTCCATAGATTATTAAGGAAAAATGTAGAATTTAAATGGACTGAGGAATGTGAAAAGTGTTTTAACTTAATAAAAGAGTACTTATGTTCTTCTCCAATTCTAGCGATCTATGATGTAGAGAAAGATGTAGTTATTGAAACAGACGCTAGTTTAAAGGGTATGGGAGCAACGCTGAAACAACCACAGGCTGACGGAATTCTGCATCCAGTTGCATACTTCTCAAGAAAATTGTCGCCAACAGAGAAAAAGATGGACATCATACATTTGGAATGCAAAGCTATAAAAGAAGCAATAAAATATTGGCAATATTATTTAATTGGTCGGGAATTCACTGTTTGTACTGATCACAAACCATTAGAAAATCTCAAGACAAAATCAAGAACAGATGAAGTACTTGGAGAATTGGTAAACTATCTATCACAATTTAATTTCAAAATTATTTATAAAAAAGGAAAAGAGAATGTGCTCGCAGACCTTTTGTCTAGAAGTCCAGTCCTTGAATATTTTGAAAATGAAGATGAGATAAAAGTTGTTAATTTAGTGGAATTTGACGAAATAGTAAATGATCAAAAATTAAATATCGAAGAGTTGAAATCTGCTATAAATACTGAAACTCACCATAACATCACATTCAAAAAACTCAGAGGAAGATCAAGAATATTTCTATCCGAGGAATTTGGGAAAATACTTATAAGAAGAGTCCATGATCATTATGGGCATGTTGGTATCGCACAAATGAAGGACATTATAAGACCATTTTATTATTTTGTTAACTTTGACCGGCTTATAAACAGTTTCTGCAGAAGTTGTCCAATATGCATGGAAAATAAAGTCCGGAGAGGAAGACCCATCGGACTGATGTCGAAACTAGGTCCTGCTGTGGAACCATTCGAGATCATGTCCATAGATACGGTTGGAGGAAATAGATCGCCGAAAAGGTTCATGCACTTATTGGTCGATCACTTTACTCGATATGCATGGATCTCCACCAGTACGGGACAATCTGCAGGAGACTTTATAAGGCTTATTGATTCAGTTGCCAAACACAACAAGATACGAATGATTTTGGCCGACCAGTATTCTGGTTTGAAATCGGGCGAACTCAAGAAGTACTTGCACAAAATGGGAACGACATTAGTTTTCACATCTATAGATTGCCCTCAGTCAAATGGACTTAACGAGAGACTCAATCAGACTCTGGTTAATAGAATCAGATGCAAGCTGAATGGTAGTGGAGAAAAACGAGCATGGCCGAGCGTAGCACAAGAGTGTGTGAAGGAATATAATAGGACCATCCATAGGTCAACTAAATTTGAACCGCAATATTTGCTGACTGGGAAAAAGTCAACCACCTCTCCGATTAATATTCACAATCAAGACAATCTTCAAAAAGACAGAGAAGCAGCCTTTTTAAATTCAATGAAAAGTTTTGAAATCAATAAGGTCAGATTTGACAAAAATAAGGAAAATCACGCATTTAAAGTTGGAGACCTGGTCTACATCGAAAATGGTAGCAAATTAAATCGCCGGAAGATGGATAAAGTGAGAATCGGGCCTTTCCCCATTCTTCGTCGAATATCACCATCAATGTATGAAGTTGGCTGTGGAAGAAGAAGGAAATTTTTAAACTATTTCCATAGTTCTAAACTGTCACTTTATTTTGGTGAAAAAGTGACTTCAGGGGGGGAGGTGTAAAGTTCCTTCACTCTAGGACTATATCATGAAGGCATGTGATCATGCAGGCAGTGGGTCTATTTAGATAGGCAGTGTATATCTGTGCGTTGGAACATGTGTTTAGAACAGTACAAGCGTTAGATTGTTATAATGCTAAGTTATGAGTTATGGACTTTGTAATTTAATTATTCTTTACAGGTATTTATTTTGGTTATCGCTAATGATTGTTATTATTGTTGTTTGTTTATTATAATATATTTATGTATTCTTTACAGAATAATAAAACCTAGTTACTGAGAGATTTGAAAAGAACTTGTTATCTATTGTTACAATACAATATATATATATATATATATATATATATATATATATATATATATATATATATATATATATATATATATATATATATTTATTTATTTATTTATTTATTTATTTATTTATTTATTCATGGAGCTTCACAACGGCAAGGTGATTTGCTCACATAAAACTATATAAAGGGTAAAGAATATAATATATATATATATATATATATATATATATATATATATATATATATATATATATATAAGGTTCCCGGCGATATTCCACAATTTTCTATTTTTTTTTTTGTTGGCAATATTTTCTCCCAGTATGTGTGGCGAGACATATTTTTTTTAAAGCTTAGAAAACTCTTGTTCTGGTTGTCTGGACAACCAATGATGTCACGTTCAGCCAATCAGGGCCTTCGTTACATAGCGCCGACCTCTTGGCCAATCAGAGTCGCTCTTTTTCTCTTCAATCCCCCCCCCCTCTTACAGGTAAACACTCTTTTATTGCTCTCTCTTTTTAAAGAAAGGGTTGAAGTTATCAAACTATTGATTCCGAAAAATTTATCGTTTCAAGAGTTTTAGGCTCAATTAAAATTGAAATACCTTTTACTTGTATCGGAACATCTTCAGACTTACTTTTCCAATTATTTTTAGTAAACTATTCTTATTAATAAGCTATTATAATTTTGCAGGCCCTTGAAATGGAAGCTGGCTTCTTAACATTGCTGATGTTGGCCGTGATTTTATCACTAGTTGTACCAATCATGACATTCGGCCTGTGCACCCCAAAGCCAACACCACCACCAACCTGTGCACCTAACTGCAAGAGGCGCACCCTCGTGTTCATCCTGCATGTTGTTCTTGTGCTGCTACTGTAAGTAATTATATACATATATTAGTATTTTATAGATTTTAGTTATTTGCATTGGGGGGGGGGGGGTTGAAGCAACAGAAATGCAGTAGAAACGCACTCCGAAAGGCAAAAATATTATAGTTAATGGTTCTGTTATTTTGGCAATTAGTAAGTTAATACATATGAGATATGATCTAGTATGTCCAATTCTAAGCTTTTATTTTTTTCTGTGACCGAATTTGTAGTCCATACTAGTTAGTTTTATAACATTCACCAATTTATCTGAAACTTCAATCTGAAACATGAGTATCTTGTTATAGTAATGATTATACTAATAAATGGCAGGGAGCGACTGATATGCAAAGTTGCTTGGGGCTTTACGAACCCCCCCTTCCTGAGTACAGTACACAACACACAGTACACTAAACACTTACACTTAGACAAGGTCACCTTACAGTACACACCCCAGGATCACCTTCTCTTGGAGATAGACCAGGCAGTAGGTATAAAAAGTCCGACTCGCAGGAACTGCATCATCTTAGCGCGGTTCCATTCATATCCCTAGTGTCATTTTGTATTCTTAGAATGGACACAGTTATTACAAGGAACCGGATTCTTAGGTTTTCACGTATTTTTTTCCTTTCTCCTAAACATGATAAAGATCGATTTTTTATATGATTCGCGTCTTGTAGTATCATTCATGCAAATTTGGAAGAACCTAAAATAACCTATTCTGGATCATATCACCTAAACCCCATGGAATGACCTAGACGGACCGGTGACAAAGGGCCAGCAGCGTACCCTTACACCTGGAACATCCTAGAGCCTGGCTTGGCCAGGCTCCACAGCGACAGACATGAAATTGTTATTTCTTTGTTCAATGTATTCAAAACTATCAAAATGTTTAAAATTTCTAAATGTTTCATAAAATAAATACAATTTAAAACAAACAATGAAAAAGTGAGCTAAACAACTACGAAACCCCGTTCAAAAGAACACATTCAAAGTTTTCATCACCGTTTTCTCCGATTGACATCAACTAAACGAAAATTTTCTCAGAATATTAATTGTACAGAATTTAGTAAGCTTTTAGATAGTTTCTATCCACTTATGGCGATTTCCCAACTGTTTTCGAGATATTAAGGAAAATATGCGAAGTTCCCAAAATCTTTCATGTCTCTTAATAAAATATTTTATTCTAATTCTTCCTTAACTAAACGTAACCAAAATTTACACATCTTTGTATGTATTGAATTTAAACATGAAGAAAATATTTTAACCGAATCCCATGATTCTAAGTAACCAAACCAAAAACTTGATTTAACAACTATTTTTCCGATTTTCTCGGAAACGGTTAAAGCTATCGCCTTAAAAATGGTTTCATTCGTTTTACTAGTCCAAGAAGCCTAAAACACGAGTACTTACAAGCATATGAACTCAAAAACGTAAGCGTTACGATTTTTTTTGCGCGAATTCGCCCCAAACGCCATCTTCCAGTGAGCGGATTTTGCTGGTTAACGAACTTGACCTTTCTAATTGGACGACGGATTTTTGTACCAAATTTCATCAAATTCGGACCATTAGGGGGGCCGGAAAACCGCGAACAGACAAATATATATATATATATATATATATATATATATATATATATATATATATATATATGTATATATATATATATATATACAGGGTGTCCCGTAAATGTCTGGTCATATTGAGAGGGGTGATAGAGGACCCTTAGGGGAACAAAAAATGTTCTATGACGATTTCCCGAATTCTCGCCCATAAGGGAGAAAACGTCGTTTTATTGTTTTATCGAGAGAAACGTGGTTTTTAGAACATAATCGTTGTAGCTCCGTCTCAGGTGGTTCTACTAGAAAGGGAGTGAAACCAATCGAAAGCTGAGTAAATTTACTATAAGACTAGTTGGGAGTAAACGTAAAAATCAATGAATGTAAGTATGTATATCTTACAAAAAGAAGGAAATTCTAAATTTCCTGACATTTTATTGATATTTCATTCCAGCGTTACTCCTCAATGGGCAGGATCTGAGATTTCCGGGTTTCAGAAAAACTTCCTCATTTAACCAGCTTTCCATTCATGTATCACAACCCTCTGTTATTGAAGTATTTGAACGGTTTAAGTACAAAAGTTTAAAAAAAAACATGGATCTGTGAAAAGAAAATTATATTTTTTTCTTCAGTTTATTCAAAAAGCTGAAGGGAAATATTTATTTTTATAAATGTTTACATAAATATTAAGTAAATGTTTACTTAAAACAATAAAAAAAAATTACTTCCACGAATATAAAAAAAATTCCTAAAACAGTAAATAAATAAAATACACATTTGTTTTGAATTTGTTAATTCAGGTAACAAATACTGGGTCCAGGAGGCGGCCATTAAGGAACCCCAACCATACATTAACCTCAAAAATTATTATTTTTACCTAGATCACGCATTTGAACACATTTTTACAGGTACTTATATTTAGAAAACAAATGCTTTACCTTAAATTAATACTGATGGCTACGCTTGTGAAACTCACTGGGATTCTGAGCCCATGCGTTTTTGTTGTGGTAATTAAAAATTCTATCCCTCATAAATGATATGTACATAGTCCTGTAAAAATGTGTTCAAATGCGTGATATAGGTAAACATAGTAATTTTTGAGGTTAATGTATGGTTGGGGTTTCCTTAATGGCCGCCTCCTGGACCCAGTATTAGTTACCTGAATTAATAAATTAAAAATAAATGTGTATTTTATTTATTTACTGTTTTAAGATTTTTTTTTATATCCGTGGAAGTAATTTTTTTTATTCTTTTAAGTAAATATTTACTTAATATTTATGTAAACATTTATAAAAAAAATATTTCCCTTCAGCTTTTTGAATAAATTGAAGAAAAAAATATAATTTTCTTTTCACAGATCCATGTTTTTTTTTAAAACTTTTGTTCTTAAATCGTTCAAATAATTCAATAACACAGGGTTGTGATACATGAATGGAAAGCTGGTTAAATGAGGAAGTTTTTCTGAAACCCGGAAATCTCAGATCCTGCTTATTGAGGAGTAACGCTGGAAAGAAATATCAATAAAATGTCAGGAAATTTAGAATTGCCTTCTTTTGGTAAGATATACATACTTACATTCATTAATTTTTACGTTTACTCTCAACTAGTCTTATAGTAAATTTACTCAGCTTTCGATAGGTTTCACACCCTTTTTAGTAGTACCACCTGGGACGGAGCTACAACGATTATTCTTCTAAAAAGTACGTTTGTCTCGAAAAAACAATAAAACGACGTTTTCTCCTTTATGGGCGAGAATTCGGGAAATCGTCATAGAACATTTTTTGTTCCCCTAATGGTCCTCTATCACCCCTCACAATATGACTAGACATTTACGGGACACCCTGTATATATATAAATAAATATATACATATATATATATATATATATATATATATATATATATATATATATATATATAAATTTGAACCACCGTTATTTTCGGTCTCTAGGGGTTCTGAAACGCGAAATTTTCTAGTTGTCACTTCCGGATTGTTTCATGAGATCAACCTTATAAGCGGGGTTCCTCCCTATGGAGGGAGGGAGTTATCCTTCTCCCGTTCCTGTCAACAAGTGGCCAAGAAATGCAAAACAACGCATGCATTAGACTGGATACATGCATAGTGCAGTCATGCGAGTGTATTACCTGGTCACCAAAAGCGGACTAGAAACAGTACGCTATCCATCCGGATGCTGCGAGAATCGTCCGATACTTCTTAAATATCCAGTAAGCGAATGTACAGGTACATATATAAATTATTTATTTCGGTTGGGTAGAAACCACCTAAATTAAATTAAGTCTCCCGGAAACGGAGATAACCATTCCCTTAATAATAATATTTGAGTGGCTTAATATCAAAGACGGACATCTGTAAAAAAAATCGAAATTGAGTTAGCAGTGGATTCCTATAGGTTTTTGTCTGCTCTTTTCAATGGTGAAATTAGTTTCTGTAAAAAACGGACGTAAACATGTAATTTCTGGCTTCAAAGTAGATGCTTTGTTTCATAAACGGACTCCTGCTGTGGAGGTTTCTTTCATAAACGAACACCTACCAATCACCCAATGGGTTCAAAGGTAATTTACACAAATGGTTTGAGTGGTATTGATATCAGAAACAGAACAATATCAATTTCAAACATATAAGCCTAATTATGAAATAAATATCTTCAAAAAAATATTCACTATAACTTGCATAACATAAAAGGTGATTTTCTTAACATTTAGAAAATGACAGGTGTCCATCTTTGATCTTAAGCCACTCATTTATTTGTATTTCAACATAGTTCTTACAAATATGGACGGGGTAAATATATAAATTAAACTAAAACTAATATGGAATATACCTTTGTAAAACACAAAGTAAAGTAAAGGAAATGTTTGTTATAAATTAAGCAAAAGCTGTTTGTTAGGTTCAGGGCTTTTTTTTAAAAGGCATCAATATCTTTGATGTTAGAGGTGGTTAGGAAGTTGTAGGTTAAAGAATTGTTTGTGTGTTCTTTCACAATTAGCTTTAGAATATTTCTGAGATTGGAGCTCTCAGGCCAATGCCATAGTAAATGGTCTCCAGGTCTTCTTCCTGCAGTCTACAGTTGGTACATCATGGGCGTATAGAAGGGGGAAGTTTTGATTTAATCGGTAAACATGTTTTACATAAAACCTTAAAAATAAATTATATAAGTCCAGTCAGTTCAGAAAAAATAATTCCTTTTGGACGTAATAGCGTTTTAGTTGGCTAACTATTCGAAGTCATAGATTGTTAGTATTCCATATCCCCCAAATGCTACTAGGCTAATTACTCTGTACAACAATGAATATGTTTCGGGCTTAAAAATAGCCAATTATTATGTATTTCCACCCCCTGAGTTCAAAAATCACCTCGAAAATGACCGATTAGCTCTGGTTTTCAGGATACAATAACATGTCACTTTTTACATGCTCAATTTTCACTTGTTGAGAAATTTAGTTTTTGGATGTTGGTCCACCTGTTAACTGACAAAACCAAACGTTGTACAGCTATTTTGAGGTTATATACATGAAAGAGACTCATGAAAACATGAAAGCCCTCCTCCACTCAATCAAATATGCTGAACACTAGTGGATAATCTATGGTGATCTAAAGGTCATCACTATAATTTTAGGAATGCAACTGGGGTATACTAAATACTGTTTTTTTATGTATGTGGGACAGCAGGGATGGGAAATCACATTATATTCAAACAGACTGGCCTGCAAGAAATCTTGGCCCTAATGAAAAAAATGTTGTTGCCCTGCCTCTCGTCGACCCGAAAGATATATTACTTCCACCACTACATATAAAACTGGGTTTGATGAAAAACTTTGCCAAAGGCATTAACAAAGAAGGAGAGGCCTTTAGATATTTGAGGGAAAAATTTGCTTTCTTAAGTGATGCAAAAGTTAAGGAAGGTGCTTTTGTTGGGCCACAAATTCGGGAGCTTGTGAAGGATCCTGCGTTTGACAGAGTTTTGGAGGGGAAAGAAAAGGAAGATTGTAATGCGTTCAAGGGAGTTATTAAAGGTTTTTTGGGGAACAAATGAGAAGATAACTATGTTCAGTTGGTGAGGATGCTTCTACAAAAATATCATGAACTTGGATGCAACATGTCTCTCAAAATTCATTTTCTCCGCTCACATCCAGACTTTTCCCTACTAGTTGTGGTGTGGTGAGTGATGAACACGTTGAGAGATTCCATCAGGATATTTCTGTAATGGACCAAGATATCAGGGCCGTTGGAATGAATGAATGCTTGCAGATTACTATTGGTGAGTGTGTAGGGATGCTACAGAACTCACCTACAAGAGACAGCCATGAAATCCACATGATGGTAATAATATCCAACCTACCAAGTATTCTCCCATTAATTTTCAACTCTTAAAAAAAAAATAACTACTATTTAATAAATCCAAATTAATTTATAATGTTGATAAACTTATGGTTTAAAATTTACAGATTTGCCTCAATTTGTTAACGTTATATATTTTGGCCCATGGTGTATCACAGAAACTAGAGCTAATAAAATTTTTTCTTTGTCATTTTCGTTTTTTTCAACCCAAAATTAGTAAGATTTGAGTCATGAAGTGAAGGAAACATTCTAAAAATATTTTGTTGTTGTCCAGTGTTATTTCTTATGAGCCCCTGTGGCAGATAATTTAGTAATTTCTGTTTTGTGTCTATGAAGGGGGATGCTGAGGTAAAGTGTCTTCTTGTTCACTAATCATAGTTGACTTATGCATCTATGTCTATTTATCTACATCTTTGTTTGTAGGGAGCAATTGAAGGTGGGAATCGCACTGTATATGGTGCTTTAGGTTGTTGTGATCATATCGTCGTTACAAATGCAAAGTATGGAATATGGAAATCACCACTTTTCAGAGTGGAAAAGCATTTATTCATAACTTTTTTTTAGACAGTCAAATATTCGGCAGATTTGACCTTTTGATAGTGGAATACTTTCCCTTTAATATAGTGAAGTAAGATTCAAGAATTTGCCGTACATAAGTCCAGCAGAAATTAGTAAAGATTGAAAATGAAAGATGCATATTTTCACATTCGATACTTTGCATTTGTATGGACGATATGGTCCAGATATTCTTTAATCTCCACTGCTTTTATTGTTTTGGTTATTTCGTGGAGTAATTTGTAATTTGATGTTTGAGCTGAGAGTTTATCCACTACGACTATGACAAAAAAAAAATAAGCCTTTGTAATATTTCATTATTTTTACTTATCTTTTTTATTTTAACCTAAAAATTATGTTTGGATTCCTATTCTATTCATACACGTTATCCATAGGTAATTTTTTCAACAAAAAAAAGTTTCTATTGCATTTATTAGTTTTCGGTATTATTTTATAGTTTTAGTAGTAATTTTTGTCCCTCCTTTAACCGCATTCACTGTTGATTTTTATGTTATGTTGATACTTTACATTCCATGTTATATAAACATATAACATATATGTAGTATTTATAAAATAGAACTCTTTACATTGTAGGGTTACTGTAATGTGAAAAAAAAACAAAATGACACCTCGGCAGACCAGACCTCTATTAAATTTTATTTCAAATGTATTGTGACTACGGTAAGATAGATACAGTTTCTTCCTGAAAACCCTAATACTCTAGCCGTACTGACCACTAGCGTATATAGAAAACAATTTAGGGGGGAGGGGACTAGGAGCACCTAGGCATTTGGAGTGTAGGAAAATTTTTAAATATTTTGGTGTAAAATAGTGAGTTTTAAGGGTTTTTTTTTTTTTCATGTAATGTTCTAAACAAAACAAAATTTCGGGGGACTGCGGCCTCCTCAGCCCCCCCCCCCTTTATATACGCCCATGTTACTGACACCTCTCAGAAGACACAATTGTAGAATAAATGCAAGCTGAGGTACCCCAATCGACTAACTTCCCAATATCCTTCTTGATTGCAGAGCTAGCTGACAAAGCCCTAATCTCCTTCCAGTGAAACCTCTATTATCAAAGACCTGAAGCTAAGTGTGTTACCACAGTCTTATTCAATATTCTCAGCAAATGGGAAGCACTTCTCAGGCTAAGTGGCTGCGAGAACAGTAATTCTTAAGAAGAATCTCGAGAAACTGAAAATTCAAGTAAATTTACTGCAAAATGCAACAACTTTATATATTTTCACTAAAACGATTATTTAATTTGAATTAATTTATATCGCTCAAGATGCAGCCTAATCATGCTTTCACGTCTATGAAATGAGTATTTCCAGTAATATTGCTGTTTGTGAAGATTGTACAAAGCGATTGTAACAAAAACAGCAATATTACTGGAAATGTGTATAACATATTGTTATAATTATTAAAAAAAAAAAATTAACTTTACTTATTTCACTACATTTGATGTCTCTTCAGGAGCTTAAAAATGTATACAGCCAAATGTAACGTAGCGATTTTTCTGTTCATTGAATTATTAAGATTTTATGACCGATTTTTAACGGAGTTTTTAAACCGAAAAAAAAAAAATTTCTTAAAAATCCCAAGTACTGTGCTAGATTTAACCTTCTTCTTTCAAAATAATTTTAGTTTTTTTATCTAGATAAAAAATTGCCGCCTGCAGACTATTGCCCGTGAAAAACGTGGGTTACCGTTCGTCAGACACAGCGCTGTCATTTTGTTTTCGCAGAATTAATCTTTTTTTTTTTTTTTTTTTTTTTGGTTTCTTTTAAGTTTCATAAAAAACCTTATGGCATAAAGAATTGAAAAATATTGATTTTTTGTCCATAAATTGGAGACAATTACTTTGATTTTGACCATACATGGTAGTTACTCTTTAAAAAACGTTTATATTTTTCGTTTGCACTTTCGTGACCTCGTATAGTATAATTTTGTTGTTTATTCAAAATCTGTACAATTTAAAGTACAATGATGGCCTATATATACATATCAGAAAAACAGTACATTGAAGGAGCCAAACATTATTGACACTTCCTAATATATCTTAACATTTTATTTTTGGTGTTTTTTTTTTGTTTTTTTTTTTTTTAATTTGTGTTTTTAGACATATGTCAACCACATGGGTCATGGATGTCTCAGTTAGAAGACTCGTTTGATCTTATATATTTCAATTGGCATATAATTTCAATATGACTATTGATATATGTTGATATGATAAGTTTATTGAGGAAAGAAAGTGATATTGACCAAAAGTGCTACTTGAAGATGGATTGGGAAGATCGATATAGATTGAAGATAGATAGGAGGAGATTGAAACATATATATATATATATATATATATATATATATATATATATATATATACATACATACATACATACACACATACATACATACACACAAATATTTATAAATTAAATATGTCGGATTAACTTAGTTCTTTCTAGGAAAACAAATAATTTAGTTAAGTGATTCGAGTTATTTCCCAGAAGTTCCCTTAGGTCAGTGGGCAAATCTAACTGTTCTCTTTCTTTTATGTAGCCCCTGCATTCGGTGAGGATATGTTTTACGGTTAGATGTACGCCGCAGTACTGACATATCGTTGGTGGTTCCTTTGCCATAAGATAGCTATGCGTCAGTCTTGAGTGTCCTATTCGTAGCCTGGTCAATATCACTTCCTCTCGTCTTCTGTCGCGTATGCTGCTACTCCATGCATCTACGTCTTCTTTTATTTCACGGAGCTTTTCCCCTAACTCCATCCTATTCCATTCTTGGAACCATTTATCTTTTAGTGGTAGTTTCACGGCTGCTAATACATCGTTTACAGGAACTTGACAGCAATCTTGTCCTTCTTTTGTTGCTTCTTTTGCTGCTTTGTCAACTTTTAAGTTTTCAATTATTCCACAATGCCCAGGAATCCATATAAACAGAGTTTTTATGTTATTTATTCTGAACTCATTTATTTTGTTTTGTATATCTATGACCAGTGAGTTGTCTGGGTAGAGATTGCAGATTGCTAGAATTGATGATAAAGAATCTGTACAAATTACGATTTGTTGAGTGGTTGGGATAATAAAATTTAGAGCCTTTTTTATAGCTAGTAATTCAGCTGTAAAGCTTGAACAAATAGAAGGGAGTGAAAATTTGTATATTCTTTGTTCCGACAGTATAGCCGATCCTACTCCTTCCACTGTTTTTGATCCATCAGTGAAGACAAAGTTACTAGGCACTGTTTGACTTTTAATTTTATAGAATTCATTTTCATAGATTAAAGGCGGGGTTTCTTTTTTTAAATATTTTGTAAGGCTGATATTAACGTGTGGAGGATGTAATAGCCATGGTGGATGATTTGATAAGGTTATGGGCTGTAGTTTAATATTATTTAAATGATTCCTGTTTAAGAAAACGTTGGCTCTGGCAGGGAACGGTACTTTTGAAGTATTGTTATCATAAAGATCAGAATAATGCTGAATCCAGTTTATGCTGGAGAAGTAATCATTCAAAGGGTGTGTTAGCCGGCCTTTGATTCTGAAATAATAGGAAATGGTAAGCTGTAATCTTCTATGGTTTAGCGGTGGTTCGCCGGCCTCTACAAGAACGCTTGGAGCTGGACTTGATCGGAAGGCTCCCGTCGCTAGTCGCAACCCAGAATGATGGATCGGATCGAGGATCTGAAGGGTCCTTGGACTAGCTGATCCATACACTGTGCAACCATAATCTAGCTTGGATCTTATCAAGCTCCTGTACAGCATGAGCATGCTTGCTCTGTCAGCTCCCCAAGAAGTATTACACAAAACTTTTAATACGTTCAGAGATCTTTTGCACTCAGTCTTTAAGGATCTTACGTGGGGAACCCATGATAAAGTCCGGTCAAATGTTAGACCCAGGTATTTTATTGTATCTGATTCCATTATTTCTCGGTTATCTATTTTGAATGGTGGAGTAAAATTTGGTCTTCTAGGACTGAAAACAATACTTTTAGATTTATTAATTGAAATTTTGAAGCCGTGTGACGTTAGCCAGTTATTTATGCGGTATAGACTTTCTTGGAGGAAAGTATGTAGTGTGTCTATACTCTTTCCTTCACAGAAAACTAAAATGTCGTCTGCATAAAGCATTATTTTTACGGGGTAATTAATTTGCTTTGTGATGTTATTTAATGCTAGACAGAATAGTTTTGCGCTTGAAACTCCTCCTTGAATTATACCATTCTCTTGTTCAAATGAATCTGATAATGTGGATCCAACACGAACCTGGAATTTTCTTGATTCAAAAATGTTTTTGAAAAAATTTAAAGGGTGCCCATCGATTCCATTTTCTTTTAGACATTCTAAAATATGGCGTCTCCAAGCTCTATCAAAAGCACACTCAATATCGAGTAGAATAGCCATTACTTTGTGCTTCTTTCTGAAGGCTTCTATAATTGTGGATTGTAATAAAACTAAATTGTCATTTGTGTTCCTTCCCTTCCTAAAACCGCTCTGCCAATCTGCTAGGCATTTATTTTTTTCTAAGTACCAGTCTACTCTATTACAAACCAGTTTTTCAATAAGTTTGCAAAGAGAATTTGTGAGTGAAATTGGCCTGTAACTTGTTACATCTTTGTCAGATTTGTTTTTCTTGTGGACTGGTACAACTATAGATTTCCTCCAGACTTCCGGAAATTCACCTCGAGTGTATATCCTGTTAAAAATAGCAAGGAGGACTTTCTTATTGCTTAGATCTAGGTGTTTGATCATGCTAATGCATATCTCATCGGGACCCGGTGAGGTATCTTTCCGAGAAGAAAGAGCTGTGTTAAGTTCAACTAAAGAGAAGGGAGCATTTAATGGGTGGATTGGGTTAATTGATATTTCTATAGGGTGTTTTTCTTTGTCAGATTTTAAAGTAAGAAAATTATTTGAGTAATTTTCTGTACTTGATATATAACTGAAATGTGTTCCTAAAAGATTTGCTATTTCTTTCGGTTCAACTATTGTAATATTATTATATTTTAGAGATGGAATGGGTTTCGTATTTTTCATCCCTATCACTTTTCGAATTTGGTTCCATATTTCTGTAGGAGATGTGGTATAATTAATTTTGGATAGAAAAGTTTGCCAAGATAATTTCTTTGCATTCTTTATAGTAAATCGAGCGTGTTTTCTTGCCTTGATATAACCTTCTGTAGATTCGGCGGAAGGATGTGTTTTACATTTTCGTAATGCTTTCTTTCTTTCCTTTATGGCTTTCCGACAATCTTCATTCCACCAGGGCACAGTTTTCCTTTGAGTTGTGTTCTTATTACGTGGGATTGTTTCTGTAGCTCCACAAATTATTTTTTGATTTAGATCATTAATAATATTATCTATTGTATCTGCATTAACTTTTAAATTCGTTAGTTGGGCGAGTGTTTGTAATAGTTGCCAATTAGCCTCCTTGAGTTTCCATCTGATCGGCCTGTCGTTTATGTTGCTTCTGCTATAGAAGTCAACGAGAACCGGGAAATGATCGCTCCCATAGGAATCTTCTGCTACTGACCACTTGATCCTAGGAGCTACGATGGGAGATGCTATGGTAAGGTCTATTGTTGACATCCTCCCGCTTCGAGAACAGAAGTGTGTTGGAGTGAGATCATTTAATACGGTCAAGTTAAATGTGTCAATACAAGTTTCAATGATTCTTCCTCTCTGATCTGTGTTTTTTGTGCTCCAAATCTCTGAGAAAGCATTGAAGTCGCCTAATAAAAGTACAGGTTCAGGGAGATGTCTATAGATATTACATAAGTCATCACAGTTAAACTGTTTTCCTGGTAGTAAATAAATGTTGCAAATCGTCATTGGTATTGGAGAAAATATTCTTATTGCAACTACTTGTAAAGGTGTATTTATTGTAATAGGTTCATAGGCAATGTTATTTTTAACGAAGATACATACTCCTCCAGAAGCTATCAATCCATCTGTGTAGTCTTTTCTAATAATTTTAAAATGTTTAAAATTTAATGTTTGCGAAGGCTTTAATCTTGTTTCCTGAATACAAATTATAGAACTGTCAAAGTCATTAATAACACATTCTAAGTCGGGTCTGTGAGTCAGTAGTCCATTAATGTTCCATTTAATAATCATTATTGAATGTATAAATTATATTAAGAAATAATTAATGAGTCAAGGGAGAGAGAAAAAAGAAGAGAGAAGCTAATAAATAAAAATAGAACTTAAAAATGAAAAATTGCCTAAATATAACCATCATTCTTTTTTTTTGATATTTTCCTAAACGAGTTTTGCGATTTCCATTGTTCGTTCCAGTAGTTGATACCGTTGTAGACAAGGAAGAAGATTCAGCTAGGGTCCTTTTCAGATCTCTATCTTCAATAGGTAATGTAATACCTTCAATAGGTAATGTAGTACCTTCAATAGTTAATGTAATACCTTCAATAGGTAACGTAATACCTTTTGAAGTTGATTCATAGGCCTCATTTATTTTCACCCCTGAATTTTTCTCTCCTTGGGAAAATGTAGTTGTATTATTTTCATCATCACTATTAGTTTCAAAATTTTGCTGTGCTGTTTTAACTAAACTTTGTTGTTGGGCAGAAGGCACCTTTGTGCTGGTACCCTCTTCACTATTTTTCGATAATCTACTTTCCAAAAGATTAATTTTATTTGTAAGCGCATTCACTACTTCAGCCATTTTTTGTATTTCTTTTATAAGAACCTCATTCACAGCAGAACTACTTACTACAGTGGAATAGGATGGATTTGGAACATTATTATCAGTTTTAGGCTCTAAATTTCTCGGTCTAAAAATATTTTCCGCTTGGCTATAAGTTACTCGTTCCTGTGACCTAATTATTTCTATAGCCTTTTCTTTAATATAGTACTCACAAGACCTTCCCCAGGCTGGATGTTCAGTACTCCCACAGTTAATGCATTTTTGTTGGCTTAAGCAAGCCTGTCCTTCATGTGCGGCTTTTCCACACTTACCACATAATTTACTTTGACAGTTTGCATTATTTGCATAATGCCGATATTTAAAACAGTTGTAACATTGAACTGGCATTGGCTCATATGGTCGGACCTTGACTTTTAAAAACTCTAACGCTATATATTCAGGTAGGTGACATTTTTCGAAAGTTAATATTAATGTATTAGTTGGTACTTTTTGGCCCCCTACATTTTTAACTGCTCTTTTAACTTTTATAACACCTTGATCTTTCAATTCTTCCTGAATTTCCTCCTCAGAACAGTTAGATAGTTCAAAGCAAGATATGGTGCCGCGGGAGTAGTTTAAGAACTTATGTGCACTAAAAATTATGGGTATACTATCATAATTTTTAATATTATTCAGGTTACAAAGATCTTTGTACTGTGTTATTTCCAATACAAAACTGATCCACTTCTTAAAAATTTAACCTTGACATTAGGAGAATAACTTTTTATGAATTTACATACAGCAAAAGGGCTGTAATTGTTGAATGTTTTTGTATTATTAACAGTGCTCAAAGACATAAAGACAAATTTATTAGTAAATTTTGTCTCTTTATTAAACATAGATAGAATGTCAGTAGTTTTCCTTTCCCGTAAAGAATCAGACTCCGTTTCAAAATATCAAATAAGCTATCAAATAAACTACTAAGGATAGCAGTGATTCAGATGAAGTAAGCAGTGTAGCTCTGATAAACAGCCAGTATAGGTTTTGAATATATCGATAGCCAAACAAGCGTCGATCCTGAACGACCGTTCCCTCTCAAAATGAGGTTATGTTCACTTAAACACTCACGTGCCAAATGTTTATATTACAATATTTTCACTTCTACTGCTCTATTTTCAAAACACCATTAAATGAGCTATCAGTAGCTATTAATAAGCAGATTTAATACGATTTCACTATACGGCACTTCAAAAATTCCATAAATAATGTAATCTTTAACCACTGGCATATAACAACGTGTTTCCCCTGTCGAGTCCCAATCCAAAGAGGTTTTTTTGGTGTTTTTAACCGCTGTTAGGGTAGCTGGTCACGGGGCCAAAGTCTCTTATGCCTCCTGGGAAGGTCTTTAGGATGGGTCTGAGTGGAAAGGGATTGACCTCTAGGATTTGGGTGGGATGACAACTTATGAAAGGTTAGGAATCGGGATTTGGCGAGATCGTTTACGAAACGAATATTAAGGTCGTTATGTAGGGTTTTTTTTAGACATAAAAGGGAGCTTTGTCTATTCTACGAAGGATTGGAATGCTTGTATTCGTTGAGTGTTTTGCTGTTCCGCATAATTCAAGTCCGTAAGTCCAGATAGGTCTCATTGTAGTTCTGTAAATAGTGAGTTTGTTTTCAATGTAGGGATTGTCGGGGTTCGGTCACTGCTACTTAATAAAACTACATTTTTTCATAAAAATGGTTTTATTGTGCCGACGTTTCGGCTTGAATTTCAAGCCTTCATCAGGGCTGTAAAAAACAAGTAGGACGGATGTAATACTGAAATATACATATATATATATATATATATATATATATATATATATATATGCCTACATACACAAATACACATACATATATACATACATACATATATAGAAAAATACAAAAACATAAAATACTAGAACATAATATATAGAAAAGCAATGTGCTCTAGACGTGTTTGGATTATTAGGAAAACAGATATAAGAATAACAGATTACATATTAGATTAGACATAAGAATAACAATATAGGCTTACCGATGGGAAGATAGAGAACTATTCCTCACAAATGCGGGATCATTTCTGACAGTTAATACAGGGAAACATAAGAAGAAAGGAGTTGGTGGGGGGGGGGGGGGGGGGTTCAGGACCACCCAATGGACAGAGAACATAGAAGATGAAAGAAAGAGCGGCGAAGTACAGTAAGGGGTCATAAAGTCATAAAATGTTGTGTTAATGGAAAGGGAGGCAGGTATAAAGGGCTATATTGCAGGCGGTATAAAGGATTAGGATGGAGTTTTTAATAAATGGAAGATATTGGAGTAGGTAGAGGAGATGACTTCTTTGTCAATTTTGTCATTAACTGGGTTATTGTCTAGGTGGATAGAAATTGATTCGGAAAATGTCCGAATCCCTTCCTGCCTCCCTTTCCATTAACACAACATTTATGACTTTATGACCCCTTACTGTACTTCGCCGCTCTTTCTTTCATCTTCTATGTTCTCTGTCCATTGGGTGGTCCAGAACCCCCCCCCCCCTCACCAACTCCTTTCTTCCTATGTTTCCCTGTATTAACTGTCAGAAATGATCCCGCATTTGTGAGGAATAGTTCTCTATCTTCCCATCGGTAATCCCATATTGTTATTCTTATGTCTAATCTAATATGTAATCTGTTATTCTTATATCTGTTTTCCTAATAATCCAAACGATTCTAGAGCACATTGCTCTTCTATATATTATGTTCTAGTATTTTATGTTTTTGTATTTTTCCATATATGTATGTATGTATATATGTATGTGTATTTGTGTATGTAGGCATATATATATATATATATATATATATATATATATATATATATATGTATGTATGTATACTTCAGTATTACATCCGTCCTACTTGTTTTTTACAGCCCTGATGAAGGCTTGAAGTTCAAGCCGAAACGTCGGCACAATAAACCATTTTCATAATAAAATGTAGTTTTATTAAGTAGCAGTGACCGAACCCCGACAATCCCTACCTTGCATCATCTACGGTCAACGATCTCCTCTCAGTGAGTTTGTTTTGTGTCGTAAGCTTTGAAGTAGGACCGAGTAGTCGTCGTAGGAGTCCATATCTCCTGTTTAGCTCTTGTCTTTTCAGTCGTGTGTCTGAGCTGCTGTCTAGTAGAAGTCCCAGGTAACGCACCTCATTCAATGCTAGAAGTTGACTGCTGAAAATGAATACAGGAGGCCAGGCGCTCCTATTAAGAGTAAAATGAAAGCACTTTTCTGGGTTCACTTTAATTTTCCATAAGTTGTACCATTTCTCGACAGTTATAGAATAATACCAATAAAATATAGATAATCTTACAACATAAATTACATTATACTATTACTTACACTGATATTGTGTTCTGGTAGTGTTAACTACTTTAAGATGAAGTATAAAAGCCAGCTGACTCCTCCCTAACCGATCTCCTTGTTGAAACTAGCTCCCCTGGACGAGTTTGGCTTGACCTTCTTCCCTGAGATTCTCCCCTTGGGTACAATCTAACAACCTACCACCATCTACCTGCTTCTAGTACTCTCTACATAGTCATCCATTCTCTATTCTTATCTACTCTCTCACCTTGAGCAGGGTCTTATTTCAGAAGAGCAGATTACTTTGCTGAAAATGACTGCATTTCGGATTACAAGAGAGCAACCTGCATTTTATTTACGCAGAAATTATGACAGAGTTCACCCACGACGATTGATAATCGGTATTCTATCAAAATCGTTTATTCCTTGAAAAAAGAATCTTAAATAAATTCCTAAGTCTCATCGGAACATTGTTTTCAGGCAACGCAATCATTCTGGTCGTTTTTGCCTATTTAGGTTGAGTTAATATTTGGTAGATGGGCTTGTGTTATACACGTCACCATTATGATAGGACATCACCATTATCGAGTGAAATTAATGAATTTTTTTCAAAATGGCTCAATCACGCTAACGCACATTTATTTATTATTTATTTATTTATTTATCGCACCGCATCTATGGCGAAGTGCAGTGTTTCGGTCTTTTCAGTAGAGGGCGATGTAAAGTAGGTTTAGTCGAGCATATTCCTAAAAGAAAATTTCTTATATAATAATTTTAAAAAATTTTAACCAGATATTTTGACTTGGTATTTACTTAGATGTTGTTGTAAATGTTTATGTCCTTTAAATGTTTGAGTATTGTATCAATGTGGTGGCTGTCATCTCCGAGGAGTTCTGTCAGGTCAATAGGTACATCAAGGTTCTGTCTTAAATAGCAGTTAGTCAGTATATGCTTGATTGTCAGTTCTGAGTTACATGTTCGGCACGTCGGTTTGTCCTTGTTAGTCATTAGGTACTCGTGAGTTACACGACTGTGGCCGATACGTAGTCTGGCTAATATGACTTCTTCGCGTCGTGATTTTCTGTGTGACGAAGGCCATTCTTTTACCGTATATTTCACAGTCCTCAGTTTGTTCTCTGTTGTGTTACTCCAGTCCAGTTGCCAGTAGTGTAAGATTATTAGGTCTGTGTAACGTATTACGTCTTCATAGTAGGAGTCGAGTGGTTCGTAAGTTTGTTCTTCTGTTGCAAGTTTGGCTTGTCGGTCAGCAATTGTGTTTAGTCCTAAGTTTTCATGTCCCGGTAGCCACCACAGAGTTACATGTTTACCAGAAGCATGTAGGTTGTGTATTTCGTCCTTTATTTCTATACATGTGGGATGTGTCGTGTATATATTTTGTAAACATTGCAGTGAACTCAAAGAGTCACTACAAATGGTGATGTGTGTTTGTTGTGTTGATGGCAGACTCTTCAACGCAAGGAGGATGGCTTGCAGTTCTGCTCCAAGGATGCTAACATTTGGTGGAAGTTTTTTGCTGTACACATCATCTTGCAAGATTGCAGCTGCTCCTACACCGTGTTTTGTTATTGAGCCATCCGTGTAAAGAATTAGGGAGTTTTAGTATTCTGAAATGAATTTTGTGAAGTACTGTTTGTATAGTAAATTTGAAGCTGGGTTTGTCTTTTTGAATTTGGCGAGTGACATGTCTATGTTGAAATTACGTATTGTCCATGGAGGTGTTCTTGAATGTATGTGTGTTTTTATATAAGGAATTACCAAGCCAAAAGTATCTTCGATTTCCTTACATCTTATAATAAATGGTCGTATATGATTTATTTTTTGTTCATAATCCTCGGTATACGAATTCTGTATTATGCCACTTACACATGAAGTTGGAGGATAAGCCTTCATTTTACAAAGATATCGCTCCATTAGCATATTTCTCCTTATATGTAAAGGAGGTTCTCCTGCTTCTGCAAGCATACTTATAACCGGACTAGACCTGAATGCACCTAGCGATAATCGAATACCGGTGTTGTGAATTATGTTGAGCATGTTAAGAGTAGTGGGTTTAGCAGACGAGTACACAACGCATCCATAATCCAGGAGAGATCTGGTGAAACTACGATAGACGGTTAGCATTACTTTCCTGCTTGCTCCCCATTTTGTGTTACCAAGAACTCGCAGAATATGTAATGAGTTTTTACATCTAATGACAAGTTCTTTGAGATGGGGGACCCATGTAAGGTGACTGTCAAAGTGTAAACCAAGAAATTTAATTACGTTTGTTTGAGGGACTAATGTGTTGTACATGTGTAATTGAAAATTTATGTCTCGTCGTTTTCTAGTAAATAGGATTGACTTTGTCTTGTCCGTAGAGAATTTAAGTCCAAGTTTTGTCGTCCATTGTTCAAGTGAATCGATCGTGTGTTGTATTCTATTCTGTAATTCTTCAACTGACTTTGCCGAATAGAATATAAATAGGTCGTCGACATATAGACAGTACTGTACATCGGGAGGAATAAATTCTCTGACAGAATCCATTGCTATGAGGAACAGTGTTGTGCTTAATACACTCCCCTGTGGAACGCCTATTTCCTGTTTAAAGACATCTGAGGTGCAAGCTCCATTTCTAACTCGAAATGTTCTGTTCAAGAGAAACCCGTTTATGAATTTAAGCGCATTTCCTCGAACACCCCATTCATAGAGCTTTGAAATAATTATTCTCTGCCATACTGTGTCAAATGCCTTTTGTATGTCAAATGAGATCGCCATCGTTGATTTCTTGTTCAAGAAAGAGTCCACAATAGAAGATTCTAGTCGGACTAGATGGTCTGTGGTTGAGTGAGATTTTCTAAAACCACACTGATATGGGGACAGTAGGTCTTCTCTTTCCAGTATCCAAAGCAATCTTTTATTTAACATTTTTTCAAATACTTTGCAGACACAGCTGGTTAGAGAAATTGGTCTGAAGCTTGTAACAGCAGATTTGTCTTTATTTGGTTTGAGTATCGGAATAACGATGCTATTAGTCCAGCTTTCAGGGACTGTTCCTAAGGCATATATTGAGTTCATTGGCACATTTATTTGTTTTGACTTAGAAATCAGGAAACAAATTTGATTAAAGTAGATTTTTTTTCTGAAACTACGAGGTACCATGTTGGAGCTTATTAAATAATGAAACTTCTAAGACGGAGGCAAAGCTCTATGTCTAAAAATAGCTGATTAAGAAAATATTTAACAAAACACTAATATCAATCATCTATATGGGTTTTAATATAGCTCCTGATTTAAATAGTAATATCACAATAAGGGGTGTTTTTTATTGGAAGTTTAATTTATATTCTAAAAATGTGGTCGTTAATTGTGATAAATTGATCAAAAATCTTGAAAACACAGTTTTTCTTTAAAAAGAAAAGAAATATTAGTTCTTAAAATAGACAAACGTTTGAGTAGATCTGCTACACTTTTAGATAGAACGCTCATTTTTGCGTCTCTGAACTACAAATGAGGTGTAGAATAAACCCCTAAAGTTATCACACCTCAATGCGGGACGCTTTGAATATTTGTCAAATACCACTCACTCAATGACCTATCATCGACCAGCACAAACCACTTGACAGAAAAATTTAAAATTTTGCATGGACACTCCCTTTGGAATTTGTGTAGGAGACCGATTTTAATAAAATTTGTTTCAGAAATACTTTGTATGATTTGAAAGCTAGAGTTCGTTAACCAGCAGATTCCGTCCGTCGGAACATGTTTTTTGGGGGGAAATTCGCGCCTACAAAATCGTAACGCTTACGTTTCTGCGTTACCCGACTTCCAGGTACACTTTGTATGAGTAATTAGACTTATAAAATGTAATAAAGCCATTTTAAATTCCATATCTAAAACCTATGTTGAATGAAATGGAAAAAAAACTAGATTTTTGTTGAGAGTTCCCAATACATTGGTATAAATCACGAAATCGGTTGTGAAGAGTTTCATTCGCTTTCCTATTTTAAGGAGCCTATGAAACGAGTACGTACAAGCATGTGAATTCGAAAACGTAAGCGTCCCGATTTTTTTCCAGCTCCAAAATCCATGTTCTGATGGACGGATTCTGCTGGTTAACGGAAGATTTTTATATCAAATTTCATCAACTGGACAATTTTTGAGCAGGCAGGAGAGCAATCAGACAAATATATACACACACACACACACACATATATATATATATATATATATATATATATATATATATATATATATTGTCTCAAATTTTATGAGGTTTGGGGTCTTAGGGTGCGTTTACACTAGGACAGTTATTGCAGAATATTTACATCAGAGATAAATTCTGACTAATGGAAACCATGTAAAATTACGTCTGACATAAATTCTACATGGTTTACATTAGTCAGAATTTCTCTCTGATATAAATATCCTGCAATAACTATCCTAGTGTAAACGCACCCTTAAAAGCAGTAACCCTTCCTTCCTTCACACTACTTTATTTACTAGGCCCGACATGTTTCGTGCATATTTTAGCACCTCTTCAGGGGCACTTCTTGCTAGGAAGTACTCTCGTCACCATCTACTTTCCCTCTGGAGTCTGGCATAAAAATTTGAGAGTATATATATATATATATATATATATATATAAAAATTTAAACCACCGTTATACTCGTGATCTATAGGATCTGAAACATGAAATTTTCGTGTGGGCTCCCCATGGAGGGAGGGAGGACCGCGCTAAAAGGTCGAAACTGTTCATGTTTATTTTTTATTTATATTCCTCATTTTTGACAAATCAATCAGAAATTCTGGATACAGTTCCCGCCTTCTGGAGAATGTGCTTACTTATACAGCTCCTACGTGACGGACCTTTATTTTAACAGCAGTGACGTTTGACCCTTCTCCCCACCAGCCAGTTACCGATTAGTTTTCTCTTAGAATAACTACATTCCTAGCTTCTCACTATGCGTACATTGATGATGTGTTCGGTTACAGATTCTGGTTTTCAGTTCTTCCTTCCAGTCCCTCAGGCAAATATCATCCCACCAATAAGATATATCCATAAAACCAAGCATTTACTGCTGCAGCGAATCTGTCCCTGAATGTGCGAACGAGATTTGGATGGCTTCCAAAAAGCTCGCCTCTTCTGAAGCTACTCAACAAACTTTCCAACCCTGTGCTAATGGAATTGTCCTTCAACCGCTTTCTTACCCATTTCAGCTCCTAAAGTTATTTTCGCCAAAACCTCGTCTGCAAGAAGTAAAGAGCTAATGCACTGCTTGAAAAGAGACAGAGCATCTCCCTACCGATATGTATTATATATACCAACTTAAGAATTATGTTTATTGTGACCTATAATATCACTAAATTCATTAAGATGTGTGCCGAAGGACAATAATAAAACGTACACCATTAGCCCTAGTTTACTCTGGGGGGGGATAGCTACACAATTTAGTAAAAGTCCGTCACACAGGAGCTGCATAACTAAGCACTTCCTCAGAATTTGGGTAGTGCAGACTTCATTCCAGAATAATAATAGTTCTGCTCTTTTACATTTGTAATGAGCAACTCAATCAAATTATTTTAATTATTATTTTTTTAAATAATTTCCTTGCAGAGTTTTGTGTATGCTTAGTACTAAACTACTTAATAAATACACGAAACTTCAAATTTTCGTCTCAGGCAGGAACGGGATACAACACCCCTAACGGTAGACGTGAGAAGTAATATCAAGACGGAGGCACTCCTAGCGGCTAACTTACGTTACACTGATACATTCTATTCAAACATAGGACAAAGTAAGCCCCACTTCCGATAGACCGATTTACATCATTTTTACAACACGTCCTTCTAATTAGATAAAATAGAGGTATTCCGAGTTTCGTTAAAGTACGACAGAAATTACAACCGGTATGAGCAAATTAGTAATTTCGCTCCGGAGTAACTCCCTCCCCCCTCCTAATTAACGGATTTACTTTATTTTTCTCTTTAGATGACCACATCGAACCACAAGACATTCGATGTAATTCAACAAATATTACAGCTGGTATAGTCAAATTAGTGTTTTGGGTCCGGGATACCCTCCCCCCCTCTCCCGGTGAGCCGATTTTGCTGGTTGGATTTTGCCGATTAAGCTCGTTAAATCATTTGCTAGGGGAATACTATAAACCAAGTTTCGTGTCGAAAAAACATAAAAACTCGGTGTGTATCGTGTTAACGATAGTTCATGAAATGTTGGACGTGATTCTTTACATTTGCATAACTTTTTTATTTATGAACAGATTGACATGTAACAAACACTAAATGTTCAGTGAATCTTACCAAAATATATTATTTATCGCGCGAATTGCACCCAAAAACAATCTTCCACTGGGCGAATTCTGCTGGTTAACAAAGTTAACCTTTCAAATAAGATAAATAATTTTTTAACCAAATTTCATCTAAATCGGATAGTTTTTGAGCCACCTGAGAGCGAACAGACAATATATACATATATATATATATATATATATATATATATATATATATATATATATATATCAGGCTGTACCGTATGAAATGTCAGTTTTATTTACTTTGCGATTTAATCCTTTCCCTTTTTTATTTCATTATTTACAAACATCATTGTTATTCATATAGAATGAAAGCTCTTTTATTCCTATTATTTAATCAGTAACTTGCGTACTGTGTTGTGAGAACGATCCTCTGAGAGAAAAAATAAAACTTAAATTATGACTTCAACGGAAATCCGTATTATTTTTCGTTATGAATTTAAGCTCGGTCATAGTGCTGCTGAGGCGTGTGTGAACATTAACACGGTGTTCGGGGAGGGAACGGTGAATTAACGAACTGTTTACCGGTGGTTTCCAGGTATCGAAGTGGAAATTTTGACCTTGACAACGAGGAGCGAGGAAGGCCAAAAACCAAGCTTGACAATGACCACCTGAAAGAAAGGGTTGAAGCTTGTCCCTCAAAAAGCACTAGGGAATATGCCAAAGAACTCGGAGTAGGAGCCACGACAGTTTCAAGACATCGGAAATCGGCAAGTCCAAAACTGACATTTCACACAGTACAGCCTGGTATATATATATATATATATATATATATATATATATATATATATATATATATATATAGGAAAACATTATTTAAAAGGAAAATTAAATTGGGCTGCTAGGTACACAGCATGCTTTTCATGCATTCAAATATATAGACCTTTCAAAAATGTTTATACACACAAAATTGAATCTTCGCTATTTTATTGTTCTGTGGGTTCTGAAATTTTCAAGTGGGCACTTCCGAATAACCTCATAAAAACGCTAAAGCAAAAGGGCTTAGTTGCCAACCTTTATATGATAAACAGGCCAGGTAAGGCTAGTAGTTTTATTAGATGAAAATCATTTATAATTCTTCAATCTTTATTAACACCATAATTTCTGAAGTAAATTAACCGAAAACCATCTTAAAGTTTTAGAGTAAATTGTCTGCTAGAAGGGCCTCATTAATAATCCTAAACTTTTCTCAGAATAAATTCTTAAGTAAGGAAAAAGTGACATTTGAAAAAGAGGTAACAATTTTTGGAAGTCATTCAACGTAAATTTGCTTTCCATTAACCTTGTTTCTCATCTGTAATTTAAATATGACATTTTCGTATAACTGACTTGTCAGGTACAGAACTCGATAATAACTTTCTTATTTTTAAGGTTGATTTGATTGAAATGCAATTTCCTTCAAAATAAGGCCATGTGATTTAAATATTTCCAAAAATCCGCTCGGATAATAGCTTTTCCACTTTCTTATGTTATTATCCCAGGAAGCAGTACTGCTCGATATTAAAATAAACTTCAGGGAGTTTTTAAATGCCCAAGAAAAAAAAAAAGAAAAAAATCCCCAAGTAATAATTACTCCAAGCAAACTGAGATACCCCGAAAAATTAAATTTATTTCTTAGCTTAATATGAAATGAAATTAAAAAATAACAACCTCAATTTCTTAGTCTAAAATGCAAACCGGTTCCCCAAAAAACGTGAATTTGCAAGCTGACTTCAGTCAAAAATGGTTTTTGTTGGTAACGTTTGTCATTAATGGTTGAAAGAAGTTTTCCTCAAACGACGTTTATGATACGGCATATGCTGAAGCTTCTCAACTTTATCCCAGGAATGCACAAAAACGCACATTCTCCAAGTGAAGACGATATAATAATATCAATCAAAACCTCAAAAACTCTATGAATTTGCACGAATAATTGGATCTACTTTTTCTACCAACATAACATAATCCGAATTCCCACAATTCAAATGTGCGTATCATACAAAATTAATTGTATACATTTTGCAAATTAGGTTAAGATTACAATATAATAAGTCCGACTCGCAGGAACTGCATCATCTTAGCGCGGTTCCGTTTTTATCCTGAATGTCGTTTGGAAAGGTTGAAATATTTATTTATTTTTTATATAATGGCGCATCTGCATCTAGGCCATCAGCGCCGAAAGGTTGAAATAGAAACAGTTATAATTTTGGTTAGACCTTTCATGAAATAATTTATGACCCCAAATAGGTCACGGTTGCAAGGGTACATACCTCTACCTGACATAGAAAAATGACTCCCTGGCCTTGTCAAGGTTCGCTCTGGAAACACGCTACTTACTGCTTCTTATTTTCTTTTACCATAATACCAATTTTACAGATAAATTTAATTTAAAACCAAAAATCAATTAAAAAGAGATTCAAACAAATACAAAACCCCGTTCAAAAGAACAAAACAAACACATTTCAAGTTTTAAGCACTCATTTCTCCCATTGACATCGCCCAATCCAAAGTTGCTTCAGAATCATTTTTTGTAGAAAATTGCAGTCTCTGTTCATCTCCCTTTCAGAGTTACAGTATGCTCCATTTATTTTCCACCTAGTGAACCAAGAGACATACATGAAATACACGACTTACTGACACAATTACAGACTCCCGTTCTCTTGTTAAGTGACGTAAATGCCTTAAGTCCTATATGGAACTCGACGACCACCTCAAGTAAAGGACAACAACTACAAAACAAATTTGAACAATTTGATTTAATAGCACTTAACGACCAATCTCCAACACATTTATGCACACGAACTGGAACAATGACTAACATTGATGTCTACCTTTGTACACCGGACATACACTCTCGCTTTTCGTGGGAAGTTGATTCTGATTCTCATGGAAGCGATCACTTTCCTATACACATAAAACCGAACACACCCATACCCGTCTTTCCATCAGAGAGCAGGTACAATACAAACAAAGCAAACTGGGACTTATACAAAAAATATATAACAGACAAACTTAGCAATCAAAGCATACGCAACATTGACGAATTCACACACACACTAATTGAAGCAGCTGAAGTTAGTATTCCAAAGACATGTTTCTCTCACAAGACTATACCCGTCCCTTGGTGGAATAGTGAATGTAAAGCGGCTGTGACTGAAAGAAAGAGAGCACTTAATTTATTTCGTAGGAACCCAACAGAGGTAAACCTTATTAATTACAAAAAATTGAAAGCTAAGGCACAGTGGGTCATCAAGAATAGCAAGAGAAATTGTTGGATAGATTTTGTATCGAGTATAAACTGCCATTCTTCAATGAAAGAGGTTTGAAATCAAATTAACAAGATCAAACATAAAAAGTATCGCGCCCCAATTACTGGACTAAAACATAATGACAACACTATAACAGAACCATACGCCATATCAAACTTACTAGGAAAACACTTCAGTAAAATTTCTAGTAGTGACAACTACACACAACAATTTTTAGAGCACAAAAGACAAACAGAAAGGACTACTATCCCAATATTACCATACTTTAAACATTCGCTAAATGACCCCTTTACACTGAACGAACTAAAGTTAGCACTATCATCAGCCGGCAAAACATCTCCTGGCCTTGATAAGATTACATATGACATGCAACAAAATCTACCAGAGTGCGGTCTCTTGCTTCTTCTTGACCTACTTAATAAGGTTTACAAGAATGGTACCTATCCTCACTCCTGGAATGAAGCAGTTATAGTCCCAATACTCAAGCCCGGTAAAGACAAAAATTCTCCATCTTCTTATCGACCGATTTCTTTAACAAGCACGGTCTGTAAGGTGGCAGAAAAAATAATCAATAAAAGATTGTTGTGGTTCCTAGAAAATGGAAACCATTTATCCCCTCACCAATGCGGCTTTCGAACAGAACATTCCACTATGCACCACTTGGCCACAATGGAAGCCGTAATCCTTAATTCTTTTCTTGAAAAAAAGTCTGTCTTAGCTGTATCCCTAGACCTAGAAAAGGCATATGATACAGTATGGAGAAGACTTATATTCTCCCAGTTAAACGAGTGGGGTGTTCAGGGAAATATCATCATGTTCCTGGACAGGTATCTAACTCAGCGAACATTCAGGGTGAAGATAGGTACATATTTATCTGAGACGTTCCCACAAGAAAATGGAGTGCCTCAGGGAGGTGTACTGAGCACAACGTTGTTCAAAATTGCTGTGAATTCTATCATAAAATGTATCCCCAGGGAAGTTTCTTACTGTATGTATGCTGATGACCTTCTCCTATACATCCCATACAAGAAACTGAATACTGCACAAACTTACATACAAAACACAATTACCAACCTCGAAAACTGGTGCTCTAATACTGGTTTCAAATTTTCTCCGGACAAATCGTCCTATATCATTTTCTCCAGAAAGAGATTAAGAGAAACTGCCTTACTACGTTTAAATAACATGACAATTAACATGACAGACACCTTAACATTTCTGGGACTCACGCTTGACCGACGACTAACATGGGTTCCCCATCTAAAAGAACTCCTTAACAAATGCAAGAAAAGCTTGAATTTGCTGAGGATTCTAAGTAACACAAAGTGGGGAGCTGACAGATCATTAATGCTAACATTCTACCAGATCTCTGCTGGATTACGGCTGTATAGTATATTCATCTGCCAGCCCAAGCACTTTAAAGCTACTCAACACAATACATCATACAGGACTGAGAATGCTGATAGCATTTGTGTAGAAGCTGGAGAACCTCCACTAGAGTATAGACGGAAGTACTTGGGCATAAAATTTCTGTTAAAATCAAAAACCTTAAATACAGCCTGTATAAAATACTTTATGGACAGTTCTCTGATAAACAAATACATACAAAAAAATCCAAAACAGAAGCCACTACTCATAAGAAACATGCAACATCACACTGACAGAGACACACTACACACACCCACATACACAAACACACCGTTAACATTCCCTCCTTGGAGCGTAAAAAACTACAAAATTGACTTAACACTAGCACAATTTAAAAAAAATCATCCACTATCCAACAAAATTTACAAAACCATATTTACCTCACTTTTGGCAGATAAACTTAACCATATCCACATCTACACAGACGGATCGAAAACACCATCTGGAACTGCAGCAGCAGCCATTAACCAAAACCAAACACATTCAATCAAATTACATGACAACACAAGTATCTACACAGCCGAATTACACGCCATACACTTAGCCCTTACAAAACTACATAACACTGAAAACACAAACATCCTCCTATGTACAGACTCCCTCAGTTCTTTACGCTCCCTCGATAATATTTATACTAACCATCCAATAACTAAACAGATATACGAACAATTACACAGACTCAGCAATCACAAACTTACACTATTATGGCTACCCGGACACGAGGATTTCGGACTAAGTACATCAGTAGACAAACATGCAAAAGACGCAACAAATAAACAGATCCTAGACATTGAAAACATTACGTTAGATGATTTAGTTCACACATTACGCACACATACATTAAACGACTGGTTGCATCACTGGCTACAAACAAACAACAAATTATCACAAATTAAGAACACAGTAAAAGCATGGAGTAACGAACAACATACCTTGACAAGAAGAGACCAAGTAGTACTGACCAGACTTCGCATTGGACACTCGTTGCTCACACATAATTACCTCATGGAGAAAAAAGACAAACCAATATGCAGAGTTTGTAACATAACATTGACCATTAAACATATACTCACTGAATGTAAAAGACGTGACAAACTGAACATCCCACACGACCTACAAGAACTCCTTACAGAGGGTAGTCCATACATACACTCTATACTCCAATATTTAAAACACATAAACTTGTATCACAGAATCTGAAGAAACAAAAGAATTTTTTTTTTCTATAGTGTAATTATTATTATTATTTTTATTTTCTATTATGTAATTATTACTCAATTTTACTTGGTCATTAATGGAAAACCACAACATGTAGACCCCATCATGACCTAATAAAAAATTGTTGTTAGTTTTAGTTATAAGTTATGTAAATATATTAACTACATTTCAAAAAGCAAGGCTCTAAATAATGTTTAGCACATAATTCTCAACACAAACCTCCTAACTTTTGTCGTAAGCTCTTTTCAAACTTTTGTTGTATTTAGTACTATAAGTTACTGATAATTGTGAACATATAAATTTGTATTTTTTACTGTATCTTAAAAAAAAAGAGCAAGTCGCCGTCGTTGCGAAGCTCGTAAAATAAATAAATAAATAAAAAAAAAAATGTAGAAAATTTAGTAAGCTTTCGAATAGTCTCTATCCACTTACCACGATGTCCCAACTGCTTTCGATATATTAAGGAAAATATGTGAAGTTCCCAAAACGTTTCATGTCTCTTAATAAAATATTTTATTCTATTTATTTAAGAGCTGCACAGCAATGGTGATCTGCCCTAAAAGAATTTATATAAAAAATATTAAAAAAAATAATAAATTATAAGCTAAGGATCAGTAACAAAGTTATTAAATAAAGGGTATGGGGAATGAATAATAAAAGAAAAATAAAGAAAAGAATAATAATAAAGAAATATATAAGCAATTAATAAAATAATAAATACAGAATTAAACGTATAATTTTAATGGTAATAATAAATTGTAATCATAATGATATTTGCGAAGTTGAAATCTGAAGTATATTATCCTGAAATAAGAAACATTGACTTGGGAGTTATGTGTGGTATAACTATATTTTATTATATGTCTTTGTCGTCTTTAAGTATGTCAGTATGGTATCAAATTGTGGGCTCCTATCAGACAACAGTTCACTGAGGCTTCGAGGAATCTGTTAAAGGTGTACGAATGGGCGAGTCGTGTATGTCCGATTCTAAGTCGAGTTTGTATTACTTCGTCGCGTATTGTCCTTAGTTCTACCGACGAATATGGCTGCATACTGCACTTTATTTCCCTGAGGTGGCTATCTCGTGTGCAGTACCAAGTTGTTTGCCATCTATTCAGTATAGTATATCTATTTCCCTGAGGTGGCTATCTCGTGTGCAGTACCAAGTTGTTTGCCATCTATTCAGTATAGTATATCTATTTCCCTGAGGTGGCTATCTCGTGTGCAGTACCAAGTTGTTTGCCATCTATTCAGTATAGTATATCTATTTCCCTGAGGTGGCTATCTCGTGTGCAGTACCAAGTTGTTTGCCATCTATTCAGTATAGTATATCTATTTCCCTGAGGTGGCTATCTCGTGAGCAGTACCAAGTTGTTTGCCATCTATTCAGTAGAGTATATCTATTTCCCTGAGGTGGCTATCTCGTGTGCAGTACCAAGTTGTTTGCCATCTATTCAGTATAGTATATCTATTTCCCTGAGGTGGCTATCTCGTGTGCAGTACCAAGTTGTTTGCCATCTATTCAGTATAGTATATCTATTTCCCTGAGGTGGCTATCTCGTGTGCAGTACCAAGTTGTTTGCCATCTATTCAGTATAGTATATCTATTTCCCTGAGGTGGCTATCTCGTGTGCAGTACCAAGTTGTTTGCCATCTATTCAGTATAGTATATCTATTTCCCTGAGGTGGCTATCTCGTGTGCAGTACCAAGTTGTTTGCCATCTATTCAGTAGAGTATATCTATTTCCCTGAGGTGGCTATCTCGTGTGCAGTACCAAGTTGTTTGCCATCTATTCAGTATAGTATATCTATTTCCCTGAGGTGGCTATCTCGTGTGCAGTACCAAGTTGTTTGCCATCTATTCAGTATAGTATATCTATTTCCCTGAGGTGGCTATCTCGTGTGCAGTACCAAGTTGTTTGCCATCTATTCAGTATAGTATATCTATTTCCCTGAGGTGGCTATCTCGTGTGCAGTACCAAGTTATTTGCCATCTATTCAGTATAGTATATCTATTTCCCTGAGGTGGCTATCTCGTGTGCAGTACCAAGTTGTTTGCCATCTATTCAGTATAGTATATCTATTTCCCTGAGGTGGTTATCTCGTGTGCAGTACCAAGTTGTTTGCCATCTATTCAGTATAGTATATCTATTTCCCTGAGGTGGCTATCTCGTGTGCAGTACCAAGTTGTTTGCCATCTATTCAGTATAGTATATCTATTTCCCTGAGGTGGCTATCTCGTGTGCAGTACCAAGTTGTTTGCCATCTATTCAGTATAGTATATCTATTTCCCTGAGGTGGCTATCTCGTGTGCAGTACCAAGTTGTTTGCCATCTATTCAGTATAGTATATCTATTTCCCTGAGGTGGCTATCTCGTGTGCAGTACCAAGTTGTTTGCCATCTATTCAGTATAGTATATCTATTTCCCTGAGGTGGCTATCTCGTGTGCAGTACCAAGTTGTTTGCCATCTATTGAGTATAGTATATCTATTTTATTCTAACCCTTCCTTAACTACAAACATAACCAAAATTTAAACATCTTTTTTTATATGGATTTCAAACATGCAAAAATATTTTAACTGAATCCCATGATTCTAAGTACCCAAACCTAAAACTTGATTAGACTTTCAAATCAGACGAAAGATTTTTGTACCAAATTTATCAAAATTGAACCATTATTTACAGAGGTAGAACGCGAAAAGACAAATATATATTCCTTTGGTTAGATGTAGACCACCCAGATAGACGGTATAGTTCTATGTGCGCATGCTCATATGGTAGGCTTTGTGGTTGGGAAAATTTCCCTTGATCTCACTCTCCTGTTCAGCCATCTGTTCAAAAGCTGCGAACTCCCCACTTCGGACTATCTGAACTCAATAACATTTTTCAATGGAAAATGTCTGAATTTTATTTAAAACTATATTCCCTCTCGGACTATCCGAAAAAGGACACGAGAGTATATTCGTCTGATGGAACTCTCTGATCCCCTGATCTCTGATGAAAGGAGGACCGAAAAGCCCCTAGCAATATCAGGGATTAGTGGGGGGGGAGGGAAAAATTCTCCCGGGAAAAAGGTAAAATTAAATCCATTCACCTTTTAGAGGGCAAAATATGATACCATGTATCAGAACGACAATTTTATATAACAAATATATGTGAATATATGAATCCATGTATATATTGGGTAAGGCGATATTTTTAGAAATATATCTATTGAGATTGCACTTATAAAATAATATTTATCGAGGAATGGGTAAACAAATGGAGGATTCAAATGAACCCAGAGAAATGTACGCAAGTAACTTTCACCCTGCGACGAGCTGAGTGCCCTCCTGTAAAAATTCACAATATCCCAATACCCCAACCCAACGAGGTTCGATATTTAGGGTTCCACCTCGACAAGCGACTTACCTGGAAAACACACATAAAACAAAAGAGACAAGAACTGAACAAACGCTTTGGACTTCTCCGACGACTTATTGGACCTAAATCAAAACTTGAAACAAAAAACAAACTTACAAAAAAAACAAGACTATAATAAGACCGATATGGACATACAGGATAGAACTATAGGGATCAGCTAAGCCATCAAATATAAACATTATCCAACGTTTTCAATCCAAAGTCCTCCGTAAAATCCTCAACGCTCCTTTCTACGTTTCAAACCTTACCATCCATCGAGACACTGATATACCCTTTGTCCATGATTTAGCCAAATCCCGTTTCCTGGCCTTTTTCTCTAAACTCCCAGCCCATCCCAATCCTCTTGGCAGATCCCTCTCTTCCAATGTTATTCCTGATAATCCTCCTCGCCGCCTCCACCGTCATTGGCCACGAGACAACTTATTGCAAGAAATTGTGTAACCATTGTAAATAGTGTACATAGTTCAACCAATTTTATTGGGAGTAGCAGTAATGTCTGCCTTCTCCCCTCATCTCATCCAGTGAGTTGCCATTGTTAGTTTAAATTTACTTATTGTACATATTTGTACAGATTGTAAATATCAATAAAGGAGATATTGAATTGAAAAAAAAAAAATAAAATAATATTTGCAAAATTGTTCAAATCTTAATCGCTAGTACCGAAAATTACCCCCCTCACCCATTAAAATTAATAAGATACCTGCGAGATTTTGGTGGTTAACGAGTTCATTAACCACCAAAATCTGGAGGGGGGTTTACTCGGGACCCAAATTAATAATTTATATACTGGCCGTAATTTTTGTTGTATTGTAAGGAAACTTGTTATACGTCCTGGGTATCTAAAGAGACCGATCTGTTTAAAAAAATAAACGAAATCGTTTCATTAGAAGTTGGGGTTTACTCTGTATTATGTTTAACTCGAATTTAGCCGCCAAACCTCTGGATTGGTTGTTACTTCTACCACTAGGAGCGGTGAACAGAGGAGCTGTTTCTTGTTTTTTCGTTGTTATGCTTCTGGGGTGTTCTTGTTACAGTCTGTCAGTATATGTTTAACAGTTAGAATTCTGTTGCATTGTCTACAAGTTGAACTTTATTTTCTGTCCAATAGTATGGTAAGTTGGGTGTGGCCTATCCGAAGCCTGGATAAAATTACGGCGTCTCATCGTGTGACTGGTGTTTCTTTTTTCCTAAGCTTTGTTCGTGTTCTTCATTTCTCTTTATATACAATCACTCTTCAACCAATTTCCTTTCCATTCACACAGTGTTTTTTTATGGTTTTGCTCATGTCAGAAGAGGTCGGTTTGTAGCCAAAATGTTAAAGATATACCAGAGAAGAAGGTGGTTGAATAAAACCACTTATGTGAATTTTTTTTCTACAATATTAATATAATATAATATATACATTAAAAAATCTAATCTGGTTTTTATCTACTGTCTAAAGGAAGGTACAGAGAGAGAGGGAAAACCTCCAAAAACAAAGGTGCTCAATAGCGTTTGAACTAACTTTTCTTTTTTTTCCTCTAATATTGCTTTTCCATTTTATTAAGAGGTATGATCACAAAACAGCTTCTTCTTCACCGTTTTCTCGCCAAGTGCATCTGTCACAGTTTTTAGTGAAAAGTAAAACAATATTTTATACCACTTATTTTATTCCTGAGAAATTTATATTAGCCAGGAAGTCTCGTGAGTGTATGTACCTTTTAAACGAAATTTCTTTTTTGCCAAAATGTACCATGAACGAATGGTGCATTTAGGTCGTGAAGATATCTGTAATGGAACTCAATTATCCTTATTTTATTTGGTGTAGAGTAGGGTAAAAAGGGGGAAGCTGGCACAGTTTCGTGGGGAAAATGGCGGCGCCCATGATTCCCCCGCCAAAAGAAGGACAGTCTTAGCCGGTATGTCTTCCTCGTCAATGTCAGGTTACATGTCTCCAATTAGTCAGGTTATGTTCCTCCCTAATCATCTAGCTGTTCTGCCCGTGTCGGGAAGGGGGGGGGGGATGGCGGAGGCCATGGAGTTCTAGCCGCATTTAATATCCTCTTTGAAAAGCTCTTTGAATGACCTTGAGTAACCAAGTACGACCCTAAAATTATAAAAGGTTTGAAGCAGCTCCTTCGCCTCATTTTGCATCCAGCCTCCGAGGAGTAAACATCGCAGCTAGCGCATCAGCCAACATTGAGCCACTACTCATCTAACAGCCAGCGCTCCAGCCATTACTACTCAGCCAGCACTCCAGCTAGCATTCCGCTAATCCACCGACTGTTCAGTCAGCCAATTATCTGGACTGCGTCCTACCTAGCTTTCAGTCTCGCCATGGTAAGGTCAGACCTATTTACCATAAGCCAATTCAGAGATCAGCATAACTATATTAGTTTATATTAAAGTTCTCATACCTAACAGTCAATATGTTCACCTGTACCATCTGCGGCTGAGTAGTAATGGCTGGAGCGCTGGCTGAGTAGTAATGGCTGGAGCGCTGGCTGTTAGATGAGTAGTGGCTCAATGTTGGCTGATGCGCTAGCTGCGATGTTTACTCCTCGGAGGCTGGATCCAAAATGAGGCGAAGGAGCTGCTTCAAACCTTTTATAATTTTAGGGTCGTACTTGGTTACTCAAGGTCATTCAAAGAGCTTTTCAAAGAGGATATTGAATGCGGCTAGAACTCCATGGCCTCCGCCATCCCCCCCCCTTCCCGACACGGGCAGAACAGCTAGATGATTAGGGAGGAACATAACCTGACTAATTGGAGACATATAACCTGATATTGACGAGGAAGACATACCGGCTAAGACTGTCCTTCTTTTGGCGGGGGAATCATGGGCGCCGCCATTTTCCCCACGAAACTGTGCCAGCTTCCCCCTTTTTACCCTACTGTGTAGAAAAAAAGCTGTACTTAGCTATCCTCTCCGCATAGTTTTACCTAAAGGAAGTGGCTATCCTTTACATTTCACCGCCGTACAGCCTAATAAAATGAAGGTGTCAATTAGCGATGCGATTATTTTACCAAAGACGAGTTTATCATTATTATTTTCTGCAGATAGTTGTTGAACAGTTTGTGATAGCAAGTAACTGAACATTTACAGTGAGATATACCTAATATCTCGTGTAAAAATGTCAAAATTTATTCGTTATAGGCAAAAAGGTTTAATAAATAGAAATAAGTTGAGACCATTTAACTGTATTACATAGTTTGTTAATTTATTCAATTCAGCACTCGGAAATACATTTGGAAGGATAAATATCTCTACCGATTGAGTAAAATATGACTTCTTAAATTGAATACTTACTGTTTTCACGGTTTACGTAATATAAAACCCATTTATCTTCGAAAATAATTATTCTATCGAATTAAAAGTCTTATTCGACTCAGCACTCAAAAATACCTTAAAATTGATACCAAAATCATAAAGATTCATGTACCTACATATTTTTTCCCCAAAATCGAGCGTTTGGAACCATTGTGCGGCATTTCTCTTATTAGATCGGACAAAAACTTCGATTGATTGCAAAAATACTTCAAAATACATTTAAATTTTAATTCATAATTTCTTGAGAACACGATCACTTTCCAAAATATAGACCATAATATGTAAATGCACCAGGAAGAGCAGATTTTGCCGGGTGGGATTATTTAAGAATAGAATTGTTTGACTGCTGACAATTTTATTTGGTGTGTAAATATTGTTTCTTCCCCTCTGCAAACCTGGAAGTGTATAATCCGAGGAAATGGATGTTTGTTTTGCGCAGAGATAGGGGAAAAGTGATATATTGTACTCCGTAATTATATGTTAATCACATATGAAACCCGTACGTTTCTCCTGGTGGATAGTGAATAGTATGTGATCACTGACACATCCTCCTTGATAAATGTAGTTAATTTACTATAATGAGTGACTAATTAGTTTGTCATTTTGTGATATTCGATGGTGGCTCCGTTTTAGCGCGTTTCCTACCATACGGTGGAACCCCGTTTATAAGGTTGAACACATCTTAAAATGCCGACGAGAAGATTTCTCGACCCATAGAACACGAAAAAAACTGTGGTTCAAATTTGAATACACAAACACACACACACACACTTATATATATATATATATATATATATATATATATATATATATATATACAGGGTGTCCCAGTCATAAACCGACAGACTTCGTATATAGATGGGGGAATCGAAAAACTAAGTCAAAAAGTTCATTAACGATTTTCTCGTTTAACCCCGATTTATCGCTTTAACGAAGCATTGTACGAAAAAACACCTCAATACAAATATTGTAGCTTATTAAATTATCTTTGAGCGTGATAGCTTGAATATTTTAGATTTTAGATATTCTTGTATGAAAAACAAGAATATCTAAAATCTAAAATCTTTTTTTTTTTTTTTTTTTTTTTTTTTTTAAGGATATAACCATGGGACATATGGAATCCGAGGAAGAAATTTCATCAAAATCGCACTATTTTGAGTCTATGACACAACGAACAGACACACACACACACACACACACACACACACACACACACACACACATATATATATGAAACCACCGTTTTTTTCGTGATCGATAAGATTTGAAGTGTTTTAGTCGGCACCGTATTGGGTCACGAGGTCAACCTCATAAGCGGGTTTACTCTCTAAGGAGGGAAGGAGGTAACGCGCTAAAAACGTGATTTTTCGAACTTTTTAATCTAATAAATGAAATATTCCGGGAAATTTTCTATTTACAGCTAACTATGTAACTGTTATTTGATGTTTTTTTGTTGTTTTTTTTTAATACCCGTAAAAATTAGTGTACACCTCTCAATATCCAAATCAAAACAGATGCGCCATGTATTATAAATGGATCTAGATATGATTGCTATAAAATAACTACATGCATCCAAATAATAAATAAAATTAATTTATCGAAATTAATACAATTACCACGAGGCCCGCAAGCCTCGCAAAATTTTAATCAACCAAACAATTCAGTCAAATTCATAGGGGTTTATTAATATCATTTGAATTGTTTATTGCTTTAAAAAAAAAAAAAAAAAAAAAAAAAAAAAAAAAAAAAAAAAAAAAAAAAAATTTCATTCCAGTGTAATAGCCTTATCCGGTTATAACACTGGGAGGTTGTTTTTACCCACAAATTCGGCTAGGTATTAAACAACATTAAGCACCACCTCTTTTAAGACTTTCCCAGTCTTAAAAGACACAAAATCAGTTTTATTGAGTTTCATATATCGTGTATTTCATTTAAACAAAAGACGGATTTTTAACTAATTTAATCAAAAGACAGATTAATATAATTTTAGATGCCCAAAAAGCCAAATTACTTAGTAATGATCTGGAGAAAATGAATAATTCAAACTACAGCCCATTTTACAAATTTCTTTCATTATCCCCAAGCCTACCTCATGAATTTCTCACCATGGGGCTGCCTTTTGTTCTTGTAAAAACCATAGCTCAGTTGAGAACAGCCAGCAACTATAATATCAAATTTTCAATAAAAAATATCCATTATTCTATTAACCCAAAGGAAATCTGCACCCTCTGTAATAATAACGCATATTGGATGCCCCATTAGATGCCAATTCCTTCAGTTTATCAACCAACCTACTGATAATTTCCAATTACACCAAGTCTTAAACCTCAAAAATTGAATATATACGCATTTATAACTATATAAAAACTCCTTGAAATTGAGAGCTTCATTAATTTCTGATTGACATAATAATAATAGAAACAGAAAAAACCTAGAATTGCAAATAAAAACCAACATTTAATTAATCCGTTTTTTAAGTATTCCGTTTTTTTGCACTGTTTTCTCTAAGTAAAAATAATTGTAATGCTTATATCTTAGTTATGAAATTGTATTATATATTTAGTATATGTATAGAAATATTCCTTAAATTTAATGCATACAAGATGTATTTAATTTACTTAAATGTTATCATTTCATTCAGTATCTGTCTCTTATGTCAATAGAACATTATATATATATATATATATATATATATATATATATATATATATAATGTACATAAGTTACTTATGGAAATAGAACATTATATAAGGCCAACTCCTTGCAATGGGGAATGGTATGCCACAAACAAATAAAAATAAATTCCGTCTCGCAGGAACTGCATCATCTTAGCGCGGCTCCGTTCATATCCCTAGTCTAATTTGGAAAGATTAAAATAGAAACAGTTATTATTTTGGTTTCACCTTTCTTGAAATGTCTTGATTTATGAACTTACCTGGATGGGTCGGCCAACCCCAGAAAGGCCCCCGCTTAAAGACAGTTGAAAAGTCGCAAGATCTTCGAATCTCTCTCTTGGAAAGCTATATTTCTAACAATAAATTGTTTTTCTTATTTTACTTAACCTGTATTATTGTCAAATACATTATCCAACTATAAGCAATTAAAAAATATCAAGGAATAAAAACAGACAAAAAGAACCGTTCGAATAAACGAAATCAATTACTTTAAAGTTTTAAGCACTTATTTCTCCGATTGACATCGCCTAATCAAAACTTTCTTCAGAACCTTTTTTGTAGAGCATTTAGTAAGCTTTCGAATGGTAACCTTCCGCTTCCCAGTTGTTTTCGAAGTATTAACGAAAGTATACGAAGTTCTCAAAACTTTTCTTGTCTGTTAATAAAATATTTTATTCTAACCCTTCCTTAACTCCAAACATAACCAAAATTTCAACATTATAGTTTTGATAAAATTTGAACATGCAGAAAATGTTTCAACTGAATCCCATGATTCTAAGTACCCAGACCAAAAACGTTATTCAACAAATATTTTTCCAATTTTCTCGAAAACGGTTAAAGCTATCGCCTTAAAGTTTCATTCGTATTCCTAGACCAAAAAGCCTATAAAACGAGTACTTGCAAGCATATGAAGTAAGCGCAACGATTTTTTTCGCGCAAATTTCGCTCCAAAAACCATGTTCTAGTGGACGGATTCTGCTGGTTAACGAACCTGACCTTTCAAATTAGACGAAAGATTTTTGTACCAAATTTCATCAAAATCAGAACATTATTCACTGTGCTAGACCGCGAACAGACAAATATATATGTATATATATATATATATATTTATATATATATAAATTTGAACCACCGTTATTTTCTTGTTCTAGGTGTTCTGAAACGCAAAATTTTCCGGATTGCGTCATGAGGTCAACCTTATGAGCGGAGTTCCTCCCTATGGAGGGAGGGAGGAACCGCTCTAAAAAGTATTTCAGACAGGGCCTCTGTCTCGGCTGCCCCTCTGCTGAGTCCAATATCCACTAGAACCTTCTCTGTCTACGATATGTCTGCCCTGTGCTCGAAATGAGCCCTGTCTGATATATGAACCCACATACGCCCCACTAAAGATATTTCCTATTTCCGCCTTAGGTTACTAAACATCGGTTTGACAATTTCCTCTTGTCGGAGAGGGTTGAGAGTGCGATAACTTGGCGTGCGTGCACATTCAGACGGTTACATATAATTGTGTTCGACTGGAACAGGAGTAAAGCAAGGTTTCGAGGAAGCCTTAAAAGTCCCTACCTTATAAGGTTGCTTCTCTCTGTCTGAAGTGTAATTTATATTACACGAACCAATATGCTTTATTTAGTTTTCCTGTTAAAAATCACTACACTCTAATGAAAAAACAAAAAAAAAAGTAAAGAAATAAAATTAAGTAATTTTCTTATATTTCTTCCTTGTTTAGAAAGAGCTAAAAAAAATCTCCACTGTTTGTGAGTTACATAAGGTAGAATTCGTAACATCTACAACAAGAAATGTAAGTCCATGCATATAGAGATCAAACAATATAATCAGACAAAATGAGCCCCTTAACAGGTCACGAGTGCCCTGAGAGGCAGATACTATAGAGGTATCTGATTCATGAACTTACTGCCCACTATGGAGATAGTGTGGTCAGTACTATGCTCCGGCCGCCTGATTTTCCCCTTTCCTGCTTCGACTGCTAGAGTCATTAGCACCATGGTAGCCATTAATAAATTAATTAAAGGCTAGGTTGGCCTAGGGACGGTCGGGGAGGCCGAATCCAACCCATGAACGAAGACAATATAATACGGTGATTAAATCTGATGTGCTGTACGCGAGTGAAACCTTGGTGCTTAATAAAAAAGTCCGTCACGCAGGAGCTGCATAACTAAGCACTTTCCTCAGAATTTGGGTAGTGTAGACTGCTTTCCAGAACAATTTGCTTAAAATATCCTACATAAATTAAATAAAAACATGAATAGTTCTCTTTTAAATTTGTAATGAGTAACTGATCAATTATTAATTTGCTTCCAGAGTTATGTTTACACATGGTACCTACTACACTACGTAATAAATACAAAAAAAACTCATATTATCGTATTTTGATCTAACGCAGGAACAGGATACAGTCACTCTAGTGGTAGAAAGCGCTCCTTGCGGCGGCTTTGTGAACCTACGTTTGGCGGGCTTTTCTATTGAAATATATTACAAATTAAACCCCCGCTTTACGATTGACCGATTCAGCTCATTTTTACAACACTTCTTTCTCATGAGTTACCCACGACGTATACCGCGTTTCGTTACAATACAGCAGAAATTACGACCGGTATGAGTATATTAGGAATTTGGGTCCGGAGTAAACCCCCCCTTCTAATGAACCGATTTAGTTTATTTTTACAACACATATTTAACTGTAGATTACCACTACGAATACCGAGTTTCGTCGAAATATACCAAAAATCACGGCTGGAAGTGGCGAATTGGTATTGTGGGTCCGGAGTAAACCCCCCCTCCTAATGAACCGATTTAGTTTATTTTTACAACACATATTCACCTGTGGATTACCACTACGAATACCGAGTTTCGTCGAAATATACCGAAAATCAAGGCTGGTAGTGGCGAATTGGTATTGTGGGTCCGGAGTAAACCCCCCCCCCCCTTCTAATGAACCGATTTAGTTCATTTTTATATCTCATTTTTCTGTCTATATTACCACTACGAATGCCAAGTTTCGTTGAAATATAACAAATATTACGGCTGACATAGTCAAATTAGTGTTTTGGGTTCGGGGTAAACCCCCCCTTCCGGTGGACCGACTTTGGTGGTTAACGAACTCGTTCAATCGTTTGCTAATTGAATGCTATATACCAAGTTTCGTGACGAAAAAACAAAAACTCTGGCCGCTATCGTGTTAACAGACACATATATATGCATATATATATATATATATATATATATATATATATATATATATATATATATATATATAGATATATATAAATTTTAACGGGGGTCATTTTCGGTGTCTACTAGGTAGGATCGATAAAGATTTGAAGACATTTTTCAAAAATTCCGTCATGAGTCCAACCTCAATAGCTACTTTCCTTCGGAGGAAAGTGCTAAAAGGAGACCTGCAGAACGAGGAAAGGAAGCTCATAAGGAAAATCCTTCGTCCATATACAACAGGAAAACTGTCCAACCTTGCCGCAGACAACAGGACAACTAGCATAAAATTCTTTGAACACATTTACAGACTCCCATCTTTGAGGCTAACGTACAGGATTTTGATATACACTGCAATATTGAAATACATTCCATGTATAATAGAAGTAATGAATGAGCAGGAAAAGGCACAGACAGGAACATAGTAGACAGGAAACTTTACCATCAGAAGATAAGTAGACGGGTAGTAAAGTCAAAGAATGAAGTCCCTAAAAAATCATGGACCAATTGGTCCATTAAGGAAGAAAGCCTGTAGTGAAAGAATGAAAGCTATATGGGCATTTAGAAAGGGAAAACGTTAATGCAATGCATGATCTGACGGTGTCCATAGGCACCTAGTAATTATAAGATATGTATATATATATATATATATATATATATATATATATATATATATATTTATTTCTTAAGTAAATCAATTCTTTACATACAATAAGCAAATTTATGTAGTAATAGTAGTATGTACATAATTAAAGAAAAATAAATATATATTGAGAGAGGGAAAAGAAAATTCATACATACAAATTGTACAAAAGACACTAGAACATTATAAATGAACGCCAAACATACTACCCTTAACAAAATCGGAGAATAAAAACTGGACGCCTTTAAACGGAAAGGAACCAAGTGCCATCCGTTCATTCTTTAGAGAATTGGGTTTAAACTTTTTGTGGGTCTAAAATTCCTTTATTATCTGAAATGTTTCATACAGTTTCTCGCATTAAAATAAACTGTTATGGTAATGGGGTTTTATTTTTATAGTTATTGATAAAAATGGTGCTTGATTCCTTTTTGTTTATTACAGCATACTGGTAATACACCATTTCACTCTTTTTTTGCTCTAATGACAACATTATATTTTAACCAACCACTTTTTTATTACTATATTAAATTCTTTTTTCATTTCTTTTTTCTTCTTTCTTTTTATTACTATATTAAATTATTTTCTTCTTTTTTATTACTATATTAAATTCTCTAATTCTCTACAAGAGCACCAAAAACTGAATTTCGTTAAAAATGGCGCTTGGTTCCTTTCCGTTTAAAGGCGTCCAACTTAGAAGTGAAGGTAGGAATGGTCAAGGTTCGGTCGCAGTTTATGAATAAAACTATATTAGCGCGGTTACTCCCTATCTCCATAGGGAGAACCCGCTTATGAGGTTGACCTCACGACGCAATCCAGATGTGCCGACTAGAAACTTTCACGTTTCAGACCCTATAGATCACGAAAATATAGGTGGCCCAAATTTTTATATATATATATGCTTGTCTGTTCGCTCTCTAGCAAGCTCAAAAATGGTCCGATTTTGATGAAATTTGGTACAAAAATCTTTCGTCTCATTTGAAAGGTCAAGTTCGTTAACCAGCAGAATCCGCCCACTGGAAGATAGTGTTTGGGGCGAAATTCGCGCAAACAAAATCGTAACGCTTACGTTTTTGAGTTCATATGCTTGCAGGTACTTGTTTTATAGGTTTCTTAACATAGGAAAACGAATGAAACCATTTTCAAGGCGATATCTCAAACCGTTCCTGAGAAAAGTAGAATCAATGTTTTTGGAAGACATTATTTTTTTGTGGGTACTTAGAATCGCGGGATTCAATTGAAATATTTTCTACATCTTGGAAATTAATCCCAACTAATATGTTTAAATGTTGGTTATTTTTGGAGTTAAGGAACTATGCGAAAAAAATTATTCTATTAATAGACATGAAAAGTTTTCGGATCTTCATACATTTTTCGTAAATATCTCGATAACGGTTGGGTAATCGTGGTAAGTGGAAGGTGACAATTCGAATGCTTGCTAAGTTCTCTACAAAAAAGGTTCTGAAGCAATATTCGATGGGGCAACGTCAATCAGAGATATAAGCGCTTAAAACTGAAGAAGTGTTTGTTTTGTTGTTTTGAAAGAGGTTTTCTCTTTGCTTATCTCACTTTTTAATTGTTTTTTTTTTTAAAATTGCATTTATCAGTAAAATTAGTATTGTAGTAAAATAAGCTAAGAAACGGTGAAAGGTATAGGTAATAAGTCTGTAGTGGCTGTGGTAATCATGATGGCAGTGGCTAATCATGATGACGTAGTTTGTTTTGAATTCTCCTATCTATATAACCTTTCTCATAGCCTCCAACTGAAGTTATCGTTATTTCTTATTTTATAGAAAGATATAACCCACTACAAAATTAATGGAATTTTATTAGCCATTAAGCACATATTTACAGTTGATTATTACAGTAATTTCGAGATTTTCCTGATCATGAGCTTATCGCTAAAGTTGCGTTGGTCATAATGAAATAAATAAATATTACAGTAAAACGAATTTGCTAGTAAAACAAGAGACATTCTTAGAATGACAAAGAATTTGGTTGTTTACAATAGAGCCTTCTCAGTAAAAGCCGAAGAGTAAGTACGTTTTCAGTACATAGGTGTTTTGACTTATTAAGAATTATCCGCTTCTGTGTAAGTTGGCTACTGTCAGTTTCCTGTGATTTGTAATGCTAATTATTCCATTTCTTCGAGATGTACGTAACCACGCTAAGATGACGCAGTTCCTGCGAGTCGGACTTTTTTATATGTGAAAATTGGTTTTATTGTTTGCCGACGACTCCAGCAATAGCACATACTTTCTGTATATTGTTCTTTCCAATATTTTGAATCTTTTTGTATATTTATAAATTAGTATTAACTCTGTCCTACTTGTTTTACAACCCTGATGAAGGTTTGCGTTTAAAGCCAAAACGTTGACAAACAATAAAACCCATTTTCACGTGCAAAATCTAGTTTTATTAAGAAAAAGTCCGTCACGCAGGATCTGCGTAACTCAGCACTTTCCTCAGAATTGTTGTAGTGTAGATTACATTCGTGCATAATTTGCTGTAAATAACCTATATAAAAAAAATAAAAACGTGAATAGTTCTGAAGATTTACATTTCTTATGTACTGTTCAATTATTAATTATTGTAAATAATTTGCTTCCAGATTTTTGTTAATACATGATACTGTACTACTTAATAAATACACAAAAACTTCATTTTCCATCTTTTTACCTGACGCAGAAACAGGATACAGTCCCCCTAGTGGCAGATAGCGCTCCTCGTGGCGCCTATGGGAACCTACCCCTATGGGTGACCGGTTAATTCTAATGAAACAGAGTTTGAAGTAAACCCTCCCTTCCAATAGACCGATTTACTTCATTTTTACAACACTTCTATCTCATGAGATACCCACGACGTATACCGAGTTTCGTTACAATACAAAAGACATTACGACCGGTATAAGTATATTAGTAATTTAGGTCCGGAGTAAACCCCCCGTCCAAATAACCCGATTCACTTTATTTTTACAACCCATTTTTTTCTGTTGATTACTACCACGAATACCGAGTTTCGTTGAAATGTAACAAAAATTACGGCTGGTAGTGGCAAATTGGTAATGTGGGTCCGGAGTAAACCTCCCCTCCTAATGAACCGATTTAAATTATTTTTACAACGTATGTCTCTCTTTAGATCAACATAACGAATACCGAGTTTCGTTGAAATATAACAAAAACTAGGGCTGGCATGGCCAAATTAGTGCTTTGGGTCCGGGGGAAACCCCCCTCCCGGTGGTCCAATTTTGGTGGTTAACGAACTCGTTCAATCGTTTGCTAATTGAACGGTATATATCACGTTTCGTGAAGAAAAAACAAAAACTCCTCTCAATAACTTATAAATTGTTTTCCACATTTTATTTAATATAGTTTCTCGCAACTAAAGCGATTCAACCACAGGGTTGTCTAAGGTACAACCCAAAGATGTTTTCCAAAAGCACAAATCGACCACCCAACCCTTAGAAATTTGGGGTCTGTTTACGAAGACCACGTCCAGTTACTTTGATCTGTCGTGATTTCAAACAGCGATTTTAGTACATACGGATTTGCTAACAGGTTCTGTGCAGGTTATCTATTACTTCTTTACAGGCTATCTATATTATATAAATATAGTAATGAAAAGTTAATATAGTAATCAAAAATCACCTCAATAATTACTGATAGTAACTTGTCTGACTTCTATATTTATATAATATGGTTTCTAACTTACCGTTAGATAGCTTTTATTTGTAATTAATACTTTTAGGCTTGTAAAGCTTAAATGAAAATAAGCAGAATATATTTCGACAAGCAATATTTATTAATAAAAAGGTCAATATTATAAAAATCAATGGTATTTGTAAAGTTTACGGGCCTCCTCACCGATTTTTTTGTCCGGTGGTTCTATAACATATTTATATTTTATATTTATTTTGCTTTATGGGCAAACGTGCTATGCGTTTCCGCTCGCTCAAGAAGATATTAAAACTCTAGTCCATCAAACTCGGTAAAATTAATAGAATTCTATTAATTTTTGCGAGTTGGATTGAGTTGAGTGTAAAAGGTTACTTTACTACCACCAAATAGAATTTCCCATAGGACTAAGCCAATAGAAAACCTAATGAGTTATGCGCGTGCGCTGAATCACTATATTTATATAATGTGGTTTCTAACCTTAGATAACCTGTAAAGAAGTAATAGATAAGCTGCAAAGAACCTGTTAGCTAATCCGTAAGTACTAAAATCACTGGTTAAAATCACGACAGATCCTTCACAAGTAACTGGATGTGGTCTTCGCAAACAGACCCCGAAATTTCTTAAAACGCAACTCGACAAACAAATAAGTTGATACATATTGACCTCGATCCTCCTACTCCACGACAAGATCAAACCATCCCCGTATGAAGGGAGAATTTAATTATTTTGATGTCGGAGTCTTGAAATGATACCAAAGTCTAGAAAGAGCCGAGTCTTAGCATTTCTGGATAAGGGCTTTGATGTAAAGCATAGAAAAGCCCTTCTCAAAGAAGATAAGGCTTCTGAAGGCACGATGCCCTGCCCTCTTCTGCGTTATCATATTCCTTATCATGTCATAAGTTGATGTTTTTTTTTTTTTCAGTTCAATTTCAATGTGAAGTTATTAGAAGGATAAAAAACACCACTATCTCTTTTTTTATATTTAATAATTTATCCAAGAATAACAGAATGTATAACCCTTCAGTAGATAAGAATAACAGAATGTATAACCCTTCAGTAGATAAGAATAACTATTAAACTTAACTATTTACTATAGTTAGTGCTATTCTTTCCTCCCTATCCAACCTTAGCAAAAACTACAACCCAACAAAGAAAGCTTATTACTCATAAAACCTCTTCTACGTAGCCATATCAGTAATATGTTTTGAGAGAGGACCACACGTGCAGGTTTCTAATGGCACCTGAAAAGGTGACACTTTTATCTCTCTCTCTCTCTCTCTCTCTCTCTATATATATATATATATATATATATATATATATATATATATATATATATATATGTCAGAGTTGGTGAGAACGTCCGTGCGGTTTTTTCAACACACAATTTCAACAACACAATTTCAGATTTTGACTAAAAATATGTTTTTCTTCGCTATCTACAATTTATAGCCATTTTACAGCTTTTCAATTAAATTTCATTGCTGTAGAAAGGCTCTGTTCTTGATGCAAACAAATTTAGAACATTATGTTCTATGAGTAGTTACTAATATGAGTACAAAAATTGGCGAAACACTGGCTAATACATTAGTTAGGCAAGGGAAGGTAAGTGTCGAAAAGTTCAAAATCTTATTGGTGTCCTGCGAATACTTTTAATGCGCACTTATTGAATAACCTAATATTTTGTAGATATTGAATGATTGAAGTAAAAAAAAAAAAAAAAAAAATGTACGTCATGGGTTACTTCCGAAAAGCCTTGAAACGTAGACGGAGCTACTGCAATTTTACTTTCGTAATCATGTTAAGATTATATATGTTGCTCTATAATACACGGGGCTTCTCCTTACCACGTCCTCCCTTGTTGTCAACTTAGAATTCTGCCGAAATATATTCTTCCACCCTTAGAATCAAATTTCCATTACATTTTCTATTACAATCGAAACAACCAGTTGTAACCAAAGCCTATAATGTTCTTTCTTATCTATCATGAAATCATCAAAAGATCGCGTACTACTTCCAAAATGTCTCCGAGATCACCTTCTCACACAACTCTTTACATCCTCCTAAAACATGATCCCTTACCCATACAGATCTATTTTCTTATCCTGTGTATTGTTCCACAGGCTTGGCGGTGGAGGGATGTTGTGGACGAACGACGAGTGTTCCAGAGGGATCGGACAAGCTGCACACTCCCTCACCCGTGCTGTGCATGACGCAGCGGGGCTCTGGGCAGCCATGTTAGTACAGCTACAGCATCTTCTTACAAGGTCATACGAGGAAGCTCTCTTTCCGATTACTGAAGATCTCAACAGTAAGTAGCCAATCTTAATAATATCACAATTGTGAGCAATACATACATTTGAAAATTAATGAAAAAAAATACTTTATTCTGGGACATTGTCCCATAAGAATAAAAAATAAATACAAATGGTTGAATAAACAAATTTAAACTAAAAATATAACTATACATAAAGAACAAACGAAAACAGAAAAAAACGAATACAAATATTACTAACAAAGACTTAAATAATAAAATAAAACATAAGTACATGTTACATTAATAAAAATAAGATAGTGATTACGGAGGGATTGTAGAATACTGGAGCAAGAAGAGGATGAGAGATTGGAGTAATGATGAAACAATATTCAGACGGGGATGAGCATATAATTAATTAGTTCAAAATAAAGAAATAAATATGTAAAAAATGGGGGCTATAAAAGGAAATGAATAAAAAATAAATGTATAAACAAGAGAAGAACAAATAAAAAACATACGAAAAAAAAATATTGTAAGGGACTGATTAGCAAGGACGGGATTTAAAGGAACAGATAATGGGGAAATATATTAGAGAAGCGGAAGTTCCTTTCAAAACTATAATTTTCACGGAGGTTACTAATACATACATAAATGTCATAAAACATCGCTAAGATGAGAGAAAAGGTTGAGTGAGAGAGAAACAGCTAGATAAGAGTTATCAAATATCATTTGGGGAGATAAGAGTATATTTTGAAACTGACCTACCTCTCATCGCCATCTCGGCCAAGACCTCAGGAACGGGCGTGGACTCCGCCCCGTCGGAGGTAAGCCAGCTCTTTATACCCTTTTGCCCCACTCCTGCTTTAGCAGGTGGCTAGACTAGAAACTCTTGTCAGGTCTTTAATCTTCCGAGAATCTTACGAATCAGCCACGTGCAGTTCCTACAACCCAGACGCAAAGTTTGCGGATTCGTGGTTCTCACGTCTCAAGAAATGGACAGCCAACCTTCTCTCTCATCCTTATTCACTTAACAAAGACAAAGGGGCCTTGTAATATATATATAATCTTACCGCAAACAAGTGTGGACTTGACTAAACGGAGAAAACGAAAACATATATATGTTGTTAGAAACAACAACAACTCAATATGATATTAAACGCCTCAAGACATTGACTATTCTTTTTTTTTTTTTTTTTTTTTGCGCAACATTAAAATATTTTGTTACCTGTAATTTCAATAAGAACCTTACACATTATTTTCCTATTGACAAATTTCGGCATTTCTTAAATCTAGGTGATGTTTCACATGAAGAATACTATCTATATAGATATTCAATAGTGAAAAAATTTCTTCGCGAAAAAATCTTGCTGTTTTATATTCTCAGAGAGGTTACTGATATCGCAAGGCAAAGATAAATTCTTCCAGGGCAATCCAATAAAAAATAACCGTATCGGATACGAGTAAAACCCAAGAGCTCTTTATCACAAGGTGGATGCAAACTTGGCACCGATCCTAAAGCTCGTAAAAGGGGAAGGCAGATATTATAGTTATAAAGGAAGATATTATACTTATAAAAATAATATATTATATCCTATGTTAATAAGAATAAACCAAATTCCCTTATATTTCAACTAGTCGGTAAAGAATATTTCTACTCCTGAATATTTTCCAAAACGGAATAAATATACAAATATTTTTCCCTCACGCAGGAGCAGTGCAGCCTGAACACATTCCACAAAAAAAAATATACAAAAAAGAACAACAACAATAAACATGGGTCTCCTCGTGGTCTAGTGGCTAACGCATTAGATTCATAAGCAGGAGATGGCGGGTTCGAGACCCACCGGCGGCAGAAATTTTCTCATCTCATGGCTCGTTAAGAAAATTCCTTGCTGCACCAAGAAGACGATCTATTCTAGAAGAGCCCTCAATTATCGCATAAGTCAATGTTGAGGATTGTAAAAAATGTATATATATTTTAGGTAACTATAGTGTCCTCGAGTTCGAGCACTAAAGATTTTATCTTCTAGTGTCGCCGTTTAAGGGCTGGATTTGGGTTCCCAGACCGTCCCTACGCCCACTCAGCCATGATTAATTTAATGGGTACCTTCAAAGGGGAAAATCAGGCGGCCGAAGTATAGTACGGATTTCAATATCTCCCTAGGGGTCAACAATAAGATAGCTGCCTCATGAAGTATCTCTTCTGGACCCTCGTGTTTTTTTGGGGACTATATATATATATATATATATATATATATATATATATATATATATATATATATATATATATACATATATATATATATATACATTTACATATACCTATACATTCTGTTTCAGGGGACACCAATAGGGGAATGCTACGTTAATAACAATAACTGTATGTGTGTGTGCGCGCGTGTTTGTGTGAATATAAATATATATCTCAAAAGCTTTATTCCATCGGAAAGAGCTAAAAAGGAAAACTTCCATAATAAATATGAGTTTGCTTAATCCAATAATATTTTAATCTACACTTAGAACGCTATGGTGGACTTAATCCTTAACCAGCACTAAAAACTTTATACGACTCTCTAAAATGGTTAAGTGAGTAATTTCTCTTTCATTCTAGGATAATACTAAAGTTTTAGCACATTTCCTCCCTCTCTATGGGCACTAATTTCCTACAGCAATGACCACTCGAAGAGAAATTAGAACGCACAGGAAACAATGTTTGACTTCTGTCCATTTGTAAAGAAAGCTGCATTAAAAATATGTACCTCACTTACTTACTTTTTTTTAACTAAAATTGCAATTAAAAAAAACTGTCAATTAAAACTTAGGAAAACATACTATACAATAACACTAAACTTTCGAATTTTAAGAATCGATTTATCCGACTGAGGTTGCTCTATCAAAAAGTTACATTATCAGCGTGAGTATAATTTTACACCAGTTGAAATGAATTTTCGAAAGATTGATAAGTATGCTATGTTTTTAGCAACTCAATATATTTGGGGAGCCCTCTTTGTTTTGTTTTAAATAAAAAATTTCCTACTGATCCTCTTAAAAGTGTCTGCCTTATTTATTATTTATTGTAAAATTGCTTTAATTTGCAAATTTTTTTACATTAATGATAGTTGGCTTCTGAATAAAACGCTACTTTTGGGCAATATTGTTTTGCGCCTTTGCTCTAGGCGCAGTACCTGGTGTTCCAAGGTATGTCCAGGAAACACATACTTACCTTCCTATCTACCCAAGAGGTGCAATATAGCAAAATTTCAAGTTGTATAAAACACTTCATGAAAAGTGCGTTACCAGCTTTCCAACTAACATGTTCACACATTGGTGTAATCTAATCGGCAGCAAAAAAAAAAACGTTAAGAAATAGAGCATCGTCGTCGTGCTGCGTTGAAAAAAGTTTTTAATCATTACACAAATGTTTTTTTATTGAAATTGAATCACATTGGAATATACTATTCCAATATTGGCATTCTTTCATAATGCCAATATAATGATCATTAAAATAATATATTTTATCTAATGAGGTCTGAAAATCTAGCCGGCCAAGTTACCGGCCTAGCATGTTCTATCCAACGCCATGGATGGTTACTCTACAACCAATTTCGGACGGCCATCTCGTAGTGGGCTGGACAACTGTCGGAACCAGCTTCCAATCTTTTTGCCAAAAGGACTTCCTCCAAGAACATCGACAGTTTATCATCGCCTGTTTTTTAGTTGTTTGCGTTTTTTCTCGGAAACGAAGCAAAAATGACAAAGGACTTTTTTTATTTCGCTTTTTCATTCTGCGTCCATTCCCGAAAATTGCCCGTTTATTTTGGGGACACTGTGAATAGATATGCTTTATTATAAATTTTAACGGAGTTCATTTTTGACATCTAGTTGGTAGAAACGATGTAGTTTTGAAGAAATGTTGCTAAAATTCTTTCTTGAAAAAAATCATCATGTCTTCGGAAAATGCCAACAAGATAAACCAATAATCTTAAACAACCAAACTTTGTACATTAGTCCAAACAATTGATCCATTTCTCATCACAATCCGTAACTCCTAAACATAAAGCCACAGCTATAAATTATCCCAACAGCGGATTAACTCCAAAAACTTAATTCCATCGAAGGCCTATCTCCGAACGACATTATACCTCGAGGATAATATTGTTGTTGGGGAAATTCATTACTGTACCCCCGAAACCTCTTGGACAAATATAGGTAAAAGAGCGGTAAATCAGCTGAGGTCAGAAGTTGGAGTTTATATCTGGGAGGGTCGTCAATAAATCTCCAAGCCAGCCGAAGGGGTCCCTTCCAATGTAGTACATCTTACCTTTAGCTAAGCACAAGAAATACACGATGGATTTAATATCCAATCTTACAACAAACCAATTCAATCTTAAGTCACATTGAAGAAAATATAAACTAGACACGCTCATAACTATATTCTCTAACAACTATTTATGTAAAAACTATGATTTGAAATACATAAAGATCTAAGTCTATAATTGTATTTACAGACTGCCCTATCTGCCTCTGTATTTTTTTTTCCGTTTTTTCTGCCTCTGTGTTGGTCGTACCTTTTTATAGTCTATGCAAATTGTATTAGTAATTTTTTTTTATATTTTTATATTTTTTTGATTATTTCATTTTCAAATTTGTTAACAATTGTTTACTATTGTTTATTCTTATGTATGTATTTTAAGTGATGAATTGCCCTTGTCGCGGTCTCACTAATAAACAAATAATAATAATAACAACTATTTATGCATTTTTTGAAAGCTATTGAGCTTCTACAACTTTTGAAAAATGCCTTCAAATCTTCATCGATCCTACCTAGTACATACCAAAAATTTATATATATATATATATATATATATATATATATATATATATATATATACATATATATATATATATATATATATATATGTGTGTTAATTCGATATCCACCAGTGTTTTTTTTTTTTTTTTTTTTTTTTTTTTTTTATTTACGGCGCATCTACACCTAGGTCATTAGCGCCGACGTCCAGGGTGCAGCGAGGAATTTTACCAGCGAGCCTTGGGATGATAAAATTCCTGCCGGAGGTTGGGAATCGAACCCACCATCTCCCGCTTATGAATCCAAGGCGCTAGCCATTAGACCACGGGAGACCCCTCCACCAGTGTTTATGCTTTTTTCGCCTCGAAACTTGGTATATAGCATTGCCAGAGCAAGCGACAGAAAGTCTTTTGTGTAACGAAATTTGTCTATCTTATTTTATTTATTTATCTTTTACTCCGGACCCAAATTACTAATTTTATCAAGCTATGTTTCCAGTATCAGGTTGCAAGCGGTAAAGCTATGGTTTCCTAAGCAGAGGTGGGCATAATTTTATCAAGCTATGTTTCCAGTATCAGGTTGCAAGAGGTAAAGCTATGGTTTCCTAAGCAGAGGTGGGCATAATTTTATCAAGCTATGTTTCCAGTATCAGGTTGCAAGCGGTAAAGCTATGGTTTCCTAAGCAGAGGTGGGCATAATTTTATCAAGCTATGTTTCCAGTATCAGGTTGCAAGCGGTAAAGCTATGGTTTCCTAAGCAGAGGTGGGCATAATTTTATCAAGCTATGTTTCCAGTATCAGGTTGCAAGAGGTAAAGCTATGGTTTCCTAAGCAGAGGTGGGCATAATTTTATCAAGCTATGTTTCCAGTATCAGGTTGCAAGCGGCAAAGCTATGGTTTCCTAAGCAGAGGTGGGCATAATTTTATCAAGCTATGTTTCCAGTATCAGGTTGCAAGCGGTAAAGCTATGGTTTCCTAAGCAGAGGTGGGCATAATTTTATCAAGCTATGTTTCCAGTATCAGGTTGCAAGCGGCAAAGCTATGGTTTCCTAAGCAGAGGTGGACATAATTTTATTTATAAATAAAAATACGAATTTATTCGTATATCATATATTTGTAAATACGATTATAAATAAATTCGTATTCATAAGTGTGAATACGAATTTATTTGTATTCACGAATAATTAATATAAAAATACAAATAAAATTTTATTCGCAAATTTTACTGCGAATACAAATAAATTCACAGAAAAAATTGAAAATATTCACAAAAAATGTGAACATTCACAAAAAATCAAGTGCTTACAAAAAAATTCACATTAAAATATATGAATACAAATTTATTCACATTATAATTTGTGAATAAAAATTTATTCACAAAAAAATTCGCACATAAATTCTGAATTTATGCGTATTAACGATAAGATGATAATACGAAGGTGATTTTTTTTTAAGGCGCTTAACGTCTAGGTTATCAGCGCCTAAATTCAATTTTTTTTTAATTAATTTAAAAGAAAATAATGTAGCACTGACCTCCCTCTGACACCAGATGCCTTATTTTGTTTTAAATTAATTTTCAAAAAAAAAAAAAATTTAATCTAGGCGCTGATAACCTAGACGTGCCTTAATAATAAAAAAAATCTTACCGTTTATACGTATAAATTCATAATTTATTTGCGAATTTTTATGTAAATAAATTTTTATTCATAAATTATAATGTGTATAAATTTATATTCATATATTTTAATGTGATTTTTTTGTAATCACTCGATTTTTTGTGAATATTCACATTTTTTGTGAATATTTACAATTTTTTCTGTGAATTTATTTGTATTCGCAGTAAAATAAATCGGTTCATTGTTTACTCTGTATTATGTTAAAATTTAATTAAGCCGCATAACCGGCATTGGTTGTTACTTCTACCACTAGAGGCGCTGTATCCGGCCTCTCCATTGTAATGATTGTGGAATGATCTCTGTTTACATGTAGACGCTTTTATTATTCTTTTTTTTCTTTTTTGGTGTTTAACGGCGTATCAACGATTGGGCTATTAACGCCGGGCTATCTACAGGTTGCCACCCTTTTATAATACCAACAGCACGTGGTCGGTCACCCATTCAGGTAATGACCACGCCCTACGTTGCTTAACTTCGGTGATCTACGGGAACCGGTGGGTTCAACGTGGCTATGGCCGTTGGCTTTTATTATTCGTATTGACCAATAAATGTGTATTTATTAACTACCTCGCATATAGAATGTATTTCGCTGGCCCGCACAACGCCAGTGTATTGCATGTCGAGGTCAAAAGGTTAAGGCAACCACTCGGGTCACTTTTCCCTATTTATTTATTTATTAAAGAGTTCACAACGTTGAGATTTGCTCTTTATGTCAATGTATGAACAAAGCTAACAATTATTATTATTAATTTTATTTTTTATTTGTTTGCCTAATAAGTGTAATTCAAATCCCATCTGCAGAAGATAGCAATATTTGCATCAAAATATATTATCAGATCAACATTTTTGTATCAAGTTATTTCGAAGAGAAATAAAAATGTAAAGATAAAAAAATATACTTCTTAAAGAAGACTTTATGCCTATAAATACATACACTCTCGTACACATATACAAACATACACACAAACACATAAAACACTCTCGTACACATATACAAACATACACACAAACACACAAAACACTCTCGTACACACATACAAACATACACACAAACACACAAAACACTCTCGTACACATATACAAACATACACACAAACACACAAAACACTCTCGTACACATATACAAACATACACACAAACACACAAAACATAAACACGCATTTACTCTTTCACAAAAATACGCGTGCACGTTTATGCTTATTTATTATTTATATTTTTGTTGTCGGAGACAAACGAGCCCAACTCGAAGTCGTCGAATGCCGCAATAAACACTCTAGACTTCCACGGTCTATATTTGTTAATGTTTTAAGGTCTTCTGGATGTGATTGTGTCTGTATTATAATAACTGACGTTTCACCAGATATTCTGCAGGCTTCCTCGGGGATTCTTCAAAAACATGACTTTTTATTTATTTTTATTTTTTTGGTAAATTAATTGCAGAATCACCTCCTTTCGGGTTGGCCACCAATCGTGACTGCTCCATATATACGTATATATACACTGTATATATACACCCTGTATATTATACAGAGTGTATCGAAAGTAGATGGCAATACCCAAGGGTGAAACAAGATCGCTTGTTTCTATATTTTTTTGTTACAGACATATCACACTAGTATTTCTAAAGTGACACAACTTAAAAACCAGGATTTTTCAGTTATGACTGTGAAAAACGTGGTAAATATCTCTTTATCAACGGTCAAAACTGTATGTATCTAGCTTCAGAGCTTGTACGCCAGAGGGCACTTGTGTCACCCTTCCTGTCTTAACGCTATTCCCCCTACATAGTCAAGAGTGACCCATTTTCAGTTGATTTTTTTTTTTTTTTTTAATTGTGTCACATTTGAAATATTAGTGCGATATATCGTTCTAAAGGCAAATTTTTTAAAATTAAAAACGTGTTTTTTTTTCGAAAACCCCCACATTTCTGAGCTTGGGCACAGTCTTTTTTTAACGTTACATTACATTTTTGAAATTTTCTTCACAAGGCTAATACACTTTCAATGTTCGCAAGTGTTTTTTTTTTTTTTAAATCGCAATAACTGTTCAAAAAGTTGATATTAATAAAAAAGTTTAGTGCGTGACAAATATTCCAGAATCTACTACCCTTCCACAACAAATGCTGCAAGCTGCAGAATTTCCAATTACATTATGAAATTGAGTGATATTCTCAGTTTTGAGTAGACCGTCTCTTTTAACAGTTATTTCGGGTTCAAAAAGACTCTTGTCTGTAAACATAAAATATACCTTAGCCTTAATGCAAATGTTGATTTCAAAAAAGTAATCTAACGTTGAAAAATAATTCACTATTTGGATTTATGTGGCGTAGGTAAAAAATAGTGCTTCCTTTTGTACCGTATTATTTGTTGTTTGCCCATCTAAAAAAAAAAAGAATAAAATAAAAAAAAGGCAAACAATAAATAAAATGGTACAAAAGGAAGAACTATTTTTTGTATATGTTTTGACCTACGCCACATAAATCCAAATAGTGAATAAACTTGATTGGTCAGAAACACGTGGAATAGAATTTGAAAAATAATGTTTACAAGGAGAGACATGTGGGTTTTTTTCTACCATAAACACGTTGTTTTTTTTTTTTAAATAGCCTTTATAACGGTATATATCTGGAACAAAAACTGATAGAAATTGTGAGGTTGGCAGCATTTAACAAAAGTTTTGGTCAAGTTTCATTGTCATCTATTTGCGATACACATTGTATAGCATAGGATAAAGTCGTTTTAAGGTGGCCATTTTGGCCGAATAATAATTGATGGGCTCAGTGCAAAAGGTGACTAACCCACAATTACAAAAACTGAGAAAATTGGAGGTGACGTTCAGAAGACCCTGAAAAAAATTAGTGTTGGTGATGAAAATGACTTTAATTGGCCTAATTGAAGGGCTCAGTGCCAAAGGTGACTAACCCACAATTTGAAATAGCTGAGAAAATTGGAGTTAAAGATCATGAGAAAGTGAAAAAAATTATTGTTGGCGACAGAAATAATTTTAACAGGACCAATTAACTCCATTTCTATCACAAAAAATAATATTTTTTAGTTATTTCTAAATGTGGCTTAGTCACCTTTGGCACTGACCCCTTCAATTAAAGTATATTGTTGTCAACACTATTTTTTATTTTTTTTTTTTTTCAGATTCTTCTTAACTTTAACTCTAATTTTCTCAGTTATTTCTAAATGTGGCTTAGTCACCTTTGGCACTGACCCCTTCAATTAAAGTATATTGTTGTCAACACTATTTTTTATTATTTTTTTTTTCAGATTCTTCTTAACTTTAACTCTAATTTTCTCAGTTATTTCTAAATGTGGCTTAGTCACCTTTGGCACTGAGCCCTTCAATTAAAGTATATTGTTGTCAACACTATTTTTTATTTTATTTTTTTTTTTTTTTCAGATTCTTCTTAACCTTAACTCTAATTTTCTCAGTTATTTCTAAATGAGACTTAGTCACCTTTGGCACAGAGCCCTTCAATTAAAGTATATTGTTGTCAACACTATTTTTTATTATTTTTTTTTTTTCAGATTCTTCTTAACTTTAACTCTAATTTCCCAGTTATTTCTAAATGTGGCTTAGTCACCTTTGGCACTGAGCCCTTCAATTAAAGTATATTGTTGTCAACACTATTTTTTATTTATTCATTTTTTTTTTTTCAGATTCTTCTTAACTTTAACTCCAATCTTCTCAGTTTGTGGGTTAGTCATCTTTGGCACTGAGTCCTTTATTTGTGATTAGCCGAACCCATGAAGATCAAATTATTTTATGAGTAGAGCCTCAATATGTTCATCCATTCGGATTTTGCTAAAAAATTAAGCTCCAGAATTAAGAGGAAGTAGAAAAATCAGAGAAAAGGGATTGTAAAGGAATGTTCTGTAAAGGGCGATTTGGAAATTCTAATAAGAATTCCTGTGCCGTTTCCTCTGGCGCCCCCTCCCTTAAACCTCCCTCGTCCCTGTTAGTTTTTATCAGGGCGTTTTGCTTTTAAACCTCTCTGAAGGAGGTTAATTCTCTCAAACTACTTGAGAGCAATCAATCACAAGAGCGCCATTTCCATGTTTTATTTTTCTTTTCTTTTTTTCAACGACTTTCCTCTTGAAAAGCAAATTAAAAATGGGGACAAAGGTTATTTTTTTTTTTTTTTTTTTTTTTTCTTTTAGTTGAAGGTAAAGATTTACAGGATGCCAATACTTTTCCTCTGTAGGAAAACTTATTTTCTTAAAATTCTGTTCAATAGTTGATTGGTAGTAGTTTTTTTTTTTTTTTATTTTATTTGTGGTAGTTATAAAACTCAATACAAGGTCTTCGGATCCTGCCTGTGAACCGTAAACAAATAATTCCAGATTTTGAGAAATTTTGAAATTCGTATGAAACTTGAATTTTATTTATTAACCCATTATAGGGTATTATCCCCGTATGGGGATGGAGTTGAAAAACTCTGTAACAGGTTCGCTGTTGGCGTCAAGAAGTTCCGATCAGTGTCCTAATGGTAAGAATATCCCTTCTAGCCCAGTGAAGGATAATTCCGCCAGTGTTATGATTAGAGCCCGGAAGTTAGGCAAAATGCCTTTTTTTATCTGAATGGATATATTGAAGAATCAGATAGAAATAAATATGTTTCCGTGCATTTAGGAAGTGTAGAGACAATTTTTATATAGCCTTTTTTGGCTATTTTAAGATTTAAAGCCTTTTTTTGCCTTTTTTGCTCGTTATGCAATTTTTTTCTGCGATTTAAACATTTTAAAAAGCACATAACGAATTTCGAATTTCAGTTCGTCGAAAACAAAAAAGGTTTCACAAATTAAATTACATTTTGCCGTCACAAATATCAATTCGAAAGCTTATTTTCCCAACCCGTGGATTGACCCACTGTAAATAACAGAGCCTTCCTGAGTAGAAGGAATGCACAGGCATAATGAATAGCAGGAAAGAGAGAGGATGAGAGAAGTACGTCTCCTTCCTCACACCCCTTTTGCTGTGATAATGGTGTAGTTACCTGGTATTCCGGATTTAGAAATGATAAGATAATGCAGAGGAAGTTTTTCCATAATGAAAAACATTTTTTCTTAGAAGGTCTATGAGAGTTGATACTTTGAAAAAGCATCTTGTTGTTGCTTGTAAGAAGGGAAAGTAAGAGTAAGTACACTAATTCTGTGATAAATTGATAATGAAGAAATGAATGAGTATTTAAAATACATATTTTCATTAATAATGAGTGAGATTCCTCTTTGCCTTCACTCCTAATGAATGCCTATTTTAATTACAATACTGCCTATTTTCAGTATTTCAAGTGCCTTTTTGCCTGCCTATTTTAACCAAAAATAAATGCCTATCTTCCGGGCTCTAGTTATGATAAATAACATTTATCATTAGCGAATCTAACAAAACAGATGTTCTTACGAATGTAAATTGGCATCATTTGTAACACTAATTGTCTTTCAACATAATTAGCATTTGTCCTATAAAGGGTTAAAAGTACGCTTTGCCAGTGAATAGTATTTCGCGCAACAGATACCGAATTTGTCTCAGTTGCGTCGGCAGTAGTATGAAATGTATATAACACGATGCTTGAAGGTGTTGTTTCCCTAGAGAGGTGAAATTTATTGCGGGGAGTGTGTTTGAGAAATGAAATTGATTCATGGAGGAAAAGGAAAATATTGGTGCTGTAATTAATTAAAGAAATTATGCACGATATTTAGGAAAAAAAGGTTGCATCGACAAATTTTCGGCGATTTCGTGTCTTATCTAGTCATCTTCTTCGGAAGAAAACCTCGCTGCTGGGGATTTTATACAATTTGGGTAACGTTTAACACAAATGGCGTAGCATAAAATGTGAATCACAGACGTACGGCGTAATCGACTTCAGCATTCCTTGTCAGATACAATGCGTCGGCGCAACGCTGACAACGTTGACACGTTGGAATGTCCTGCAGACACTCGACTTGAATAACAGATAGAGTAGAAGACTTTATCTATAGCACGGAATAAAACACACGGTTGCAAGGAAAACGTACCTTAAACGCTATTTATACCTGCGCTTGAAGCGCGGTGTTTAAGAAGGCTTACGCAAGAAAAACGAATTCTCGTAGATAGATAGTATAAACGCTCGCCTGACACGAACGTTAGTTAACGCGTTTGAGGGAGACATTTGCAAAGCGTCAGCGCTTCGAACGCCGAAGGTTGTGTCTTTCATACCATTGCAGAGCAGTCTTCTGTCTAGGTGAAACGTTGATACAATTCACGTATGAAAACTACATAAAGATCTTTCGATAGGAATAGGATGTGCCCACCTACGCCTTTTTCGTGGTGCTCTTTGACGTGTTTCTTTCTCGACAAATACGTCCAATAGACTTACAGGACAATCTATTTGCACTGGAATAATTTTGCTACTGTGCTAGAAAACGCTTTAAGTCAGCTTTTGGTGAAGTTGCGTATAGACAAACGTGAAAAGCAAATTTGGGACTGGAGTTCTATTCCTCGGGTCCATCCTGGACCACTATAGACCCTGAAGATAAAATTGGATCGAGCTGCAAGGACCCTACCAGTAGTTCCATCTGGTTTATCTAACTCGTCATGATTTATTAGCTACCCACCTTCTAATGTGCTTTTAGACTCTAAGTGCAGCATCTATCATTTCCACCCCGCTTTGCACACATTCATTCCTTAAGTACATATCTACTAGACTGTCTTTATTATCTTTTACATGCTTTTAGTGCGTTCTCTCCCTCTCCCCCACTGCGAATGACCTGCATATGACGTCAAGCTACCGGCAAAATACAGATGTGCCAACTAGTCCAGTATTTCAGAACCCATACATCACAAAAATAACTGTAACGACCGATTCTTGGAAATGATGTGCTTTTAGTGGCTTAATTCGAATTTAGTAAAGTGTCAAATATGCCACGACAGCGGGCCCGCTGAATGAATTTTTCGATTGGGATCCGTATCAACACGATATCAGCTCCGCAAACACAACCAGGAATAATGTGATGGGGTCCCAAACGAAATACGAAGGGTATATGACAAGGCTCGGGTTATGGGATAGACAAAAAGCCAAGCTATCTGCTGTCGCACACACCACGATGCTCAGCCCGAACGTATTAAGAGACATTTTTAAATTTCGCTGTGTAACTAAATGTATTTTTGCATCAAATATATATATATATATATATATATATATATATATATATATATATTTTTTTTTTTTTTTTTTTTTTTAACGGCGCATCTACATCTAGGTCATTAGCGCCGACATCCAGGGTGCAGCGAGGAATTTTACCAGCGAGCCGTGGGATGATAAAATTCCTGCCGGAGGTTGGGAATCGAACCCACCATCTCCCGCTTATGAATCCAAGGCGCTAGCCATTAGACCACGGGAGACCCATTTAAATATTATTACTAAGACTTATAGTTTTGAATTACTTTTAGATTGAGTTTTGATGTCGACGTTAACTCGGATAATGTCATGAGCCACAATAAACACCTTGTTTTCTTCTCTTTTTTTTCGTTTTTAACGGCGCATCAACTATTTGGCTATCAGCGCCGGGCTATCTACAGGTTGCCACACTTTTATAATGCCAACAGCACGTGGTCGTTCACCCATTCAGGTACTTACCATGCCCGACGTTGCTTAACATCGGTGATCTACGGGATCCCCACGGTGGGGAACCACGGTGTATTCAACGTGGCTATTGGCCGTATAAACACCTTGTTATTTTCTCGACAATAATTTTTTTTTTCTCCTCACAAAGCTTCTAACGACCGCACTCAAGATATCTCGGTATATATGCCGTTTTGATTTCTCTATAAACGAGTTAACTCTCGCGCTGAAAATGTTAGGGATATTCAATGACAACGCACTTAATATTTTTACTTTAGCTCTTTCGTCATCCAACCGCTCTCTCCACCAAGGTGACTCCGAAGACAGTGGCCCAGAGATCTGCTGCAGTGACCAACTGAAGTATGCTCTCTCTTTGTTCAAGTTCATCAACGTCTGTGGCTTAATCAATGGCAGAAGGGAGCTTGGGTAGGCTCTTTTAACATCATCTGAGCGTCCTTCTGACGTTCATCCAGGATGACGTTGGGAGACCTTGAGCACAGAACACTCATATTGTGTTATATCTCGTATTACCAGATGTATTTATATACAGTATGTACTAAACAATAAAGAATTTTTAAAAAAAGTAACTGCTCTTATTTTTTATTATTTTTTTTTTTGATTTTTTGACGGCGCATCGACAACTAGGCCATTAGCGCCGAACTGTTCTTATTGCCAAAATTATTAACTACACTTTTGTATTACTTGAACCCAGAGTTAATCTTTGAACCATAATAAATATCTTGATTTTTCTCAAAAACAGTTTTTGTTTTGTTTTTTTGCTCCTTACAAAGCTGACATAAGCTATATCTGTAGGCAATAAAAATTGCACTAAAAGAACATTGTAAGCCATCGTTATGTGGTATTAGGACAGATAAAAGGAAGAACAAACTCTATTGGATAGAGATGAAAGAAGCCGTTGATTGATCGAGGGATAACAAGGTTAGTTCTAAAAAGCAACGTAGGCAAACACTCTTCGCCACTTTATATAATAACCTCTTTGTATTGGAGATGATAACCTTATCATATCCCAGATAACCTCTTCATATTGCGCGGCGCCATCTTCGGATCCTTACCAATCAATTATTTACTACTTATAAATAATATGTACCTAACATATATCACGTTTAAATTTTCTTATCAATCTTAAAAGTGAAACAAAAATAAAACTATTAAAATATTTAATATTACATGATTTTAATATGTATCAACAATAAAAAGTCCTAGAAAAATGAAGAAAAAAGTGAATTTGTCAAATTTTCACATTGCGTAATGTAGGTTTCTATGTTTTTACAATGAGGAATTTTTAATGTAGATAAAAATATAGATAACTAATTAATTAATAATAAATACAAAAATTTTCTTATATTAAACTTGCATTATTATTATTTTTAAGCTAATTAATGAATTTTATATTTTTATTCACCAATCATTCATTTATAATAAAGTATCTTATTTTTCCTCAGTTCATTATAAAATAATAAGCAGACCTCTTTTTTTTAAGACAATCCACGCGGATCATTGCCTCTATTGACATTTTTTAAAGGTAATAACTTGACATAATATAAAACTGTAAGTTCCCGCAATAGAGGAAAAACAAAAAATCAATTGCTCAAGAAAAATAAAATACACTGTAAATATTTTTATTTTATTACCGCTTATACCAAAGTCATTAGTGGAGACAATATAATTATATTAAACTGCACAAGTTGACTTTCTTAAAGCATTTTACAATACTATTTAAACGACTTGAGGTTTCTCTCAATAATTAAAATCCTCAATAAATTTCTCTCCAGCATCCACTTTTCCTGTTCCCCGTCAATAGGTGGCATTCAGTGAGAATTTATTCCAGAGTTAGGGCAACATTGTCGCCTTGAGAACATGTTGGGGGGGGGGGGGGGATAGAGCTCATTTAGTAAATAAGAATGTGTCAGTTTGCCTAGTCTCAATCCGGCTAAAACTATTTATTCTCTCTGGGTTTTTAGCACTTTCCTCCGAAGGAAAGTAGCTATTGAGGTTGCACTCATGACGGAATTTTTTGAAAAATGTCTTCAAACCTTTATCGATCCTACCTAGTAGACACCGAAAATTACCCCCGTTAAAAAGGATATATACAGGTTAATTCAGGTCTAAGTAGCCAAACTCTAGGAGGTGAGTGTAAACATAATTTCCTACAAAAAAGTTCATTTCAAGTAGGGTCCAATTCCGAAAGGAAAAGGAGCTATGTCGAATTTTCTGTTTTTTGAACGTACTCATGTTTTCTGACGAATAAGAAAGGATTTCTCAAAAACTATTCAAGATAATTAAATTCTAATTATGCCATCATAAAATAGACCAATTGTCCTTTAAAAAGACAGTAATTTAATTCACTAAAATCCTTATTAAAAGATACTTTCTGGACGTCCAATAACGCACTTCTGTTTTTATCAATGAAACAGAGTTTTTTCGCGATTTTTTTCCTCAGCCCCCTAACGGACTACAGATTCAGTACTTACACGAAAACTTCTACTTTTAGTAATCATTTAAATCCATGCATATAAAGTGGAGGTTTATTGTGGGATAAATTGAATGAACGGCTCGCTTTTGTCAAAAAATGAGGAATGTAGTTTCGTTACTTTCAAATGCCTTCTGTGAAAAAATTAAAAATTATTCATTTTTTAATGGTCAAACTGTGGGTATCCATTGTCCAGTCTAGAAGCAATAAAAAGTAATTGAAAGAAATGATTGGAAAAGTTTTTCATTTGGGAGATCTGATACATTTTGTGTTTAAGAAGTTTTCATTGGTTTATCTTTTACTTGATGTTGTTGGCACTAAAATATTTGCTAATATATTTGAATCTGGGGGTCTGCAAAACCATCCAACATCAACAGAATACAGGCATTCCAGTCAAAAGTACTCCGTAAAATTGTAAATGCCCCTTTCTACGTCTCAAACAAAACCCTTCACAATGACCTTAACATTCCATTTGTCCTTGACCTTGCTAAAACCCGTTTCCAAATGTTCCACTCCAAATTGTCCTACCATCCTAACCCGGAAGGTCTATCCCTATCGTCCCAATCCCATCCAGACAATCCTCCCAGGCGGCTCAAGAGACAGTGGCCCCGAGACAATTTACTCTTCTGATCATATAGGGATCATTAAAATATTTATTTGGACAGCTTTGAAAGTGCCAACAATGGCTGGCTTCTTTCACATTTTGTATTGTTTTTATTTTATTTTACTTTTTCCATTTTTTTCAACTTGTTCATAATATCTGCATCATCAAACTTGATTATTGTACTGTTTATAATTTGTACAGATTTCAAATAAATAAATAAATAAATAAATAAAAAAAAAAATATTTGAAAATTTTCTGAATTTGCACTTGTACCTTATCAACTTGGAGAGTGGATCCATCCACTGCCTAACAGCAATGCTGCTATGTGCAGGACAGCAATCCATCAGGAACCATGAATCTATGTGCTAGCGGAACGTCTTCCAATGCAATAGGTCGGTCGTATTTGAATCGTGTGGAGGTTTAAAAATATGTTGAATGAAACCTGTCAGGAATCAGGATTGGCTGAAGAAGATATTCGTCCTGAATTCTGCACCACTTGTTACCTTGGAGCTGGTACTGATTGTGTGATCTTCATAAGGCATTAGGATTAACATAAATCCAAGTATGCGAATGGGGACTGTTAAATATTCCATTCCGTGTGAATGTGGCCTTTTATGTCCACAAAATGTTGCGGCTGAACTGAGGATTAACATTTTTCCTCCAGCAGTGTTTTGCACAATTTTTAGTGTTATTTCAAATTTTATTTGAAAACATTTCCAATTATCTGTAAATTTTTTATTACAATTATTTAACTACCATGTTTGTTTTTGAATTCTCCACTCAAAATTTCTAGTCAAAACTTCGTGCCAAATACATCATGTAAAAGATAAATCAATGACAAATTGAAAAATATGAAATGTAACAGATCTCCCAAATGAAAAACGATTCCTTCAATTACTCATTTCTTTCAATTACTTTTTATTGCTTCCGGAATGGATAATGGATACCCACAGTTACTTTTTATTGCTTCCGGAATGGATAATGGATACCCACAGTTACTTTTTATTGCTTCCGGAATGGATAATGGATACCCACAGTTACTTTTTATTGCTTCCGGAATGGATAATGGATACCCACAGTTACTTTTTATTGCTTCCGGAATGGATAATGGATACCCACAGTTACTTTTTATTGCTTCCGGAATGGATAATGGATACCCACAGTTACTTTTTATTGCTTCCGGAATGGATAATGGATACCCACTGTTACTTTTTATTGCTTCCGGACTGTACAATGGATACCCACAGTTTGGCCATTAAAAAATGAATAATTTTTTATTTCTTCACACAAGGCATTTGAAAGTAACAAAACTACATTCCTCATTTTTTTGACAAAAGGGAGCCGATCATTCAATTTATTCCTCGATAAACCTCCACTTCATTTGCATGGATTTAATGCTTATTAAATGCAGAAGTTTTCGTGAAAGTATTGAATCTGTTTTCCGTTAGGGGGCTGTGGAAAAAATCGCGAAAAAACTCTGATTCATTGATAAAAACATAAGTGCGTTATTGGACGTCCAGAAAGTATCTTTTAATAATGGTTCTAGTGAATTAAATTAATGTATTTTTAAAGGTAATTTTGTCTATTTTATGATGGCATAATTAGAATTTAATTATTTTGAATACTTTTTGAGAAAACCTTTCTTATTCATTAAAAATCATGACTTCGTTAAAAAAACAGAAAATAGGGCATAGCTCCTTTTCCTTACGGAATCGGACCATACTTGAAATGAACTTTTTTGTTGGAAATTATGTCTACAATCACCTCCTGGAGTTTGGCTACTTAGACCTGAATCACCCTGTATATATATATATATATATATATATATATATATATATATATATATATATATATATATATATAATTGTGTGTCTATAGCTACGATAGCTGCCGGAGCTTTTTTTTTTCGTCACGAAACTTGGTATATAGAGTTCAATTAACAAACGTTTGAACGAGTTCGTTAGCCACCAAAATCGGTCTACCGGAATGGGGGGTTTACCCCGGAACCAAAACACTAATTTGACCATGCCAGCCGTAATTTTTGTTATATTTCAACGAATTTTGTTATATTTCAACGCAATTTCTGATGTTTTGAAACGAAACGCCGGATACGCCGGGGGTATCTGATAAGAAATAAGTGTTGTAAAAATTAACTAAATTTGTGTATCGGAAGGACGGGTTAACGTTTTACTATGTTTCAATAGAATTAGCCCGCTAGACGTAGGTTCGCAAAGCTGCCGCTGTATCCCAATCGTGCGTCAGATCAAAATGTAAAAGACCATAACTATTTATGTAATTATTTTATTTATATAGGTTATTTACAGCAAATTATTTAGGAATGCAGTCTACGCTACACAAAATCTGAGGAAAGTGCTTAGATATGCAGCTCCGGCGTGACGGACTTTTGGGGTTTTTTTAGCCGAATACCAGGGTCCAATCATCTTCTTAACTTTTAATAGTTTACTATTTCCTGTTGACCAGGTTATTTTCCAATGTTCTATTAATATCTTTCTATGGTAGTAGTTCTAATTTCTCTGAGATAGGAATGGTAAATTGTAAATAAAATATACCTTATAATACTAAAACTAAAATTAATAACATGAAAGTAAATAAAAAATAAAGTGACTAAGAATGTTTCATATTTTAATAAATGTAATTTTTTTTAAGCTTATGAAATTATATTCTCCATGGCTCATCTTCTCCGGATTATGGACATAATCTCTCTGGCTCCATAAATGTCCATTTGGTTCCGAGCGGCTTCGTGGATCTGCATTCAGTGAAAATGTGTTGAATAGTAAGATATTCACCACAAACAGTAAATTCAGAGCTAGATTCTTTTTTAAAATAATAAGAATGAGTTAAGTAGACCCTTGATTGCTTCCTCCTACTGCATAAAGACGTTTCTAGGATCACAAGTTTTGGTGCTTAGGTACTAGTTGCACTGGTCTTGAGAAGTGGGTCTGGTTCAGTGATCTGGATCATGAAATGAGAACTCAATATGGCGACAACGCAATAGCAATGATAAAAGAGTTTCTTTTGAAGCAATGTTTAATTGGATATCGGCCCATATCCCACCGAAAAACCAGTGATCTATATTACCAACGAGTTGGATTAACTAGAGTTTCGATATAACCTTGAGCGAGCGTAGTGCGCGGAAACGCATAGCAATTATGCAATTAACATAAGTGCTAATGTTATATAACCTAGGAAACCAGTAGCAGTTGTTGATGGCACAACTTCAAAGCTTTTTCGCTCGCTACGCTCGCTCGAAACTCTAGTCAGTCCAACTCGTTGACCGTATTAATAAATGGCCTTTCGGTCGCCATATTGCCACAACTTCAATTGAGTTTGCATTTCATGGTCCGGATCCCTGAACGAGACCGGTGCAACTTGTACTTAAGTACCCATGTTTTAATTAGTGATTGACATGGCATGACTAGATCATTTGAAGTTCCCGAAGACTTTCTCTTAGATATTCTAAGGTTTTCTGAATTTGGAAGTATTTGCCGACGTTTCGCACATTCTAGAGTGTCAGTATTATGCTCCGGCCGTCTGATTTCTCACTTTTTTACAACTGCCCATTCAAGACTATGTGGGCCCCGCTCGTTAAGTATGACGACTTTACTATTACATATAACGAAGCACTTAGCCCAGAGATGAGTGGATTTTTAATTGAGTTGTACAACCGAGAAAAGTAGGCAAAGTTCAAAAATAAAGTTCAGTGCTTTAAACTTCTAATTTAATATTATAAACTTGGTAAGCCTTTAAGAGCACTTTCATTCCGACCCTTTTAAGTCGAAAAATAAACTCTAAGTTCATTTTCTAGTTTTAATTGTAAATTAATAATTAAGCAATTATCTGTGCAATAACCAGATTATAAGTCCAACTAGCAAGAACAGCGTCCTCTTAGCGTGTTTTCACACTATCCATAATCCATGTTAGATTTTGGAAAGCTTAGAATACAAACTCCCACATAGACTGGGTCAAACCTCACGTCAGAAGATTCACGTACCGTTTTCTTTGACTATTTTTTTTTTTTTTTTTTGCCATAATAATAATACAGATACGGTATTAGACATATCGCACAAGTCTTTCTAAAGTGACACAACTTAAAAATCTGTGTTTTTCAGTTATGACTATGAAACACATGGTAAATATCTCTTTATCAAACATCAAAACTGTATGTACCAAGCTTCAGAGCTTGTACACCAGAGGGCACTTGTTTCACCCTTCCTGTCTTAACGCTATTCCCCCTACATAGGCAAGAGAGACACGTTTTCAGTTCAGTTTTATTTTGAATTTAGTCACATTAGAAATACGAGTGCGATATATTAGAATAATAAGAGCATGACTTTAATTAATATATTTTTTAGCAGAGTTGGGCATAATTTTATTTAAAACTATTAATGCGATTTTTTCGTACTTCACTATTTGTAAATACGAATATAATTGAATTCGAATTCGTAAGTGTGAATACAATTTTTTTTTCTTCAGATACATATGTACAAATACAATTGTATCGACACATTTTCCTGTAAATACAAATAAATTTTTAAGAAACAAATGTGTATACTCACACAAAAACAGATGAATGTATTCTGCATGGGCGTATATAAGGGGGGGCTGCAGCCCGCCCCGAAATTTTGATTTCAACCAATAAAAATTTCATAAAACCTTTAAAAATAAATTAAATATGATTATTTAGTTCATAAAACATATTCTATTTTGGGTGTAATAGTATTTAAGTCGGCTAAAACTCTTCCAAGATCTAAATTGTTAGTATTCCATACACCGGAAATGGTCTCAACCCCCCCCCCCCCCTCCGAAATAATTTTCTATATACTCCCATGGTATTCTGGTATTTAACAGCTTTCAAACTCGAACTGGTAGATTATTAAACCTTTCTGGGAAATTGCTCACCTTGTAAAAGATGAATATTTACATCCAAATACTTTTTAGAACTGTATTAAAGGATAAACGTTTTTAACAATGAATTTCTTTAGCCTGCAGAATATTGCACAACTTCATTATTTTGGTACGTAGCTTACCATTACGTCTTGTTCCTGTGAAATATTGAAAAATACTCTCAACGTTTATAACAGCCCATATAATGCAAAAATATTCCTTGCAAGGTACCTTGTGGATTAAGTCATTTTGATTTTTTAAGAGTTCTGATACATTGAATTTTCTGATTGCGACACCAGGTCAACGTCATTATCTAGATTTCTTGCTTACAGTCAAAAATAGCATAAAATGTAAGTTTAATTAGAAACGACTTAAGAATGTTCCAAGGATGAAAAAATGGTCTAAAATTCCCACAAGTGTTTTATTGGCATAACGTTTTCAGGGACTAAGCCCCATTTTCAATGTCCTGTGACAGAATACTATAATTAAAACAAGTTCAAGTTCAAGTTTTCCTCGACTGTTAGAATAGAATAGAATAGAATAAATTATGACTCAAAACCCCCGCCAACACGGGGTGCACCTCGGCGATTTGTCCTATTGTGCGAGTCCTGTATGCCTACTTAGGCTTCTCTCAGACTTCCGATGAATCTCAGATAGTGCCAGATTTCAGCCGACCTCCTGATCTCATCCTCTCCAAGGCTGCCAAAATGCATAAACCGCCTCCTTCCCAATGTGACACATTCAAATATGACGTGCTTAGGTGTCTCCTCCTTGTCCTTGCACCACCTACATACCGGAGAGGACTTCATTTTCATAACCTCGACTGTTAAGTACTGGAGACATTGAGGAAGGGAAGAAAGATGGACATGGCAGAAAAGGTTTGGATTAAAATTGACGCTGTCTCGGAGAAGAATGTTAACTTAAAAGGAGACGGCGGTACGTTGAAGCATGTTTCAACCTCAGCCCTACAGTCCCTCGCTGCTTTCCAAAGCCAGCCTAGGAGCAAGGCTCCGCTGAATAAGAACCAATGCATGGTGGGTACTTAGTTTTCTCTCTGGTCTTTTCATATCATTGTATCGTTTTTTAGACTTATTTATTCCTGCATGTGTGTTTGTGTGATAGACTGAAAGTATTTATTATTTATTGTTTGAATGTGTGTTTTAATTTTTTATTGACTTGACTTTTAAATAATTGGACAAAATGGTGTTTTATATTATATTATAATGTAGTCTCGGGTTTTATGATTGTTTTTTGTTATAATTGTATTGTTATTTTAATTTGTTTTTAAATTGAACTTGTTTTAATTATTGTATTGTGTCACAGGGCATTGAAAATGGGGCTTAGTCCCTGAAAACGTTATGCCAATAAAACACTTGTGGGAATTTTCGACCATTTTTTCATCCTTGGAACATCAATTTTCCACCATCCAGCATTCTCCAACAAAGACTTAAGAATGTGTTAATGGAAAGGTAGAGTAGAGAGATTTAAACCTGATCCTTTCCGGTGCGTCTCAATGACAAGACTAGGCTTCCACCCACCTTAAGATCAGAAGTCCCATGAGGATTATCTTCGAAGAAAACAAGGCTTCAAACAACTTCAAGCTGAATGTATCATGTATAGCTTCTCAATTTTCTTTCTGTTGTGATGTTTATCTGCTAAGATTTCTACAACTATGAATGGACCTCTTAGAAGTCATCACAACCTATAATTAATGTTTTTATATTTAAATTACTTTAGTTTCTTATTTAGACTAGAAACTTTAGGGCGTGGAAGGGAATATTTTATATTAAGTAAGTTTACTTAATTTAATGTGCTTAACACCCGAGGTGTGATTTGTAAATGTCAGACTTTAATCTTCTAAGTTTCAAATAGAAGGAGCTTTCTGGTATTTTTGCTAGATTAATAAAGTTATTTTATGGCTACACAAATTTAAATGCCTATAAACCAGTTCAGAAGCTATTGAATAAGTTATTATGGAGCCCTCCGTAACAGACTGGGTAATTCTCATTGAGAAACAAACGGTAAAATGCCTTAGACACTAAATATTGGCCTTTCCTGCACTCGTCTCGCAATATTGGCCTTTCCTGCACTCGTCTCGCAATATTGGCCTTTCCTGCACTCGTCTCGCAATATTGGCTTTTGCTGCACTCGTCTCGCAATATTGGCCTTTCCTGCACTCGTCTCGCAATATTGGCTTTTGCTGCACTCGTCTCGCAATATTGGCCTTTCCTGCACTCGTCTCGCAATATTGGCTTTTCCTGCACTCGTCTCGCAATATTGGCCTTTCCTGCACTCGTCTCGCAATATTGGCTTTTGCTGCACTCGTCTCGCAATATTGGCCTTTCCTGCACTCGTCTCGCAATATTTCTACGAAGACACTACATATTGGTCTTTCTTGTCTATCTCGCAGAATATTTCTACGAAAACACTCTATATTGGCTTTCCTCCATTTTCACACAATATTTCTACAAAAAAACTGAATATTTTCCTTCCTGTAATTTTCAAACATTATGTCTACAAAGACACTAATATATTGGCCTTTCCTGGCCTACTCACACAATATTTCTACGATGGCAAGTAACACTGGACTTTCTTGCGCTCCTTAAACAACATTCTATCATGGGCGTACATAAGGGGGGGGGCTGAGGGTGCTGCAGCCCTCCTTTAAAATTTTCATATGATGGTAAAAATGTGTAAAAAAAAACTTAAAAATAAATTAAATAAGATCGCTTAGTTAATAAAAAATAGTTTATTTTAGGTGAAATAGCGTTTTAGTTACCTAAAACTATTTTAAATTCTAAATTTTCCATATTCCATGCACCGGAAATGGTCTCAGCCCCCCCCCCCGACATTTTCCCAGCCCCTCCCGAAATATTTCCTATATACGCCCATGCATTCTATGAAGAGACTAAATATTCGTCTTTCCTGCATTTTTCACAGAACATTCTGGGAAGACAATGAACATTGACCATTAAATATTACCTTTCTTGCGCATCCTTTGCTTTCATAATTATGTCCATGATGTAAGCAGTAAATCCCAACCCCAATTACCCTTCACGGACGTCAATTACCCTAAAGGCTAGGTCTATTGTCCTAAATGCGGCCTTTAAGGAAATGCGACCCCTCTATCCCAGCCTTTTCATAAGGCATTATACAGCTATATGCAATCTCTCCGGCTTGCTTCCCTCCATTTTCCCTACTTAATCAGACGGTTCTCGGGAAATCGCATTATGAAAATGCCGCGATTCTCCCGGAATGAAGACAATGAGGAGGCTGAAGTCGAGTGGAAAGATTATTAGCTCAGGGGTACGTCTTGAGGAACTCTCATTGAATTTATGAATACATTTTATTCCAGAAGAGACTGCGATAAGATTTCAAGAATTATTGAAACTATCTTATCATCGAGAAGGTGGAAAAGCCTCTTATAGATCAATTCGTGTCCGTGGATCGGTTAATCAATAAGTATCATGATAACCGATACCTGATTTATGGTTCCTACAGGACCTAGGCTACTTATGTAATTCTTTATAATATGTTTAACCATTATCTACCATATAAATATATATATATATATATATATATATATATGTCATATACCAATCACTCACTCACTCACTGACCTATCATCGGCCAGCCCAAACTACTCGACAGAAAATTTTGCATGGACTCTCTCCCTAGCTTGTAAGCACTCGCTAAGAAAGGATTTTTTGATATTCAAATTTTCAAGTATTTTTAGAGGGGTTTGAATTTTTGGTTGGTCATGGCAGCCTAGAAGGCGTTGCTAGAACGATAACAGGTCAGCTGTTACTGTACTGTATCTATTTCATAGTATTTTTTATATTGGCGGTTCATTTCAACTATGATGGCAGACCTTGAATTACTAGAAATAAACTGTGATTTTGTCCCTCACAGAGTTGACGCTATACCTGGTGATAGTCCATCTGAGGTAATAATATCTCGAACCCTTGCACAGCCTCCTCACTCGTAAAATTACGTTAAAATTAAAAAAAATTATGTTTCCAAGATGTCATTTGTAAACACCCATCATATTTGCGAGCATTACCAAGAAGTGTTGTGACTGGGGATGCTGATGGGTAAGGAGGCTGTGCAAGGGATCGGGATATTATTACCTCGCATATGCTCTATGAGGGACAAAATAACAGTTTATTTCTAGTAATTCAAGGTCTGCCATCATAGTTAAAATTAACCACAAATAAAAATAATATTATGAAATAGATACAGTACGGTAACGGCTGACCTGTTATCTTCGTAGTAACGCTTGCTGCCGAGGCTTTCCTGCTCTAACCAACTAAAAATTCAAACACCCTCTAAAAATACTTAGCGAGAGTTTACGTCCTAAAGGGAGTCTCCATGCAAAATTTCAAATTTTTCTGTCAAGTGGTTTAGGCTGGGCGATGATAGGTCCGTGAGTGGATGGTATTTGACAAATATATAGTATATTTATGTACGTGTACACACAAATTTATACCACCGTTATTTTTGTGACCTATTGGTCCTGAAAAGTGACAATTTCTAGACGGCACTTGGGCTTGACGTCATAAGCGGGCTTCCTCCCTATGGAGGGGAGACAGGAAACCCCGCTAAAACTATTTACCAGGGCTGCACTACCTCAGCTGTCTGCATACCTCCCATACAGGAATCCCCTACCCCCGTGGTCCCTCGACAGCATGGTCCTACAAAAGCATCCCCTGATCTATGTATGTTTAGAGAATACTGGCTTCACATGATTTAGGATCTGCCAGCCACCTTCCAACATCCTCTCAGCATAGTCTCGCTCTATATTTCACTCTATTTTATATTCAACAATCTATTTTCTCTCACCTTTTATCTATTCTCTTCAAAAATATTAATTACTTTTACCGCTCTACCTTGTCGAGTCGGAATGTATGCCCTCACTAAATATTACCCTTTCATGTGCTCTACAACATTCCTATGAAGTCAGAAAATATTGGAGTTTCCTGCCTTTCTATCAAAATATCCCTACAAAAACCTAAAATATAAATCTTTTTATCACTTGTCTAAAAAAAAATTCATTTCCTGTGCTTCTATCAAACGATTTCTAAAATATATATCGTAAAATAGTACAATGTGAGGAAATACATAAATATATATACTGCTAAGTTATTTTCATTTAACTGATACAATGCCCAAAAAATGCTAACAGACAAATATATACCTATACATAAATAAATATTAAAAAACAAAACAAAAAAAAAACTCAAAATATCCGCGTATATATATATATATATATATATATATATATATATATATATGTATGTATATACACACACACACATTGGGCAGCATGTTTTGGATATATCTAAAAAGATATATAAAAAAAAACCTGGGAGTTTTTAACACCAGCGGAGTTAAAAGCTTTTTTTTCTGTACGCCTGATTAGCCCCCACGGCCAAAAACTTCAAAAACCCTCTAGTGACAGGCAGTGACACAAGAAGTACGCTACGGTAACGCTAGATAGCTCTAAAGTCGAGATATGAGAAGAGAAAGACGGTGAGAAATATGAGAGCTCTCGACTGCTAGAGAAGTCAACGGTATGTGGGTCCCGTCTTTCCTCCGACTTCTACACATGTCAATGGTACACAGGGTCCAGCCTCTCTCGACTGCTGGAGCAGTCAACAGCAGAGAAAGGGTTAAGGAACAGGATGTTACAAATAGAAAATCGGTTGTTTCTTTGCTAAAACACCACCAATTCTTAACCCAAATATTTGTATATACACTTAATACAATTAATGAAATCACTTCCACAGTGAAGTTTATTGCTTTACATATAAAACAAATTAATTTTTTTTTTTTTAGAACATATACGACCATAAAAAAAAAGTAATATTTTCTAAATAAAATGCGGCTAAAAGTCTAATTTTCTTCATACTAACATAATAAATAACGCAAAGCGCGTGGGCTTAAATTGGATTAAAAAAAAACTTTAAAATTCCAATCTAAAATGGAGCCTTATTCGCAGAAGCGATTCGGATAATGGACGTGAGAAAAACCCCAGATTAAAGCTTGCTTTAAATAACTCCATTCGATCTCTCTTCCTTCTTTTACGTTTTAAAACATTGGGAAAGTAATTTTTTTTTATGAGACCTAACATTCATTTCCTAACTCCACCTCGGATTAAAAAACTTTTGAATATTGCCTTCAACTCTTGACATTAAAATGAGTCTTATTTATAATTTAGTCAGGCAGTTTTGTTTTGATTTATTTTCGAGAAATGCTTTTGATAAATATGGCTTCTAGGATCTAATCAAAACAATCAGAAGAAAGAAAGAGGTTTCTTTTTCACAAAAATAAATATTGAGGTGCCGACGACGCTCTATTTCCCACACAATCCTGACCTCGTACTTGCTGACCCTTTATTGTTGCCTCAGATTAACGGAGCACTGAAAGGAACCCGGGTTCTTACGTACAAGTTGGACCGATCTTGAGAAGTGGGTCTCGTTCTTCCGGATCATGAAATGAGAACTCAAATGAAGCGTTTCTCTTGGTTCATTCCTATGGGCAATTTCATTGGCTGTTCTTTCTTCCGTTCTTATTCTCTTACCTACTGTTAGATTTGTGTTGGTTACAAGTTATATTTATTGTTTGCTGTTCACTCCTTAGTGTTATAGTGTTCTTTTGGCTAGGAAAATGAGTATTTGTGATTTACCAACGACTGAAAAAGTACTCTTTTGAAGCTATGTTAAATTGCATATCAGCTCATTTTCTGCCGAAGAAAACAGTGATCTATATTACCAACGAGTTGGATTAACTAGAGTTTCGATATAACCTTGAGCGAGCGGAAATGCATAGCTATTATAAAATTAACATAAGTGCTAACGTTGAATAATCTAGGAAAATAGTTGCACTTATGTTAATGGCATAATTGCTATGCGTTTCTGCTCGCTACGCCATATTGCCTGATCCGGATCACTGACTGGGAGCCTGGACGGGAGCCACTTCTCGAGATCGGTGCAACTAGTTCGTAAGTACCGGAACCCCTTTTTCGCCATTAAAAGTGATCTAATCAGCCGGGTCCTTCCGAGGGAGTTTTCATTCGTCAGTAAACCACGGGCCATCATCATTATTTTAGCATAAATATGCTTCAGCGGTGACTAAACTGGAAAAACCCGTTACAAAAAAATATCAGCTAGCGTTCGGGCATGCGCAGTGGCCTTCGCGCAGGTGGAGATGCGTTTGCGTATTTGAAGTGGCGTTGCGCACCATGCGCAGAGGCGATCGCGCGTGCGCAGTGGCGTTCCCGCATGCGCAGCGGCATGTACGAAAAAGATGAATATGTTATAGAGTACATTAAATAGGTGTATCTAGTGGACCTAGCGTTACAAAAAAAGTGTCACAAGAAGGTGTCCGCTGGTGGTGGCCATTTACGAAAAATAAGACTATATGTTTTACAGCACTTTACATAGGTTTGTCGGGTGTACCTAGGCGTTCCAAAAAGGTGTCACAAAAAAGTGTCCGCTGGCGTTCGCGCATGCGCAGTGGCGTTCGTGCATGCGCAGTGGCCTCCTACGACGAAGAAGACTGTATGTTATAGAGTACCTTACATAGGTTTGTCGGGTGGACCAAAGCGGTGGTTACATTAAAGTATCACAAAAATGTGTCCGGTGGCTTTCGCACATGTGCGGTGGCTATGTACGAAAAAGAAGACTATATGTTGTACAGTGCATTACATAGGTTTGTCGGGTGAACCTAAAGCATATTTATGTTCCTCAATTTGAGCAGAAGGCTCTAAACGAAATATTTATTTTTTTTTTAATTATCCTAGCTCTACCCTACTGATTCATTGGAAGTACGGTCTTTACATGTATTTGTAAATGTTGTTTTGTCTAATGTAGGTAAGCAGTTTTTGGATTGACTGTTTGTCATCACCTAAAACGTCCGTTAAAGTTTTGGGTATCTTCGGTGTTTGTGATATGAGGTCGTATTTATGTACGTTGATATATATGAGTTTTTTGTTTCGCATGTGTTGCACGTTGGGTGATGAAGGTTTTTATGTAGGTAGCTGTGTGTCCTTTTCTAAGGTCAAAAATGTATCAAAAGTATATTTTCTCTTCTGTAGTGTCGTTGTGCTGTTTTTTCAAATTTTTGTGTACTTTTTTATTTTTGTAATGTGGGATCGTTGAGTTCCAAACCATGTGTGATTATATTTTTGTAATGTGGGATCGTTGAGTTCCAAACCATGTGTGATTATATTTTTGTAATGTGGGATCGTTGAGTTCCAAACCATGTGTGATTATATTTTTGTAATGTGGGATCGTTGAGTTCCAAACCATGTGTGATTATATTTTTGTAATGTGGGATCGTTGAGTTCCAAACCATGTGTGATTATATTTTTGTAATGTGGGATCGTTGAGTTCCAAACCATGTGTGATTATATTTTTGTAATGTGGGATCGTTGAGTTCCAAACCATGTGTGATTATATTTTTGTAATGTGGGATCGTTGAGTTCCAAACCATGTGTGATTATATTTTTGTAATGTGGGATCGTTGAGTTCCAAACCATGTGTGATTTAATTTTTGTTTTGTACGCTATTTTAAGCGTTTCTGTCTTCTTTTGTGGTTTCATTAATTACACCAGTCTCTGTTCGAGGGGAATTTGCTTCCTGTTCAGCCTGTTCGTTGAGAATGGTACCTTCATAAATATTATTTCTTTCAGACTGCATTGAAAGCATAAATCTTGAATTCTTTGGAGAAATGTATTTGTAGGTTCGCCTAATAATTTATACAATTGACAATATAAAAATGCTATTAATAAAACAATTTAAATAAGCATAAGTTGTAGATTTTTTTTTACAACTACGTTTTATTTTTTCTGAGCGAAAACTCCAAGGAGAATACAAACTTAAAAATCTCAATACAAAAATTTCTGTAAAATATAGTGCTTTCAAATACATAAAGAGAAAGAAACAAGAGTAATCAATTGATTAAATTCTCTTAATTAGTTATTCAATTCATTATGATTACGTTTTCTACAAGAGCGTTCTGAACTTAATCATCCATTATGGACTGTCCGTACATAACAAATGAACCAGCTACATATGATTACGTTTTCTACAAGAGCGTTCTGAACTTAATCATCCATTATGGACTGTCCGTACATAACAAATGAACCAGCTACATATGATTACGTTTTCTACAAGAGCGTTCTGAACTTAATCATCCATTATGGACTGTCCGTACATAATAAATGAACCAGCTACATATGATTACGTTTTCTACAAGAGCGTTCTGAACTTAATCATCCATTATGGACTGTCCGTACATAATAAATGAACCAGCTACATATGATTACGTTTTCTACAAGAGCGTTCTGAACTTAATCATCCATTATGGACTGTCCGTACATAATAAATGAACCAGCTACATATGATTACGTTTTCTACAAGAGCGTTCTGAACTTGTTTTTTTTTTTTTTTTTTTTTTTTTTTTTTTATTATTATTTATTTACAGAAATATTACAATCTACAGTATATGTATTATGTAATTTGACATAGGTATAGGTATAGCTTGACCACGCCTCAGGTGCCACCAGTTGTCAACCGAATACCTTCCATTAGGAAGGATTCTAGGATGACCTGGAGTTACCTTACGCCATCCAACCACACTCTGCGACTAGCAGGGAGGATTGGAGGCGAATGAGGCGTGGCCTGTGATATCACGAGGAGAGAAGATATCCATCGATATCACTCTCAATTATCATTATAACAATCACACTGACTTTTGAGCACTTCACGACACTTCACTGCGTTAGTAGATCCCGGGGCCACTTCCTATGAAGACGTCTGGGTGGAGAGGAAGGATGATTGGTGCTGGATAAGGATTGGGCTATAGGATTAGGATGATTAATCAATTTACTATGGAAAGATGAGAAGCGGATAGGGATTATATCTTGGACAAAAGGAATATTTAGGTCATTATGGAGGGTGCGATTCGAAACAAAATAAGGAGCATTAACTATGGTACGTAGGATTTTGGATTGGAATGTTTGGATTCGGTGGATGTTGGAATGCTTGGCTGTCCCCCAGAGTTCGATTCCGTAAGTCCATATCGGTTTTATTAATGAGTTGTAGACAGTTAGTTTGTTATGTACGGTTAAGTGTGATGTTCGATTTAGTAGTCTGTATAGTTGTCCGAATCGTCGATTGAGTTCTTGCCGTTTATGTTTAATGTGTGCGTTCCAAGTTAGTCGTGAGTCAAGATAAAACCCAAGGTATCGGACGGTGTTGGTTATAGGTAAAGGATTGTCGTTGAAGGAAACAGTAGGACAGGTTTTACGTCGAAGGGTGAAGGTTATTTGGTGACATTTTTCGACGTTTATCTTGATGCGCCACTTTTTGCACCACTGTTCAATTTGGGTTAAATGGGATTGTAGGTTATGGGAAGCTGTGTCTGGATTTATGTGGGGTGAAAGGATGGCCGTATCATCTGCATACGTGGCCAGGAGGGTGTCAGGATGTGTTGGAATGTCAGCTGTATATAGGGTATAAAGGATGGGACCGAGGACACTACCCTGAGGAACTCCCGCTTCCACAGGGAAATAATCTGAGTAGGCTGTTCCATGCCGGACTTGGAAAAACCTGTCTGAGAGGTAGGAGCGAAGGATTAGGTAAAGGGTGCTGGGAAGGTGGGTTTTGAGCTTGAAGAGTAAGCCTGTGTGCCAGACTCGGTCGAATGCCTGGGCAACGTCCAAGAAGGCAGACGTGCAATACTCTTTTCGCTCGAGGGATGAGGAGATGAGATCAACAACGCGAAGCCCTTGCTGCACTGTGGAGTGTTGGGAGCGGAAGCCGAATTGATGAGATGGGATGAGATTTAAGGAATTTAGGATAGGTAGTAGGCGCTTTAATAAAATCTTTTCAAATAGTTTGGAAAATATTGGAAGAAGACTGATAGGGCGGTAGGAGGAAGGATTGTTGGGAGGTTTACCAGGTTTAGGAAAGAGGACAACTATTGAGAATTTCCAGAGTATGGGATAATGGGTTGTTCGGAGGATGCAGTTGTAGATGTAGGTGAGGAATACAATGGCCTTGGTTGGAAGCTGTTTAAGGATTCTGGAGGTGATGAGGTCGTAACCAGGGGATTTCCGGGAAGGTAGTCGGGATATTAGAAATTTAACTTCAGATGGATTGACTGCATTTGGTGGTAGGGTGAGAGGAAGTGGGGATTGTAGGAAATCATCTAATCCCGGTAAATGGGATTCAGGATCAGGAGGAGGATGAGGAGTAAATGTTTTTTTGAGATGATTAGCAAACAACTCGGATTTATCTTCGTCGGAGGTGGCCCATGTGCTGTCCTCTCGACGAAGGGGGGGAGATACAGGATGGTATTTTAGGATTTTGCGAGTAGCATTCCAAAGGGATTTGTCGGAGGTTGATAGAGATGAAAGGTAGGAATTAAAGGATTCGGAACGATGTTGGATTAGTTGTCGCTTTACTAATCGGCATAATTGATTGTAAGAGCGACGGTCAGAGGGATGGCGAGTTCTCTGCCACAGAGCTCGTGCTTGGCGTTTGGATGTTATTAGGTCTCTTAGGGATTGGGGTAGAGGACTTTCAGCTGGGATTGGGTGATGATGGCGTTTAGGAAGGGAGGAATTCCATGCACATTGCTGAATGGAGGTTGTGAATTGTTGGACAGCTATATCAAGGTCTTCAGGGGTTTTAAGGGAAATGTTGAGGTTAATGGTGTCTTCAAGGAGGGATCGGAAGAGGTTCCAATCGATAGGTCCAGTGATTAAGGAAGGAGGTTGGGGCTTTGGAATAGGTTGTAGCGAGAGTGTAAGGATTAGAGGACTATGATCAGAGGATAAGTCATCCAGGGTAACTATTGAGGTGAAGACGGATGTAAGACCAAAGGATACAAAGAAGTCTATTAGATCGGGGATACGGTTTGGATCGGTAGGCCAGTATGTTGGGGAATTCGGGGAAATGGTTGAGCAGTACTTTGAGGAGAGTGCAGAGAGTAGGGTACGACCACGGGAATTGGTTACCCTTGACCCCCACTGAAGATGCTTGGCGTTGAAATCACCTCCTAGAAGGAATTTGGAACCTAGGGATTCTAGAAGATCTAGAATTTCTGACTCAATTAGAGGTTTATTAGGAGGACAGTAGACAGCTGACAGGGAAATTGGGAAGGAAAATGTTGAGATTGTAATAGTGGCGGCTTGGAGTGAATGTGTTGGATTGGTAGGACGGGGGTGATGGGATAAGGTTCTTCGTATTAGGATGGCAGATCCGCCATGGGCTTTACCGTCTGGGTGGTCGGTACGGTAAGTGTTGTAGTCCTGAATTCGTAAATGTTTATTTTTGGTAAGTCGTGTTTCAGTGATGAGCGCGACATCTATACTTTTGTCTTGTAGTAATGTAGTCAGTTCGTTTGTGTGATTTGTGATGCCGTTAGCATTCCAAAGTAGGATGGACAAGGATTTGTGTGTGGGAGAGGGAATCATTTTGAAAGGGTTGGGAGCAGGTGAGTAACTATAGTATTAAGGAGGGTAATGAGAGGACTAATAAGGGATCTGAAGTCTGACAAGAAGGTATTAAGGAGGGAAGTGATGTCATTGGAGGAAGTTGGTGGAGGAATGAAGGGAGTGGCCCGTCTTGGAGTCGGTGTTGATGTGTTGCCTGGATGTTGGTCGGCGGGAGCTGTCTCATTGAGTACTGGTTCTTCTTGTTGGCTAGGTCCGGCAGCGAGTTGTGCGAAGGAAACTCCAGCTTCAACTCTTCTGGTGGGCTGTGGGCGTTCTTCACCAGGAGGCAACTCACCGTAGTTTCGCTGCCGGGTGTTGCTCATTCTTTTTAAATTTTTGAATGTTTGGCAACCCTTGTAGTTAGCCGGGTGGTTTTGAGAGCAAAGTGCACACACCGCGGGGCTTTCCTTTGGCTTGCTGCACTCCTGGCTCTTGTGGTTTTCTCCACACCTGACACATTTTGGAATGTAATTACAATATGCCTTTGTGTGGTTATACGACTGGCAGTTTGTACACTGTACCGGCTCCCGTTTGCGGTATGGTTTTTCAACTTGTACTCTAGTGTGGTAAAGCCTGGTGATGCTGTAAATTCTATCAACATTTGGCTGTTGATCAAGATCCACAAAAAAGAGGGGTAAGGCAACTTTCATCATTCCATGGTCGGTTGATCTCTTGGCGATGACATTCGTCGCTTGCCTCGCCTTGAAGCCAAGCGAAGAGAGTTCTTCTATGATCTCTTCTGGAGGGGTGGAGGGATGGAGATTTCGTATAACCACTCGTAGGGCACGTTCATACTTCGGTTGATACGTGTGGTATTGAGCCTTTGAATCGTTTAAATATTTTATTATTGCTCTATATGTGTCAGGTGTTGTACAAGATATCTTTGTTGTGTTGATTCTATTTATGCAGGTATATGTTTGTGAATTAACTTTTTGATTAAGATGAGTGCAGAAAATTTTTATGTTTTGGATATTGCTGACAAATATGGGGGGAGGCCTTATGATTTTATCTTGTGATTTTTCGGTTTCCATATCCTCTTCTTGCTCCTTCTGTAACGCTTGGAATGGGTTGACTGTGAAAAATGCAGACTCTTCCTTCGTTTCTCCATTGATTTTAGATGTACCGGGAGTTCCTTCAGCTGATGTTGACGAATTCTCATTTTTTAAGGGCGGTTTCTTCGAGATCTTCCTTCTAGAACGCGTGTTCTTGGACGGTGACGTAGGTGGAGAGCTGCCAGCTGACCTGGATCGTTTACCACCGCTTGCCATTACCATGTGGTAAAATCCTCCCATAAATTATTATAAGCACGCGTACGTGAAAAATAAAAATAAACGAGCAAAAGAAATATAGATAGATATATTTTTTGCAATAAAAAATATAAGGCGCCAACAGGAGTCTCGAACTCGGACTTCTTAGCCCCAGACTTCAAGACGTTAGCCCTGAGCCAGAGAGGTGATGCGGGAGGAGTATCTCGATTCCCGTGAAGGCCCCTAGTTTCTGAGCTAGCTAGGGAGGCAGCTAGTAGAGGGGGACTGTTCTGCAGAGACAGGAATAGCCCCCACCTCTCGCTTACCGTGAGGCAGGGCAGAGAAATCACAATATATACTGCAACTTTACTCACTTATTTCTCGTTGTTTTTGTGCAGGAATTCTGGGGAAAATTCAAAGAGTCTACACTCAACGATTAATTAATCATTTGAGCAAGTTTAGTTCAATTTCGAGCTCAATGAACCACTAAACTTTCACAAAAAGCGAGAGCTAAAAAATACACAACTTCACAGTTCAATGGCTGAAGCGCGACTTCTCTGAACTTAATCATCCATTATGGACTGGCCGTACATAATAAATGAACCAGCTACATATGATTACGTTTTCTACAAGAGCGTTCTGAACTTAATCATCCATTATGGAGTGTCCGTACATAATAAATGAACCAGCTACATATGATTACGTTTTCTACAAGAGCGTTCTGAACTTAATCATCCATTATGGAATGTCCGTACATAACAAATGAACCAGCTACATATGATTACATTTTCTACAAGAGCGTTCTGAACTTAATCATCCATTATGGACTGTCCGTACATAATAAATGAACCAGCTACATATCAGTTGATTGCCTCCGAATATGTCATCGAAATCAAAATTGAATTTAGTACAACGAATAAACTTATTCATAAATAAAATTTGCTTCTCTCTATCATTATTTATTTTAATTCCTCTAGAAAATAAGGAGACCATGTGGAGTCAATAATATCCCAGAAATAAAATAATTTTTACAAAACATATTCTATTTTAGATAACCCCAGGACTCAAAAAGTACCACTCGCTTCCCTAGTATCATTTAGGGTCGCCTTTTACTATTGACCAAACATTTTCGAGATACTTAAGAAAATATAACAAAACGAAAACTAGCCACCAACGTTTTTGAGGTAAATCCGCATTTTTGGAGTAACATGAACAAAAATTTCTGAAAATTCTATTTTTTCCAATTCTCAAAGCCGGTTATAGATATGACTTTCAAAATGGTTTTACTCAATTCCCTATTTTTAAATATATATCCTATGCCCCTTTAAATATGTATCCTATATATATATATATATATATATATATATATATATATATATATATATATTTGTCTGTTCGCTCTGTAGCTCCCAGACGAATGGTCCGATTTTGATGAAATTTGGTACAAAAATCTTTCGTCTAATTTGAAAGGTCATGTTCGTTAACCAGCAAAATCCGCCTACTGTAAGATGGCGTTTGGGGCGAAATTCGCGCAAAAAAAAATCGTAAAGCTTACTTTTTTGAGTTCATACGCTTGTAAGTACTCGTTTTATATGCTTCCTGGGCTAGGAAAACGAATGAAACCATTTTCAAGGCGATAGCTATAACCGTTTTTGATAAAATTGGAAAAAATAGTTTTTGAATACCGTTTTTGGTTTGGGTACTTAGAATCATGGGATTCAGTTGAAACATTTTCTGCATGTTCTACTTTCATCAAAACTAATATGTTGAAATTTTGGTTACGTTTGGAGTTAAGGAAGGGTTAGAATAAAATATTTTATTAACAGACACAAAAAGTTTTAGTAACTTTGTTTACTTTCCTTAATATCTCGAAAAAGGTTGAAAATCTTGGGAAACGGAAGAGTACCATTAGAAAGCTTATTAAATGCTCTAAGAAAAAGGTTCTAATGAAAGTTTTGATTAGGCGATCTCAATCGGAGAAATAAGAGCTTAAAACTTTAAAGTAATTGATTTCGCTTATCCGAACTGTTCTTTTTGTCTGTTTTTTATTCCTTGTTATTTTTTAATTGGTTATACTTGGATAATGTATTTGACAATAAAACTGGTTAAGTAAAATAACAAAAACAATTTATTGGTAGAAATATAGATTTCCAGGATTCCAAGACCTTGTCACTAGCGGGACAGTTTCTAGTCTTAGCTGACCCTTCCAGGTAAGATTGTAAATCATGACCTTTCAAGACTTTACTACACACAGGAATGGCGTTAGTGACACGCCATTATAATAATTAAATTTTAAAAAAAGACTGGTGGAACCAAAATAATAACTGCTTCTATTTTAATCTTTCCAAATTAGACTAGGGATATGAACGGAACCGCGCTAAGATGATGCAGTTCCTGCGAGACGGACTTTTTATTAATTAATTGTGTAATTTTTCTTGTGTATTTTATTTTTATCTATTTCTTTATTTTATTATTTTTTTATTTTTTCTATTTATTTTTTTTTTTTTTGGTAAATTTTATATTGTTTTTATTCATTTTGTTTTATTAACCATTTATGTGAGCAAATCGCCTTGCTGCTGTGAAGCTCCGTAAATAAATCAATAAACTCTTGTAAACTAGTCATTATACGGAAATCGGCTTTAAAACATTTTCAACTAAAAATAAAATCAAGATTTTTATTATAAGAAAAAAAAATTATTTTTCTTTGACATCATCTAACAACCCTTTGTCCATTGTCTATAAAGCCGGTAAACTGCTAATTAATTAAGGCCTTGGATAATTAATTATAAATTGATAAATTCTGTTAATTGTTCTCAAGATAATAGTCAGATTGCCTGTAGGGTCAGAGTTTGATTCGTTAAATAATATTAAATGCATTATTATATTTTTAAATTATTCTATAAACCTCGTACGTTTTTCTACATTAATGTATTTTTGTTGTTGTCTACGTATTAATACATTTTTACAGAAAGATACAAAAATATTTTTTTTGCCCTTCGAACATCCCATTAAAACAAGAAAAACATGCGTCAACCTTATCATTCTGAAAAACTAAAGTTAAAGGAACGATTTTGGTACATGAGGATTTGGGAAATTTTCTTCGTTTCTAGTACTTCAATGATTAACCACCGTCCAGCAATCAACGGTGGGGGCCTAAAACTCAAGAAATGGCACTCTCGCGAGGTATTTAACATATATTTAAGGCAAATGTGTTCCGAGAAAATACTTCAAAAAATCAAGTTTTGAGCGCTTTTTGGATGTTTTTGACCACTGTGCGACGTGCCGGAATGTTATAGCACCAGACCTATATCAGGGTTGTGAGGTTCAGCACAGGTAACGTCTTTGGATCATCAATGAAAAAAAAAATCATTCCACGAGGTCCCAGTGGGGCAGTTTTTTTTTTTTTTTTTTTTTTTTTGATGGAGGTACAGATGACAAACTGTGTCCCTGCAGCATGGCTGGTGGTCCCGCGGCGGACTCGGGGTAAACAAAAAATCTAGGCGCTAATAACCAAGACGTTAAATGCCTTAAAAACAAAAAAAAATAACCTTCAATAACTTTCGTAATATCATCTTAATACGAATAAATTCATGATTTATTTGCGAATTTTATTGTGAATAAATTTTTATTCACAAATTATAATGTGAATAAATTTTTATTCGTATATATTAATGTGATTTTTTTTGTAATCGCTTGATTTTTTGTAAATATTCACATTTTTTGTGATTATTTACAATTTTTTCTGTGAATTTATTTTTATTCGCAGAAAAATTTGTGAATAAAATTTTATTTGTATTTTTATATTTAATATATGTGAATAAAAATAAATTCGTATTCACACTTATGAATACGAATTTATTTATATTCGTATTTACAAATATATGAAGTACGAATTTATTTATATTCGTATTCACAAATGTATAAAGTACGAATAAATTCGTATTTTTATTTATAAATAAAATTATGCCCATCTCTGCTTACCTTAGTCCTGCAAATATTTTAGAAGAATATCCGTCCTATTCCTTTCTACGAAAAATCATAAACCGCTTCGCCTGTCTCTAGGTAGAACTGTAGCACCACTTCCTCATGTTCAGATCTTCTAACACTCAGTCTAGCCACCGATTGTCCTATACCGCCTTTTCATTGCCCTACTGCTTTTTCATTACCTTGGATGCCGGAATGTCCCAGGACCCACTCTACCTTGATCCTATTTTAAAGGCCCAGGGTAGCAGCCTGAAAAATGATACAATAATGACGAAATTTAGTAACGATATTCTATGCCTGCATCACAAGGACTGGTTTGTTCCGATGACAGTATTCCGCTGATATGCCTCCAGTTACACTTTGTATGGATAATTGGATGCAGAAAATCAAATGAAATCATTTTCAACGACATATCTATCACCGTTTCTTAGGATTTCCATATATTCGTATTCTGAGATTCCTCGAAACTGCTGAAAAAAATCTTGATAAATATAAAGTAATATATTCGAAAGCTTAATAAAGCCCCACATAAAAGTTTCGGGTCTTTTTGCAAAGACCACATCCAGTTACTTCTCCAGTTACTTGTGAAGTATCTCTAGTGATTATAACAGTGATTCAGTGCATGCGCATAACTCATTAGCATTTCTATTCGCCTATTCCTATGGGCAATTCCATTGGTTGTTGCTGGTAGTAAACTTACTTTTAACACTCTAGTCAATCCAACTCGCAAAAATTAATATCATAGAATTTTATTAATTTTAGCGAGTTTGATGGACTAGAGTTTTGATAACTTCTTGAGCGAGCGAAGCGAGCAGTAACGAATAGCACGTATACCCACAATGGGAAATAAATATAAAATAAAAGTACGTTATTGAACCTCCCGAAGAAAAAAATCGGTGACGAGGCCTCTAAATTTCACAATTACCATTGATTTTTATAATACTAACCTCTCCTCTTTCCTTCTTTAAACGGTTTTTTGTCTGCGGTTTTTTTTTTTTTTTTTTTTTCCAATTTTTTCAGTAAATCACATGCGTCATCGGGTCATTAAGCGGTGATGCCTCCTTTTAGTTAGGGAGGATGTAAGCTCAAAAGTACATTAAAAAATGAACCACAATATAAGAATTGAAGACAGAACCCCGACCGAGGTAGTTTGAGGTTCAGCCACCCGGAGCGCCACGCCCCAAGCAGCGGCTGATTTATCGATCCGTCGAGCCTAGCTCTGACAAAACTTAAGCCGACCGTGACAGGATTTGAACCTGCAATCTTCGGATCCGAAGTCCGACGCCTTATCCGTTAGGCCACACGGTCTCTGTATTAGGATCATGCCTACTTCTCTTCTTACTTCAATAAAATATTCCAAAAATACTTTAGATACTCTTTATGTAAAATCCTCCTCCGGTGGTAATTTATTATTTTATTTGGAATTATCAAATAATATTTGGTAAGTGGAAGTGTCAATTATTTATTTATTTTTAAATATATTACTATCAACATTTTTAGTTTTATTTCTTTGTTTTTGAAAGTAAAGTATAATTTTTATTAACATAATATAAAGACCCTAATATTTATACTATAACACAGGGTGGGCAATAGATTAGTTAACATTTGGAAAAATCATTTTAAAAAAACATTTGAGGAGCTTGGTATCAAAGTTGGACGACTCCATTTTTTTCAGTTTTGAGATTTTTGTCGATTCTTAAGTGGATTTGTATGCTGCATTCGATTTTACAACTGTTTTTCATTAAAAACGGGCAGAAAATAGGTAAAATAGCGTTTATTTCAACCGTTCAGAATCAAAATATGGACAATTCCAACATAGTTTGGTTTCAAAAAATGACAACTCCATGAGTAGCCAATGAGAAGCTTGCATTCATGCAATCTGCTCCCAACATGCACTGCAAATCCATCATGGCTGAATGTTTACAGTTACTTGTAATAAGTGCATTTGGCGATAATTCTTATTAATAACTAGCTGTTATCCGGCACACTGTGGTTCCGAATGCCGGATTTTGGGACAAAACCTCTAGGTACTTGAATCTTTCTGGTTTAGGTATGATTTTTGAAGAATTTCTTTTGTGCCGAGTCGAATGAGACCACTACCAATTCTATAGAATAATTATTTTATTAATAAACGGGCTTTATATAACAACAACCGTGAAAAACAGCCGGTATTTAATTTAAAATATGCATACTTTACTCAAGTGGTTGATCTATGTATCCTTCCAACAGATTTGGGCAAACGTTAGCGGTCGCTAATATCTATTACCTTCTCGCTGATTTAGCGGTACTGATTAGCGCATAGCGACGGCAGAGCGCTAATCGCTAATTTATTCATGAAATGTTTGATCATCCTGATAGCTAATACCATTAGCCGAAATGGTATTGGTATTAAAGTGGTATTAGCTATCACGATATTTAAACATTTCATGAATAAATTAGCGATTAGCGCTCTGCCGTCGCTATGCGCTAATCGTTAGCGCAGGCTCTTATCAGTACCGCTAAATTAGCGAAAAGGTATTAGATATTAGCGACCGCTAACGTTTGCCCAACTCTGACTTCCAAACATATTTTCAAGACCTCAGGTGAATAAATTAACAGCTAATGTGGTACTGGTAACTGTTCTCGACATATTCCTCTTTATTTAAATTTTCGTGTATAACAAATAAATATTGACAGTTTCACACTAGATATTAAATAAGTCTCATCGTTAATGTTCAGTTATTTGCTATTAAAATATCAATATAGTTGATATGGTTTTTTGCCTCTCCTGTAAAAAAAGCAAAAGTGGAGTTGTCCAACTTTGATACTAAGCTCCTCATTTGACAAATTTTAAAAATTGTTTATTTACAAGAAAGCTAATTAGTTGTATTTTTTTTTTTTAAATTAAGCCATCTAAATACCACCGTTTTGACTTTTGTACTCTTCTAAGCGACTACCAAAATTTCCGAATACTCTTCGGGAAAGATACCGCGAGATCGCTGACACCACATGGCTATTTTATTCTTTTAGTTGACGTAGAGTATTTGGTTTATGGGCCTTACTTTTTCAAAGATTCGCGCGGCCGTTCCCAGCTCTGAGGATGATAGAAGAACTGGCTAATAGAGGTTCAAAAAGGCTCTAGCCGAAAATAAAACTTGTGAAGGAAGTGACTTACATTAATTTCTACATAAGAAAGATTAAACAATACAACTGTGGGTGCAATATATTTTCACAAAACTCACTTTTGTTGTGCAAAAGGCAGGATCGAAAAATACTTTTTCAAAAATTCATTCGTGAGCTATAAAGCTGAAAAGCAGCGTAAAATGCACCCTGCTGAGAACTTTGCAGCGTTTAAGCAACTTTTGTTTTTGGAATCTGACCACAGAATCATTTTTAAATAATATTTTAGTCAAAAACATTTATTATAGATAATATTTTGAATTTTCAGATGCAGAAAGTCTCTTGGGAAGACCTATTCAGGTTGATCTCGTGTTGGAAACCGGATTGGACAATGCTTTGAAGAATTTAAAAATCATTGCAGCAGGTGAGCAATAATAAAGTTTTTTTTTTAGATTATTTTCCTTGACAGCGTTCATGAGACCACAAACAGCAGAAAACAAAAATATCATTCAATAGAGTAATTCCAGTAGGTGTGATTGCTTAATTACGGAAGGTGAAGAAAAATACAACAATACTTGATTATTCTACAACACACATATATGCCACACCAACAGGTGCTACGTGCTGTAAAAGATTTTACCAGTAAGGCTTTCGGACCACACATTGTGGAGGGATTGTTTCACTTACTGTTATATATATATATATATATATATATATATATATATATATATATATATATATATATATTAATACTTAAGTAAGCCTTTACCCAAATTTAGTGAATTGTTGAAATGGGCGGAAGGTCAATAATAAGTTTGCACAATTTTGATGCCTGTTCTGGGGAATATTTAAATACCACCTCTAGACTGATTATATATATATAAAAATATATGTGTGTTTGTAATTCTCCTGTCACAGTGTTTGTAACAAATCACCGAAACAGCTTGGCCTATTTTAGCACTTTCCTCCGAAGGAAAGTAGCTATTGAGGTTGGACTCATGACGGAATATTTGAAAAATTTCTTCAAATCTTTATCGATCCTACCTAGTAGACACCGAAAATGACCCCCGTTAAAATTTATATATATCTAAATATATATATATATATATATATATATATATATATATATATATATATATATATATGTGTGTCTGTTAACACGATAGCGGCCAGAGTTTTTGTTTTTTCGTCACGAAACTTGGTATATAGCATTCAATTAGCAAACGATTGAACGAGTTCGTTAACCACCAAAGTCGGTCCACCAGAAGGGGGGGTTTACCCCGAACCCATAACACTAATTTGACTATGTCAGCCGTAATATTTGTTATATTTCAACGAAACTTGGTATTCGTTGTGTTAATATATAGAGAAAATTGAGATATAAAAATGAACTAAATTGGTTCATTAGAAGGGGGGGGGGGGTTTTCTCCGGACCCACAACACCAATTCGCCACTACTAGCCGTGATTTTTGGTATATTTCGACGAAAATCGGTATTCGTAGTGGTAATCTACAGGTAAATATGTGTTGCAAAAAATAAACTAAATCGGTTCATTAGGAGGGGGGTTTACTCCGGACCCACAATACCAATTCGCCACTACCAGCCGTGATTTTTGGTATATTTCGACGAAACTCGGTATTCGTAGTGGTAATCTACAGGTAAATATGTGTTGTAAAAATAAACTGAATCGGTTCATTAGAAGGGGGGGTTTACTCCCGACCCAAATTCCTATTATACTCATACCGGTCGTAATTTCTGCTGTATTGTAACGAAACGCGGTATACGTCGTGGGTAACTCATGAGAAAGAAGTGTTGTAAAAATGAGCTGAATCGGTCAATCGGAAAGCGGGGGTTTAATTTGTAATGTATTTCAATAGAAAAGCCCGCCAGACGTAGGCTCACAAAGCCTCCGCAAGGAGCGCTTTCTACCACTAGAGTGACTGTATCCTGTTCCTGCGTTAGATCAAAATACGATAATATGAGGTTTTTTGTATTTATTACGTAGTGTAATAGGTACCATGTGTAAACATAACTCTGGAAGCAAATTAATGATTGATCAGTTACTCATTACAAATTTATTAGAGAACTATTCATGTTTTTATTTTATTTATGTAGGATATTTTAAGCAAATTGTTCTGGAAAGCAGTCTACACTACCCAAATTCTGAGGAAAGTGCTTAGTTATGCAGCTCCTGCGTGACGGACTTTTTATGAAATGTTTTGTGTATATTCGGTAGAACTGAGAATATGATGTTAACTATTTTTCATACCCCTAAGTGATAAGGGTAGTTCAACCCCCAAAAGTTTTTTTATTTTTTGGACAAAATGTTTTATTTTTATGATTTAGCATTAATAAATACATACGTTCCTAAATTTTCACCCTTCTACGCCCAATCCCCATTTTTGAATAGCGATATTAGTACTTTAATAATTTTCAGCCCTTGGAAGTCGATAACTGATCAAGTATCATTCGATCAGTTATACCCGCGAGGCGTCTACCGGTGTCACTTCTCACCCAGTAAACAGCACGGAGTAAGGATGAGAACGAAGCCAGTCTCCTGTCTTTCTCATACATTAAGGTTTATCTGCACAGTTTTTGGCCATTCTTATTCCCACAGATGTGCCAATTAGGAAGTAGGAGGGGTTAGGAATTTATAAAGGTTTTTGTGTGCGTTACTGTCAACATCAAGGCAGCCGTAGTTTTGATCAACATCAAACTAAAAGTTTATATTAATAAATGCCACTTAATTGTCAATTGGATGAACCTTAAACCGTCTTCTTTCCGAATCTCTCTTCTCCTTGAATTCCTCCTAAATGCGTTATTGGTAGAGGGATTCCAGACTCCTGTTGAACTATTCAGGCGAGGGTTCGACTCGCGATAAATTGCACCCGAAGAGACCGCTTTTACCGATGAATTCAACATTAGACACGTAAAGAGTTGGAATAAATCTTTCATTGCGACCTATCCCCTCAAATAGCCAATGGAAAGGATCAGAAATAATTACACTCAAATAAATCTAAGGACCACATTCTAAGGTTTAATCCTAACTCTTTCAGCTTATAATGAATGAAAACGCTATTTGATGTTAATATGTCCATAATCCTCAATATGAAGAGGCAATATTTCTAGTTTCTGCTAACCGAACATGAACAATGATAAAGTTCATTTATAGTCAGTAAGAAAGTAGCTATTCTTGAATGTTGAATGGGGGCAAGCAAATTTTAGTAGAAATATCTTAGCAACAACTCAAAAAACAATAATTGAAGTATGTGCAAATCGAAAAATCCCAGAACATTTCTTTTAAAGATAAGAAATAACGGTTTTTAGCGCGGTTCCTCCCTCCCCCATAGGGAGGAACCCCGCTTATAGGGTTGATACAATGAAACAATCCGGAAGTGCCGACTAGAAAATTTCGCGTTTCAGAACCCCTAGAGACCGAAAATAACGGTGGTTAAAATTTGTATATATATATATATATATATATATATATATATATATATATATATATATATATATGTATATATTTACATTTTCAAGGCGATATCTTTAACCGTTTTCGAAAAAATTGGAAAAATAGTTTTTGAATACCGTTTTTGGTTTGGGTACTTAGAATCATGGAATTCAGTTGAAACATTTTCTGCATGTTCTAAATTCATCAAAACTAATATGTTGAAATTTTGGTTACGTTTGGATTTAAGGAAGGGTTAGAATAAAATATTTTATTAACAGACATAAAAAGTTTTGGTAACTTTGTATACTTTCCTTAATATCTCGAAAAAGGTTGAGAATCTTGGTAAACGGAAGAATACCATTAGAAAGCTTACGAAATGCTCTACAAAAAAGGTTATTATGAAAGGTTTGATTAGACGATGTCAATCGGAGAAATAAGAGCTTAAATCTTTAAAGTAATTGATTTCGCTTATTCGAACTGTTCTTTTTGTCTGTTTTTTATTCCTTGTTATTTTTTAATTGCTTATAGTTGGATAATGTATTTGATAATAAATCAGGTTAAGAAAAATAAGAAAAACAATTTAATCTTAGAGATATGGACTATATGGAGATATAGCTTTTCAACTGCCTAGCGGGGTCCTTCCTAGGGCGGGTTGGCCTATCCAGGTAAGATCGTAAATAAGACCTTTCTTGGAAGTAAAGATGGAACTGTCAACTTTGGTCCTCCTCTGGCTCCCGGCACTTTCAATGCTGACGAAGGCTACCAATGAGTAGCTGAAACGTCCTAAATATAGATTTTTTAACAAAAATCGTATTGAGGTTTCTTTAGCCGAATCCCAACCATTCCATCTTTACTTATCACCTCGACGGCTAACTATCTAATCTTGATGCTTTCTAGAAATGTGGACCCAAAATAATAACAGCTTCTATTTTAATCATTTTAAATGAGTCTACAGATAAGAACGGAACCGCGCTAAGATGATGCAGTTCCTGCGAGTCGGACTTTTGTACTTTTTTCGCTTCTAACTAAAAATGTATTCTCGCTAGTGATTTTCCCAAGGCGACAAAAAATTCGAGATGACGTTTCCTATAATGTCCCATTATTTAGTAATATTAATATTAAATAGATGCTATTCTAAACAACAATACGTGTGAAAAATTCGAGATGACGTTTCCTATAATGTCCCATTATTTAGTAATATTAATATAAAATAGATGCTATTCTAAACAACAATACGTGTGAAAAATTCGAGATGACGTTTCCTATAATGTCCCATTATTTAGTAATATTAATATTAAATAGATGCTATTCTAAACAACAATACGTGTGAAAAATTGGAGATGACGTTTCCTATAATGTCCCATTATTTAGTAATATTAATATTAAATAGATGCTATTCTAAACAACAATACGTGTGAAAAATTCGAGATGACGTTTCCTATAATGTCCCATTATTTAGTAATATTAATATAAAATAGATGCTATTCTAAACAACAATACGTGTGAAAAATTCGAGATGACGTTTCCTATAATGTCCCATTATTTAGTAATATTAATATAAAATAGATGCTATTCTAAACAACAATACGTGTGAAAAATTCGAGATGACGTTTCCTATAATGTCCCATTATTTAGTAATATTAATATAAAATAGATGCTATTCTAAACAACAATACGTGTGAAAAATTCGAGATGACGTTTCCTATAATGTCCCATTATTTAGTAATATTAATATTAAATAGATGCTATTCTAAACAACAATACGTGTGAAAAATTCGAGATGACGTTTCCTATAATGTCCCATTATTTAGTAATATTAATATTAAATAGATGCTATTCTAAACAACAATACGTGTGAAAAATTCGAGATGACGTTTCCTATAATGTCCCATTATTTAGTAATATTAATATAAAATAGATGCTATTCTAAACAACAATACGTGTGAAAAATTCGAGATGACGTTTCCTATAATGTCCCATTATTTAGTAATATTAATATAAAATAGATGCTATTCTAAACAACAATACGTGTGAAAAATTCGAGATGACGTTTCCTATAATGTCCCATTATTTAGTAATATTAATATTAAATAGATGCTATTCTAAACAACAATACGTGTGAAAAATTCGAGATGACGTTTCCTATAATGTCCCATTATTTAGTAATATTAATATTAAATAGATGCTATTCTAAACAACAATACGTGTGAAAAATTCGAGATGACGTTTCCTATAATGTCCCATTATTTAGTAATATTAATATAAAATAGATGCTATTCTAAACAACAATACGTGTGAAAAATTCGAGATGACGTTTCCTATAATGTCCCATTATTTAGTAATATTAATATAAAATAGATGCTATTCTAAACAACAATACGTGTGAAAAATTCGAGATGACGTTTCCTATAATGTCCCATTATTTAGTAATATTAATATAAAATAGATGCTATTCTAAACAACAATACGTGTGAAAAATTCGAGATGACGTTTCCTATAATGTCCCATTATTTAGTAATATTAATATTAAATAGATGCTATTCTAAACAACAATACGTGTGAAAAATTTTAAAAAATGGACATTTTCATTTCATTATTTTTGGCATCCTAAAATTCATTTAGGATCTTCATATTCCAACAGGAAAATGAGTCCATTTTTCTTAATTAAGAATTTTAGGACGGGTTATCTACAGTTAACACCCTTTTCTAGCCAGGATAGGGCTGATGCCAACGAACTACGCATAAAATAATAACGAACTCGTATAATATTCAAACAGTTACAGTTCGTTGGTTGATGCCTTTTCTTTTTTACAACCAAAAGCCACCACAAAGCAAAGACCCTTTGGCACGGAGTGTTATGTGCTCACGCCTTAACACTCGCGGCCACCGGGCCTCCTTTGGCACGGATTGTTATGTGCTCACGCCTTAACACTCACGGCCACCGGGCCTCCTTTGGCACGGATTGTTATGTGCTCACGCCTTAACACTCACGGCCACCGGGCTCCTTTGTCACGGAGTGTTATGTGCTCACGCCTTAACACTCACGGTCACCGGGCCTCCTTTGGCACGGATTGTTATGTGCTCACGCCTTAACACTCACGGCCACTGGTCTCCTTAAATTTATTTCACAATCATTATTACACCGATTTAAAAGAGATCGAAATTATTTTTAACTAGCTGAATACCCGTGCTTCGTCATGGCAGATAAGTAGTTATTTTATTGCGTTGAATATTGTAACATCAAAATTAACGCTACTACATAATTTTGTGCAGTTTATTATAGCATGGTTACCGTCATACTGTAAGTTATAGTTCCTTGACATTGGGGCGCTCCGAACAAGTGTCAAGAAACAGATAACATAGAGATAACCCGTTATCAATAGATTATCAGTAACAGCAGTTTAACCAGTACAGGTCAATAATAAATGTACGTTAAAATTTAAAAATTTATGTTTCCAAGATATCATTGGGAAACACCCATTATATTTGCGAGCATAACCAAGACGTGTTCTGACTGGGTGAGGAGGCTGTGCAAGGGATCGGGATATTATTACCTAGGATGGACCATCACCAGGTACAGCGTAAACTATACGAGATACAAAATCACAGTTTATTTCTAGTAATTCAAGGTCTGCCATCATAGTTTTTCGTGGTTGTCAAGTGGTTTGGGCTGGGCGATGATAGGTAAGTGAGGGATTGAGCGAGTGAGTGAGTAAGTGGTATTTGACAAATATATAGTAGATTTGTTTAAATAAATGCTAAAAATAATTTCGATCTCGTTTAAATCGGTGTAATAATGTTTGTGAAATAAATTTAAGGAGCCCGGTGGCCATGTGTGTTAAGGCTTCAGCATATTGCACTCCGTGCCAAAGGTCGTGGGGTTGTGGTGGCTTTTCTTTAGAAAAATGAAAAGGCATCAGCCCTATCCTGGCTAGAAAAGGGCGGTAACCTGTAGACAACCCGTCCTAAAATTCTTAATTAATAACAATGGGCCTTAAAATTTAATGAAATAATGAAATGTTAAGGAATGAGCGCTTTTTCCTAAATTTCTCTACGTAAATTCCGAACAACCCAATAGAAACTCAGACAACAAAATAGTACTCTAGTCAGGTAGGCCTACAATCATTAGAAGCAACACAGTGATAAAGGCCAGCCATTCGTAAAGCAGGCCTATTCCCCACTAGACAGAAGGCCTAATAAACCATTGCCTGCACGGAATCCTCTCTGATCTACTGGATGGGTGGTGAGGTGTTAGGCCAAGCATTTAATCTGTAGCAGGCCTTCAGTTTATCAGCTGACTCGAATTACAAGGAGAAATATTTCTAGAGAGTTGTCTCAAATTCGATTAGATGTTTAAGCACGTTCTGTACATAAGCACTGTTGAGTATGGACCCCATCACGTCAGGCTTAAGAGTATTTTAAGGCCAAATTTCGTATGAAATCGTTAAAGAAGAAATAACTAGAGCTTCCATGGTTTTGAGGATCACTGAATTCGAATCCGAGGTCTCTTTTTCCCCATCAGCGCAAAATCAAGTTCATTTCAAGGAAAAATATGTGTATTTTGCAAAAAAAAGAATTTTGACTGCAGATTTATTTCTTGCAAAATAAACGTATTTGAGTGGCTTAATATCAAATATGGACACCTGTCATTTTCTAAATGTTGAGAAAATCATCTTTTATGTTCGCAAGTTATAGTGAATATTTTTTGAAAATATTTATTTCATAATTAGGCTTATATGTTTGAAATTGATATTGTTCTGTTTCTGATATCAATACCACTCAACAAATTAGTGAAAATTATCTTTGAACCCATTGGGTGATTGGTAGGTGTTCGTTTATGAAAGAAACCTCCACAGTAGGAGTCCGTTTTTGAAACAAAGCATCTACTTTGAAGCCAGAAATTACATGTTTACGTTCGTTTTTTACAGAAACTAATTTCATCATTGAAAAGAGCACACAAAGACCTATAGGAATCCACTGCTAACTAAATTTATTTTACAGATGTCCGTCTTTGATATTAAGCCACTCATTTGTCATTAAAATTATTTGGCGCCGATGCGCTGAAACAGAGCGTAGCGAGCGAAAACGCATAGAAATTATGCCATTAACATAAATACTACGCGTTTCCTTAAGGTTATATTGAAACTCTAGTCAACCCAACTCGTTGATAATCCCGTCACCATATTGGCAAAAACTCAATTAACGCCTGGGCTGACGATCCAGATCTCTGACCCGTTATTGATCTAGATCAGGGGTCTCCAAACTTTCCAGCCTTAGGGCCATACTGATTACTCCAGTAGGTTCCGAGGGCCAAAACCATATTATCATTGTTGCTGGTGGTAAAAAGTGAAATAGTCCACAGATGAAAAAAAAAGTCCGAAAAAGTACGCAACGTTTAAAAAAGGCTGCAAATCGGACTAAAGTCCGCAAAACGGCAACACTGTATATTATTAATTTTCCTGTCATTATCTGTAATTTCTAGATTAGTCGTAGAGTACGAGCCATGAGGAGTAATGTGACACGACATCTGGTGGACACAAGCGGAAATAGGTAGTACCTTCTATCGCTAACAGATGGCGCTAATAGCACGTACAGAATAATCTCGTTGGTTCGAGAAAGTTCTGGTGTCTTCCACTCACTTCTAGATGGCAGTAATTGGAATATATAAGAAGGCTAGTGGCGCAACCACAAGGTGCTTTTGCACCAGTTGCGGTGCTACGGATTCCCGGCACAGCTTGTCAAGATTCTTGAGAACTACTTGTCGGGAAGAACGTTCGCTGTCAGGATTGGTGGTGATGTATCCAGCAGTCGACCGTCTGCGTGTCGTGTCCCACAGGGATCGGTGCTGGGTCCAGTGCTGTTCACCATCTACACCGCCCACATCGTGAGGATGCAGTTCCCTCGAATCGCCTTAGCTGCCTACGCTGACGACATTGGCGTCTACTCCTCCAGCTTCAACGCCGGAGTCGCTCTTAAGAGGGCCGAGTCCGCCTGCGAAAAAATCGTAGACGCACTTGGAGATGTAGGAATAGACGTCAACCCGTCGAAGACAGATGCCGTGGTGTGTTCCTTCCAGGGAAATAAAGGAGGCCGACCCCGAGGAGCCCTGCCCTCACACTTTGAGGTCAGGGGTCAGCGGATCAAGCTGTCCACTAAAATAAATTACCTGGGAGTGCACATACACCGGCACCTGTCCGTGACGCCGCATGTCAACAGCCGCTTGAAGGAAGCCCGGCAGAAGACGTTTCGCCTGAATCACCTTCTACGATCTGCCCAGCTGTCGCTTCGGCTAAAGCTGCAGATTTATAAGGCGATCATCAGGCCTACCCTTCTGCACGGGGCACCCGCCATGAGGTACATGTACCCCAGTGTGCTGAAGCGGCTGCAGCGTTTCCAGAACGGGGTCCTGCTACGGGCCGTGCAGCACACAAGCCTCCGGAGAACGAAGCCGGTCATCCTCCACGACGAACTGATGCTGCCCTCAGTACAAGAGTTCATACGGAGGCGTCATATTAAGTTCTATGACGGCCTCCAGTACTGTGTCAACCCCCTTTTCAGGGACTTGACGCCACCACCTCTTCCTCAGAGGTGGCAGGGCAGCACCAGGAGAATCCTGGATCTTGGAGAGGAGGCTGGGTAAAAGCAGCTTTATATTGTAAATAATTGTAAATAAATGTAAATAAAATGTGTACACATTAGATTAAGTTAGTATTAAGTTAGCCTTAAGATACTTCCTAGTCTAGCCCCTCCCTAGACCACCTTGACTCCCCCTAGTTTTAGTACCCTAGACTAAGTAGGCTTAAGTCCCCCCGATTGTAAATACATCCCCCTTCTAGTACGTAAGCGTAGGATAAGGTGTAGATTTAAGTCCAGCTCCAGGCCCAACCCGTTGGGCCTGGAGGTCTCTATGTACATACTAAATAAATTTTGGAGGGTGGGGGAAAAAAAAAAAAAAAAGAAAAAAAAAAAAAAAAAAAAAAAAAAACCACAAGTCAGTTCCTATGACACTGTTGTGAAATAAAATAGTGCGTACCTCCTTAAAACGTGTTTGTGCGTGTTTAAGTTTAAGACATCTTTGTAACAGTATTTTGATTTGAATTGTTGCTTTTGTGTGTGATTTAGTAGTATGGAAAAGAAGCGAAAAATTGATAGTGAATGCAGAAAATTCAAAGATCAGTGGAACATTCAGTATTTCGTAATTGAGTCCAGTAACAAGGCGCTATGTTTGATTTGCAATGAAAGCATAGCCGTTCTCAAGGAATACAACATTAAACGTCATTATGAAAGAAAACATTTTCAAAATTACTCAAAATATACAGGAAGTTTACGGACAGAAAAATTCGAAGCTATGAAGTGCGGATTGAAATCGCAGCAATCTTCATTTACAAAACTCAAAACTGAACAAGAGGCTACAACTCGTGCCAGCTTTCGTGTGGCTCTTGAATTTGCAAAACGTGGAAAACCATTCACCGATGGAGAAATGATGAAAGCATGCATAATTGCAGTAGCCGAAGAAATGTGCCCTGAAAAGGTAAATTTATTAAAAACTGTCAATATGTCAGCAAACACTGTGGCTCGAAGGGTAGAAAACATCGCTGAAAATATATCCTCTCAACTGTTCGACAAAAATGGACATTGAGTGGTTTTCTTTGGCCTTGGATGAGTCAACGGATGTGTCAGATACTGCTCAGGTGTTGATTTATATTCGAGGAGTAGATAAAAGCTATGAAGTGCATGAAGAACTTCTTGATATGTATAGTATTCATGGCACAACTACTGGTAGAGATTTTAATATATATATATATCTATATATATCTATATATATCTATATATACATATATAGATATATTTTTAAAGGAGTTGAAATGGCCATTAATCAAAAGAACCTTCGATGGAAAAACTTGAAATGTATTACAACTGATGGGAGCAAAAACATGAGTGGGAAAGATAAAGGAGTGGTCGCTCTTGTATCAAAGGCTGTAGGAAATGACGGTGGTTCAAAACCATTATTAGTCTTACATTGTATCATTCATCAACAGTCTTTGTGCGGAAAATGTTTGGATATGTCTGAAGTTATGTTATGTTTTTATTTAAAATGTATAAAATGTTAGTTGGATTCATATCAATAATTTGTTAGTTATTATATACTGAAGTTAAATTTTCTGCATATTATACATGTCTTTACTCATTACAATTCTGTGTTTCTTTATCCAACTTATCACAAAAACAATAACAATAAGCCTACAACAATGTTATGAGTAGTTAGCCCATGACCATATCAATGTAGATGTCATATTAATAATTATTCAACATAAAATTAGAATACTTCAGTAAACTAAATTTAATTTGCTATAAAAAATTTGTTCTCTAAAAGGAGTTTTCAAGTATGCTAGCTCTCCGCGGGCCGGACAAAATCTGTCCGCGGGCCGGATGTGGCCCTCGGGCCGTAGTTTGGAGACCCCTGATCTAGATCTCTGACAACCGGTTCTTAAACCTGCGTTAAAGCTAATTCGTAAGTACCGAAAATCCCAGAGTAAATTGAACCCTCAGTCCGAGGAAACGAGCGTTAACGCTTTAATATTCCCACCAATCGGTCTTCCGAACATTCGTGCCTGATAAATGCTTCTTAAACTCCCCTTTCGATCCACTGTGCCTGAGTGCCTCCTACTTATGCGGGCTCACTCTCTTACAGACTTTGTTTCTGCTTCGCCGCCTTTCTTCTCCTTGTTCTTTACCCAGGTCTTTGTTCTTTGGATTACCTCCAGCTAAGCTCTTTTCTGTATGGATCCAGCAACTTCACTTCTCATATATTCTCTTCCTCTTCTACTCTCTAACAACTCTCTTATTTCATGTTTTTAGGCTTAGTAGTTCCGGATAATAGGTTCTACGTACGGACGTTAACTTACTGCTAGAAAAAAAGAGCTACATTAACATAACTTCCTCTACTGGCTAACAACCTTTAATACATTAATTAACGATTAATTTAATAGAAATGATTAATAGGGTAAGTAATCACTCGTTTAGGCATGTTTACAATTTTATGTATTTATTTATTTTACATCCATGGGCCATTAATGGGTAATACTACCTTGTGAGATCAAAATCAAAACCATTTTCTTGAATTTATAAATAACAAATAAATAAATATTTTTCAATTCTTTGTATCTAACGTTTTATACAGGATGTTAAAGTATCCAACATAAATAAGTTTCAATCCTTCAAAAAAAAAAAAAAAAATGGCGGCACTATGTCTGACGAACGGAAACCTTCTTTTTTTCTCGGACGATAGTCTGCAGCTGGCAATTTTTAATCTAGAACGAAAAACTAAAATTATTTCGAAAGAAGAAGGTTAAATCTATTAAAATACGTAGGATTTTTAATAAATATTAATTTTTTCGAAAATGGTGAACAATTATTCATTTTCTTTTAAAAAATCCGTCGAAAATCGGACCACCATTCAATATTTTACTTATTTTAACTATTTTATTTCAGTTTTCTCATAAGCATGACCAGTTTTAATTACTGTCGGTGGGCGATTTGTATTCAGTAGCCTGTTTATAAATTACACAGCTATTTACCCTAGCCTAAGTAATTGATTAAATGATCTTGAGAATCTGTTTAATATAGCTTTAAAATATAAATGAGTGAGTTACTAACAATCTTTTATAAATATAGTAAAATAAAGCGAAATTAATAGGCTTTATGTTTCTTATTATTTGTTGTAGTCACATAGTTTTAGAGTATCCTTTTTTCCTATTTCCAATTGTAGTTGGATCGCTGGAAAAAATGTATATATCTATCTATTAACAATAAAACCAATGCTAAAAAAGAGTAGATCTAAAATCGGCCATGCCAGTGTGACTAGTGACGCGCGAAAATTTGAATCTGAATATTTATTTAAAATTTAAATAAATGAATCTGAATATGATTGTAAACAAACAATGAACTTAAACAAATATATATAACATGTTCGTATTGATTTATATTCATACGTATATATAAATATAAATTAAAACGAATACGATGTATATATTCGTTTAATTTCATTGTTTGTTTGCAATCACATTCAAAAATTCACTGGTCACACTAAAATGGCCGATTTTAGGCTTCAATCTATTTCGTTTAGACTCCCTACTAACTCAATGGTAAAACTGCATTTTCTAGGAGCTAAAGAGGTGTGCAGCCAAACTTCCAACCTACTTCATGAATGCAGTGAAGCCGAGGCCTCAGCCATCTCTGCCAAGTCTGCACTGGTGGAACTAGGCAGACAGCTGGACAGTGTACGACACCACTGCAAGCCCAACGATAGGCCACTCTGCGGTTCCATCATATTCCACAACTTAGATGTCCGATTCTCCACTCTCTCCGTGGGTTATCACTTAATCATTAGATCGCACCAGTATTTCTAAAGTGACAACCAAAAAAAAAAAAAAAAAAAAAAAAAAAAAACTCAACGGAAAATGTGTCACTCTTGCAGGAGGAATAGCATTTAGACATGAAGAGTAACACAAGTAACCGCTGGTGTATAAGCTCTGTAGGTAGGTACATACAGTTTTGATGGTTGATAAAGAGATATTTACCATGTACTTCATAGTCATAACTGAAAAACACAGATTTTTAAGTTGTGTCACTTTAGAAATGCTAGTGCGACATTATCTCATGAGTTTGTTTGAAGTATTTAGGTCAAAAAACAACAAGGTTGACAGCGTCCTACCATGTTAAAATGTCATACAATTGACATATGTGCTCTTCTTTTAAGGTGTGCTTTCCTTTATTGGTCAATTCCGCGCAGAGAGCAAAAAAATATTTATATAAACAAAGAAAAATGTTAATTACATTTATTTGTATGTAATGCTCAATTAAAAGAATTAATGCTAAATGACTAGCATACAACCACACTACTTTGAACAAGCCAGATCAAATGACAGTAATAGAATCCATCAAATTGATTTTTAAATGGTTTAATCTTCACATGGTCACACACGTAACGATCTTGATATCACACACAAAACACAGGTTTTTAATTTTTATGTATTCAACTATTTATTAAATTTAAATTTTAACTGTGATATGAGATGGTATGGTAAATAATTTATTACTACATTTTCTTTTAAATTAAATATGTGGCCATATAACCCACAAAAATACATCATTTAAAGTCATTACTCCAAATTTGATGTTTTCTTAATTCACAAAAGTAACGGTTTTTAAAAAGCTATTTAAAAAATAACTATTATATCAAATTGGAAGGTTTCTGGATAAAAGAAACCTGCCATATGAAGTACTTGTTATTTTAAAAAACTTCTTCGTTTGGATTTTTAAATAGGAAAATTATTGAAAAATCCTTGATTTATTTTAAAAATGTTTTCCAAATGTCACACACGTGACTCGGAATAGCCCTGTTACCATTCAGGTTAGGATTTTTTTATAGGAAAAAATAAAAATTAGTTTTATAAGTTATGCTAGAAAATAATAAACTAAATGTTCAATTTTTAATTTTTTCAGATAACAAACAACACCAATCTGAAATACTTGAAACAAGGTGGAGTCGACAATTTGGCTGCTTCTATCGTTGAAGCGAATAACGTCTTCACTAGCTTACCGGAGGTGGTCACAAAGCAAACCAAAACTGTGAGGGAGAGTAAGTAATTAATGCAAAAAGTGATTTTTATTGCAAAAACAAGAGATTGTTCATCACAGATATTAACCTGTGTGGAGACAGTCAGGGGTCAGTCATCATATTAAATTTATTTTTAATTTTTTTTTTTTTTTTTTTAATGGCGCATTGACAAATCTGGGCCATTAGTGCCGACATCCAGCGTGCAGCCAGGAATTTTCTCAGCGAGCCCTGAGATGAGAAAATTCCTGCCCCTGGTGGGGGTTGAACCAACCATCTCCCGCTTATGAATCTAAGGCACTAGCACAAGATCACGGGAGACCCCTCATCATTAATAAATAAACTACATATTAAAAATAAAAATAATATTAATTATTATGAACTATCATGATTGATACTATTTCTACACTGGATAAGTGATTTTTAAATAGGGTTCTTGGTCTTAAATTTGCCAAAGACAGAATCTCATGATAAACTTTAGATATTAGGCACCATCTCAACTCCTAAAACTAAGATTTTAAGTCCATTTGTAATGAAAACATCAAATTACACAAAGATAGTCCATTTTTTATCATAAAAAAGGAAAAGTGACAACCATATAATGAATAAATGAAGAAGAATTTATGAGGAGAATCATTTCACAAATTTCCAATTTGATTTTTTGGTTGAAGCCCACTCAGATAGACGGAAAACTTCAATTGCATGAACTTCTTAGGGAAGTATGTACCCTCTCTAGTTCTCCCTTTTGTTCTGCCATTTCAAAGTAGAGCGCCATTTAGACCTAAGCTGTGAAACAGAACACAATACAGCTCTGGGAATGGTAGGAGCTGCTGAAAACGCTTTGCGCCCAAAATAAAACATTTTGTGAAGAAATGGTCATATTTAATTTCTACCGATGATATTCCTTCTCTGCCAGCAACCGCATACTTTGTAAAGTGTAGTTGATTAAGCAGCTTTGCAAATGACCAAAAAAACAGGCACAATTGAACCGGATACAGTATAATTTATTAATAACAAATACAAATAAATTTATATTATTGTACGAGACCTGATGATGACTAGTTTGTACACAAAACGTCAAAAATAAAAAATTCTGGTATTATTCTGAGATATTATTATTGGACTGAAAAAAATTAGAAAAAAAAAAACTGTTTTTCTAAAGAAACAGGAAGAATGCATTAGATTAAAAATTCATTGTTTTTTGTTTATATTTGTCAGACATGTTTGTATAATGCTGTATAATTGTTAGCTTTGTTCGCACATTGACCTAAAGAGCATATCGCTTCGTTGTGACATCTCAATAAATAAATAAATAAGATTAAAAATTGATTCAATAATTACCAACTTCTTGAAATTGTCAATTTCATTGTGATTAGTGAATTCCCATTGACTGCTGAACACAGAACTACATATTATTAAATGAAATATACTTTATTCTTCGTACATATCCAATTCTACAATAATGAGTACAGACAAAGTGCCTCCGTGAGGAATTACGGGCCCCTGTCCAAATAACTTGAAGGGCCCCTTAACTCCCCCCTCCATTAACTTGTTAATTATTGGTTCCTGTCCAAAAACTATTAATGGAATTATTTAAATCAGACATTTCTCTAAAATTAAAATTCAATACATTAGTAATTGAACAGAGTGGAAAATGGTAGGTATATAACTTTGTTGTTTCAAATTATAATACGAGTAAAAAATGTTATTTTCATTTAATTATAACAAATAAATAAAACAATTGTAGCAATAAACAGGTTATTTTTAACTATTGAGCTTAATTATAGAAATGCGATCTTCCTATTTATAATTACAATTTTTGTTTTAAAGAGTATACATCGCACTAGTATTTCCAAAGTGACAACTAAAACTCAACTGAAAATGTGACACTCTTGCCTATGTAGGGGGAATAGCATTAAGACAGGAAGGGGGAAACTAGTGTCGGCTGGTGTACAAGCTCTGAGGTACACCCAGTTTTGATGGTTGTTAAAGAGATATGTTTACCATGTCTTTCATATTTATAACTGAAAACACTGATTTTTGAGTTGTATCACTTTAGAAATACTAGTGCGATTGTTTTAAATTGTATACAATAAATTATCAATTCAAAAATTTAAACCAAATGTTACATTATTTCAAGTAAAAAATGTATTATCTTGAATATATTGAAACTTCTATTAATTACATAAAATGTAATAAAATATCCAGTTAGTATTACTATTTATAAAATTAAGTAATGATCTCTCATCAATAATCCATTGATATATAAAAAAAAAACTTACTACCAAAATATTGAAACATTACAATATCTCAAATATGTTACCTTACAGCTGCCATCGACCTACTAAATCAGCAGCGTGCTAAATTGCGTGAATCATCGCAGTCGTTCAACAAAGCCAAGAGGAACGTGCAAAGTGATTTGGGATATGTCGGAGATAAAATACCACCAGCTCTCGAGACTATACAGTACTTCGACTACTGGAGGTGGCTCACAGGACTTGGTTGTTATATCCACAAGCATATGATTTTATATTTATATAATTTTTTTTTATTAAATTAATCTTTTATCATCATATATATTTCTTGGCATTGATTTGGCTGGACAAACATCGTGGCGGAGATCTGGAGTTTTGGTTTTCCTGTTTCATATCAGGACGTTGGAAGAGAAAGGGCGAATCATGAAATCCGGATGTTGGGAAATCAAAGTCAAAGTTCTAGAAGTGCTTCTAGATGGATAGGAAGGGTGAATGTTTACTCTATGGAATGCTGATTCATAAACCTGATTGGAAAAGTATCCTACTGAAATTCTGTTTTAATTTTAATTTATACAAGTAAATTTATGGGTAAGAAAATGCTAGTAAGGGAGTTTCAGGCCCGGGATTCGCCCTTGAAATCAGACATTGAATTTTTGATTGCTGATGGTGCTTTTGACTTTAACTTGAAAAATCGAGAGAACTAAGCGTCGCGTTGCCTACTTCTTTCTGGTTCAGAAAATAAAATAAGAAAAAAGTTCATTTTTCAGATTTGCCCTTTCTCTTCCATGGAACTGATGCGTACACGTCATTAAAATTGTGTGCTATGATTGCTTCTAATTTGTTAAAAAAAAATCTCGTTTAAAAGATTATTTAACATAATGACTGCCACAGTATTTTTCATTATTCCTTTGTTGAGTGTTTTGGTGGCCTGAGTTGAGCACAAGAATTCACATCAGAGGTACTATCATAGCAATCTATAGTCCACCCTCAAACAAAAGAACAAGGTAGTGCGCATGCGCTGCCTTTAGCCCATATGGGGCCTAGCTTCCCCCGGCTACACCCCTTCTGGTTCTTTTGTTTGCGGTCAGACTATACAAGCTTTTTTTCGAGCAAAACTAATTAAAGCGATAGCACAAACTACGAGATATATTTTAGTTTGACGGTCAATATGTTAAAAGAGTATTAAAGAAACTTATAAGAGTGGAAACAATTTTTTTTTTTAAATAAATCATTCAGTTAATAAAACTGTAAAAATTCTTGTTTAATTTTAAGGGAAACCGCTAATATACATGGAAAAGCTTACTTATTTTAAAATTTCATAGCAAATTTCTTCATTATCATTTGAGCAAAATCTATTCTCAATTTTACACATTTTTTCATAATAATCTTATGATTTCTGTACATTATGTCAAAAGTCAAAGGATGCACTGCACATTTAAAAAATGATTAAAAAATAATACCACATTATTATCAAAGAAAATAGTAAAAACCAATTTTATTTGGCTGAAAGACCTGATTCGAAAGCAAAGAAAAGGGGGTTAAAGCCCAACATGGAGAGTCACTTTTTATGAAATTAATGATTTTTAAGAAAAGTATGGTGTATAACGTACAGCATAATAAACTGTGGTTTAATAAATATTACATCAGGAAGAAAATTAATTCTGAAATAGATATTATTGAAGTCATAATTTAATGATAAAGCAATGTTTTTTCATTGACAGTTGCTGGAATTTCTGTGCTCTACATATGGTCTCTATTGACTGGTGCAACTTGTTGTGGTTGCTGCGGAGGGGAGAAGAGTTCCTCGCCGACCCTTATTGTGTAAGATAATTTCTAGAACGTTTTTCATAAATATTGGGGGCGAGGTTAGCTTAGTGGTAGAGCACTGGACTAATAAGCTGGGGGCGAGGTTAGCTCAGTGGTAGAGCACTGGACTAATAAGCTGGGGGCGAGGTTAGCTCAGTGGTAGAGCACTGGACTAATAAGCTGGGGGCGAGGTTAGCTCAGTGGTAGAGCACTGGACTAATAAGTTGGAGGATCTGAGTTCAAAGCCCGAGCAAGCTCTAAAGATTTTTTCTTCTAGTGTCTTCATTCATGGGTTGAATTCGGCCTCCCTGACTGTCCCTAGACCAACCCAGCCTTTAATTAAGTTAATAATGGGTACCTTGGATGCTAATGGCTCTAGCAGTCGAAGCAGCCAAGGGGAAAATCAGGCGGCCGGAGCACAGTACTAACCACACTATCTCCCTAGTGTGCTGTATGGTATGAATCAGATAACTCTATAGTATCTGCCCCTCAGGGCCCTAGTGGCCTGTTACGGGACTGATTTTTTGGTTTTGATTTTTCCTAAATATTAGTGAGTATGCTCTAGTAAAACTTATTAAGTTCAAATATGCAGAACGTTTTAAAGCACAAATACTAAATGAATGCTTATTAATTAGTTTCAGAAACATAGATCTGACGGAATGACATAAAACATTTGTTTAACTTTGGAGAAAAGGGAGTAAATAGAAATATTTTTTTATTAATAGATGTGACCAGTTTTGCACTCTTCATATATTTTCTGAATTATCTCAAAAACAGTTGAAAAAACGGTAACAAATACTTGTTGTGGGCTAGTAAAATATGTATATTATATTAAATTCTTGCTTACCAATGATAATTTTATGCACCCTTGAACACAAATTTGGGCCAATAAATCTTTCTCTTTTCATAATTAATTAAAAAAAAACTGAAGACAACTTTTTTCAATGTTCTAGTGAACACACAGAGCTGTTTCTATGTATAAATATAAATAAATATATATATATATATACATATATATATATATATATATATATATATATATATATATATATATATATATATATAACTGCTAAGGATCTACTAGCAAACTTCTCCTATACTTATTTACATACTTATCAGAAGAACAATCAATATTTATTTTTATTTTAATGAATGACTTCAATTCCAGAACTATAATTTTGGTGGCATTGATCTCATTCATTTTGTGGATATTTATGCTAACAATCTTCATAATGGGAGGACATGCGGAAGTATTCATCTGCCAAGCCCTAGAAGAAGATCCTGAGATCACTACCTTCTCTAAAATACTTGACTCCAAGGGCTTCCTTATAGATACTGATGGCTCTTACATGTCTTCACTTCTCCTCGGAAACGGAAACATATCAATGCCTCTTGGAAATATTATTAAGTATGTTTTTCAAATTAAAATAACTAAATCTCTTGTTTTCAGTTTGTTGATTATTTGATTTTTGTTTTAAGGAAAACAACTTCTTGGTTACAATTGCACGATTTTAGCTCGGTTTCTCCATCCCTCCATAGGGATGGACCGCACTTATGAGACCTCATAATGAAAGCTCAATTTCATTAACCAGCAAATTCCGCCAACGAAAACAATGGTGACATTCCTGCAAAAAAAATCTTAACTTGTTCAAGCTCATATGCTTGCATGTACTCATGTTATAGGTTCCTTAACGTAGGAAAACAAATGCTACCATTTTTAAAGCGATATCTGTATCCGTTTACAAGAAATGTTGATACAACTACTTTTCCAAACTAATTTTCAGTTTGGGTATTCAGAAACGATTGATTCCGTTGAAACTTGTTCCAGACGTTTGATAATCATCTAAACTATGATATTTAAATGTTGGTTGCGTTTGAAGTTAAGGAAGTATTAGGAAAAACAATTATTAACAGACAAGAAAATTGTTCAAAAATATTATTTTAAAAAACTCTAAAACAGTTAAGAAGATAACCATTCGTTTTTAAATTATCTACAAAAAAGGTTCTGATGTCATTTTCGATCGGTCGATGTTAATAAGAGAAATAAGTGCTTAAAACTTCAAAATAGTTAATTTTGTTCTTTTCATCAGGATTTTGTCTCTGCTTAAGTCACTTTTTAATGTTTTTTTGATTGCATTTAACAGTAAAATGAGTATATCACCAACCAGTTTGGCGATATTTTGATTGAAAAACCAAACATACATATATATGAATATATTCCTTATAACAACCGTACATATTTTCTTTCTTACATTTTTATATAATTTGGATTTTTTATCCATTATATCACTGTCGATGCCCAATGCAATGCTCATATTTGTTGTGATGCTCAATTCATCCCCATTCCTTTTTAGTACTAACAAGCGTCTATGACAGAGTAAATTACAACATTAGTATTTATTCTGATCCCTTAAGTGCCTTTTATATATATATATATACAGTGAAACCTCCCTTAACGGACACCTCCCTACAGCGGACACCTCTATTAACGGACGTTTTCTCACAGTCCCGAATTTTTCTATAGGTAAAATAAACCTCTATATTGCGGACACCTCTGTACAAAGGACACGGGCAGAAAAATCTGATTTTTTACCTCCTTACTACGGAGAATTACAGCTAATGTTATTTATAGAAGCGTTCCCATCGGTGTAGGTTTCCAGAAAAATGCGTTAACAATAACAAACTCTTTGCAAGAATAAGGTATATATACAGAATAGTGACTAGTAATATCCTCCTAGGAATTTCACAACAGGAACCCCTTCCTTTTCAGCAGGAGCATATGATTTTCCCACTGGCAGATTACTATTGTTTTGCCTACGCGGTATCACGGTCCCGGGAATATTCCATAAGTCTTCTGTTCGGTTCACATTTCTTCCGCAGAGCTTCCTTCTCGTCACTTTTCATTTGGTTTTTAGCTCTTGTTGAGTGAGTATCGTGCTTTCTCTTCATTATGTCTAATCGGAAATCTCTGACACTTAAAGAAAAAATTTACGTGATAACATTTTCCAATCGCGATAAATGTGGTGTGCGTGAAGTTGCCGAGTTTTTTAAGATAGGGAAAACACAAGCAGCAGAAATATTGAAAAAGAAAGATGAAATTTTGAAGAAACGGACGGAAAATTGTGACAAAAATGTTCCCCGAGAACTAAGAACTTCTTTATGCTTTAAACTTTTTAGAATAAAAACTTTTTTTAAGTTTATACTTATTGAACTTCTTTCTATATACTTAAAAAAAACTTGCTATGGGTAATTATTAAATGGTTAATTAAAACATGAATTAAATATTCGGTACGTATCCATCTCAGCCACTCAGCCAACCCCTCTGTATAACGGACACCTCTCTACAGTGGACAACTTTGGTTCTCCCCGAGGTGTCCGCTATAAAGAGGTTTCACTGTATATATATATATATATATATATATATATATATATATATATATATATATATATATATAACACATCTTAGATAATATTGTGAAGAATATGTGTTAATTTTTGTGAATATATGTATAGATCTTGAGATATATTGTAAAAGGTGGTTTTGAGCATTAAGTAGTTAAATTTTTAAAGGAAAGGCATCAGCCCTATCCTGGCTAGAAAAGGGTGGTGGCCTATAGATAACCCAACCTAAAATTGTGAGTTAATTATAGTGGATGTTTAAATTTAAGTACTATTACTATTTTATCTAGCAAAAAATAAATAGATACACGTATTTCAAAATACGCATTAATTAAAATGTTGATGCTATTTGTAATATAAGTCTATCGCTTTGGAGTCTCTTACTTTTATTATTTATTCATTAAATATATATTTGAAACAAGTTTATTGTTGCTGTTTTATAATTATAATTCAAACTACCCTACAGGAGTTGTCGAAAAAATGGCTCAGCTTATGGTGCTTTAAAACTTAAATATTTATTAGATGTTGGAGAGATCACTAATACATCCTCATGGACAGATATAAGAGCAGAATTAGGTATGATTGAAGTGAATCTGAAACAAGTCCAAATACTAACTCCAAATCTACAATCACGTTTGTCCGACCTTTTGCAGGGCCTTTCTGTCAACATTAGTGGCTTTAGATCTCAGGTATGCTCTTATTTTTTTACAGAATCTATTTCAATGAATTTCAACTCATTTTTAGCATTTTATGAAGCAATTTAGCTATTGAGCTTACACTCATGAATAAATTTAGAAAATTTTATTGATGTTTTCCGGTAGTGGGGTTGCTTTATTCCAGAAGGTGAAACAAAATTCAGCCTTCCCACAAATTTTCTTTATTTTGCACTAGGCCTTTCAACACAAATGTGCCATCAGGTGCTAACAACAAATAGAAACATGCATTAATATTGTTTGACTCCTTAATAACACTTAATATTGTTTGACTGTTGTTGGACAGTAATTAGTCTAATTAATAGCTAGAATTTATAAAGCAAATGGTGATAGTATAAATTGGAACATAATTCTATAAAATTATGTTCCAATTTACACTATCACTGTTTGCTTTATAAATTCTAGCTATTAATTAGACTAATTACTGTCCAACAACAGTCAAACAATATTAATTGTTTAAGGAGTCAAACAATATTAATGCTTGTTTCTATTTGTTGTTAGCAATTGATGATGGCACATTTGTGTTGAAAGGCGTAGTGCAAAATAAAGAAAATTTGTGGGAAGACTGAATTTTGTTTCACCTTCTGAAATTTAGAAAACTTTTTGAAATCTTCATTGATCTACTGGATATTGAAAAATCCCCCAATTAAAATTTATATTGTCTGGGGGGTTTACTCCAGACCCAAATTATAAATATGTCCTTAAATGTCAAATATTCAATGAACAATGTGCACAAATAATGAAAAAAATGTTTTGTGAAAATTAGTGAATCTGGTCCATCTGAGGATAGGACATTCTTGACTGACTCACTAAAGGGACAAGTCAGACCAATATGCCAGTATTGTAATATAGCAAACACTGTTAAACACTTACTAACAGACTAGACACACGGATAAATCACATACCACAATTGTGAGAAGAAGGATAGAACAGGATACCATCCGTCAGCAGAAGTCAGCAAAAGCAACAACCTGTGAGGCTCTACCATTCATACGCCCTCCTACTCCTACCTTCCTATATATATAAGCTTCAAGAATCCTAGCCTCCCCCTCTTCTCTCCAGGCCCGCCTCTTGGGGGGACTGCAAGGTACAGTAATCCCGGGCCCGGGCCGGGGCCACGCTAATTGGGAAAAATGTGTAGGTTATAAGCTAGTAAAAAGAATGGGGTTTAGAAATATAGGCGGGTGTAGCCTCTTTTTTTTTGGAATGGGATCTATATTTTTTTTTTAATGTACATAAACGACAAAACAAGTGCAGTTCCAGAATATTATATTTCATTAGGAGTCTTAATAAAACTACAAGTATCGAAAGTGACTGTTTGTCGGCTTTTATTCTCATTTTGCTCAAAATTCAAGATGAAAATAATTTTAAAATGTCCAAAGTCCTATAGAAATGTACTAGAATTTTTAGTCGGGCTCTGAGACGTGGGGGCCTGGCTCTGAGAAGTGGGGGCCCGTGATCTGGTCCTGGGCCGGCTCTGAGATGAGATGGGCCTGCTTCTCTCATTACCATCCCGTCCAGGCCAGTTGTCCTTTCAATACACACTACAGTACTTACACACTTCCTTTCATTTATGAAGTAATGAGTAATATATGAATGAATACACAAATAACAGATGAATTTCTCACACAATATATGAATGAAATACTATCAGACGACAGCAAACTTATCGTCGTTACAAATGCAAAGTATCGAATGTGAAAAAACTTATTTTGCATTTTCAATCTATACTGATTGCTGTTGGACTGATGGACGGCAAAGTCTTAAATCTTAGTTCACTCAGTGAAAGGGGAAAGTAACCACTGTGAAAAGGTCTCTGCCGACTATTTGACTATCCAAAAGCAAAGTAACGAATACAATTTTTTCACTCTGGAAAGAGGTGATTTTCACATTCAATACTTTGCATATGTATCAACAATATCTCAGACATAGTCCAACTATAGTCCACCCCCAAACAAAAGAACAAGGTAGTGCCCATGCACTGCCTTTAGCCCATGTGGGGGAAGGCCTAGCTCCCCTTCGGCCATACTCCTTTTTGTTCTTTTGTTTGCGGTCGGACTATAAATATAGACAGTGCGCAAATAATGAAAAAGAGTTGGGCTCTACTCCAGAATAAAATTAAATTAAAAAATAATAATTGAATTAATCAATAGAAAAGTCACCACCCTAGTTCGAATCTGTCCCATGACCCTTGATATGGGGAACGTTACGTTATTTTATTAAAAGCTAAAATCCTTTCAGATATCCGGCCCTGTGAGTAGTGACTTAGAAGCGTTTTCTAATCAGTTGAGCAGCGTTGCCAGTCAAATAAACGACTTGAGCACTGCGACTCATTTGGACACACTGGCATCTAAATGTAAACGAATGGTCAGCACATATTTAAAAGACTTAGAACAGCATAAGGTAACTATGACATAAATAATTATACATTCTTAATATAAATTGGTTATTAAAAATTTGAGCCCCAGTTTGAGGTACCAAATAATTGAAAATTAAAGAATTTAGAAAAAGGGCAAATCATTATTTATTTATTTTTTGGTGTTCTACTTCATGATGATGTATATATTATTATTAATAATGTGTATATTTTATATGTATGGCTATATTTTACATTCTGTTATTGTTTATGTATTTACATTATGGCTATATTATTACATTACATTATGGCTGTATTGTTTTTGTTTTTTTTGACGGCTCATCGAAATCTCAGCCATTAGCGCAGACACCCTCGTGCAGCGAGGAATTTTCTCACCGTACCTTGAGATGAGAAAATTCCTGCTGCCGCTGGGACTTGACCCACCATTTCTCTCTTGAGAATCTAAGGCATTAGCCACTAGACCACGGGAGACCCTGGTTGTATTGTTACATTACATTATTGTGTTTATATTTAAATTTTGGCTGTATTATCACATTGCATTATTGTGGGTACATTTTCATATGGTTGTTTTATTAAATTACATTATATTATTGTGTGTATATTTACATTATGGTTATATTATCACATTACATTATTGTGTGCATATTTACATTTTGGCTACATCATTATATTACATTATTCCGTTTATATTTACATTATGGTTACATTATTAGATTACATTATTTACTTACTTACTTTAATGGCGCTACAACCCAAGTTGGGTCTTGGCCTCCTCCAAGAGCTTCCGCCATCTAGCACGATCACATGCCGACGCCTTCCAGTTAGGGGTATTAAGAAGACGGTTAATTACATTTACCGGTTTAATATTTACATTATGGCTGTATTATTACATTACATTATTTTATATTATTGTGTGTATATTTACATTATGGCTATATTATTACATTACATTATTTTATATTATTGTGTGTATATTTACATTATGGCTATATTATTACATTACATTATTTTACATTATTGTGTGTACATTTACATTATGGCTGTATTATTACATTACATTATTTTACATTATTGTGTGTACATTTACATTATGGCTGTATTATTACATTACATTATTTTATATTATTGTGTGTATATTTACATTATGGCTATATTATTACATTACATTATTTTATATTATTGTGTGTATATTTACATTATGGCTATATTATTACATTACATTATTTTATATTATTGTGTGTACATTTACATTATGGCTGTATTATTACATTACATTATTTTATATTATTGTTTGTATATTTACATTATGGCTATATTATTACATTACATTATTTTATATTATTGTGTGTATATTTACATTATGGCTATATTATTACATTACATTATTTTATATTATTGTGTGTATATTTACATTATGGCTATATTATTACATTACATTATTTTATATTATTGTGTGTATATTTACATTATGGCTGTATTATTACATTACATTATTTTATATTATTGTGTGTATATTTACATTATGGCTGTATTATTACATTACATTATTTTATATTATTGTGTGTATATTTACATTATGGCAATATTATTACATTACACTATTGTGTGCATATTTACATTAAATGTAAATTAAGTCCCTCTGTACTTGCATTCTAGGAAACTTGTAAGTTATCAATATAAATGTTGCTTACGGAGGGTTATTAGAAAATTCTGATAATCTGCAATCAATGAAATATTCATGTCTCCAGGTGACTCTATAGTAACATACAATATTTAGTTATGCTCAAATATATGTTTAGGTAGTGTATTATTCCATTTGATGGCTACCTTTACTTAACAGTTCGCATAAGTCTTAGGGTATGTTCAAGTGACTTCCTCTCAGCAGGCTGCAAGTAAATGTTTTATGTTTTAGAGTAGTATAGCATATTTCAAATTGCAGCTGTTTCGTCGGAGCCGTGGCTTGACTGGCAAGGTTAACAATGGGAGACTGTGTAAATGGCACGGGACCCTGCCCTCCTACGGGAGTTTAGGAAAGACCCCGTCCGTTTTCCTCTGGAGGTAAACTGTAGGAGGTTCTTCCACTGGCTAGGTGATCGTTCTTGGTCTCCGGGGGCCCAGAGTGCTTAGCAGTATGATACTACGGGTGGTTTTGATGGTAGGGGACACATTTCACTTCGCATGTCGCAGCAACGTGGCCATGTGTTGGAAGCACTGCAGTTGAGTGACCAGAATTTGGTGGGGTTCTGAATTTAATATAATTCATAGCACACTCATAAGAAGAGTGGTTATAGGCGGGGACCTGTTATAGAGGCTATAAAATGCTGGGTACAACCCCTTTACCGTTTCCACCTTCTGTGGAGTACACTCCTGTCAGGCGGGTGAATTTTGCCACAGTAGTGTTGTTTCTTGTTTATTAAATCACTAGTTCTATATTTAAATAATATGAATGTGCCACACTAAGCGTTTGAATAATATTTCAGGAAAACCTCGTCTACCAATTAACAGCTTTAGAATTGAAGATTAATCCTCTACTGAAGCAGGTCAATCAATCAATAGCACATTTACAAGCAGTGCAGTATTACCTAACTAACAATGGAGACATTATGTCTGATGAGGTGAGTATAACTTTAGCTGAAGTTTTTCCAATTTCTATACTTGTGAAGCCAAAAGTGGTCTATATCGAACACCAAGGATCAGTGACCACGTAAAAGGGATCCTCGGAGTGAACAAATGATTTGGGGGTCCGTAATTGTTAACAGGTGTCCACAATTTTAGATCACATTTAAAAAGACTAACCTTTATGTTTAGGTTGTAACATAATTATATCAAAATGATTTCACCATAAGAGAACCAGGGGTGAATACAGGAAATAATTTTGGGGGTGAGGGCTGTGAGCACCGGTAGGATTTGGGGGGGGGGGTATAGAATACTAAAAATCTAGAACTTGGAATAGTTAGCCAACTAAGCCACTATGACACCCAAAAAAAATATTTTTTTCTGAACTAAGTGATTTTATTAAATTTATTTCTGAGGTTTTTATGACACACTAGCTGTGACCCAGTGTGCCATGCTACACCTACTTTCTGCCTATGACTCTCCCTGTATCAAGATCTACCTGTATGCCCAGTTACATCAAACTCGGAATTTGTTTATATCTGTCTAGTACTTCGTGAAACAGCCAACTGAGGCCAGCACCAAAATCGTTGCACCTATGCGTTTGTAGGCTTCTAAGCGCACTTTTTATAGGCTATTTAATCTATGGAAACGAATGAAACCATCTTAATGCAATATCTGAAACCATTTTTGAGAAAATGGAAAACTAGTTTTTGTAACTAATTTTCAGTTTGGGTGCTTAGCATCATGGGATTCAGCTGGAATATTTTCTAGGCGTTTGAAATTCATCTAAGGTAAGTGGAAGGTGACCATTTGAAAGCTTAGAAAATTTTCTGCAAAAAAGAATCAATTTTCCTTTAGCCGATGTCAGTAGCTGAAATAAATGCTTAAAACCTTCAAAGTGTTGAATAGGTTTTTGTCTCTGTTTACCTCACTTTTTAATTTCAATTTTTTTAAATTACATCCAACAGTAAAATTATATCTCAGCAAAACATGTTAAATACGAGCCATTTTTGTATTGGCTTATTGAGCCTTCCTTATGAACGAGGTAGAAGGAGGATTAAGTAATATCCGCTTGTAAGTGGGCTAGTGCCAGTTTCCTATGGTTTTTGGCGCCTCATATATCCCTTTTCTTTGGAATTTTGTTCGAGTAGTTGTTGACATTTTTGACAAAATACTAACAAAAGTAGTTTATTTAGTTCTGTTCTAAGCTTTCCAAATTTCACTAGAATAGGTACGGTAATGTGCTATGATGACACAGTTCCTGCAAGTCAGATTTTTTAAAATAAGGTAATGGGCGTATATATAAGGGGGGCTGAGAGGGCAGCAGCCCCCACTGCAAAATGTTGATTAAAATCTCTCTCTTTCTCTCTCTCTCTCTCTCTCTCTCTCTCTCTCTCTATATATATATATATATATATATATATATATATATATATATATATATGTATATCCTAGGCTATGTCAAAATAGTCAACTTTCAAAATTTGGTCAAACGGTCAAAAGTTTTGTTCGAAAAGAAATGGCTACACTGAACCATTCAGATTCTGACAGTCATTCTGCATCGACAGCCATTTTGAATAATGCTTCAAATTTATTTGCTGATGTTCTTGATAATTAGAATAACTCGAACTCATTGATGACTTTACATCATTATACAATCATGTAATGCAGTTTATTTCAATTTTTTATCAACAGTCACTGTCTAACAAAGGAGCGCTGGCCTTTCTTTTATAAGAGCTATCTACTCGCAGGCTGTGGTGCTGGCCTCTGTCGGCTCCTTTATGAATTACTAGACAGATATAAACAAATTCACACCGTTTGACCGATTTTGACGTAATTGGGTATACAGGTTGATCTTGATATGGGGAGGGTCATAGGCAGAAAGTAGGTGTAGCATGGCACTGGGTAACAGCTACGAATATATATATATATGTGTGTGTGTTTGTTTATACACATTTAAAGCACCGTTGAAATTTGAAAATTTTCTAGTCGGCATTGCCGGATTGCATTATGAGATCAACCTCAAAAGAGGGGTTACTCACTATAGAGTGAGTGAATAAGGAGCCGCGATAAAATGGGGATGACCCCTCAGGGAGGCGAGTATTAGAGATGAGTTCTACTTCTAAGTCATACAATTAAACTTTTCAATTACCCAGCAAATAAAATCTTTGACTCTTGCAGGCAGTAAAATTATACGTCGGAAGGTTGAACAGCTATTTGGATCAGTACACCCAACATGTCCAAAGGAATTTAAAAAGTATCCCTTGTAAATCAGTGGCAGATTTGTATAACTTCATAAATTTAGCTGTGTGCAGGTACATAATAGACCCATTGGTAAGTATATTTAATCTACACGCTAAAAATTAATACTAAATTGATAATACCATTAATTATTTATGTTAACTTTATTTTCAGAATGGATTCTGGTTTTGTACATTTTGGTGCCTCATAATTTTTCTTATTCAGACACCAATTTGTTTAAAATTAGTAGACTATTATAGCCAAGCCATTGAAGACACAGAAGTGTAAGTCTACATTATCCTTATAATATCTTCATAATATAATAATAATAATATTTAAAATATAATAAATTAGAATCATATTATTAAATATTATTTTGAAAAAATAACTTAGTATTACTTTGATTTAGAGATGGGCGATCTGAATCAGTCTTTTTAACATGATATATCGATTTTTGAATCGATCTCCAAGGGCCAATCTTTTAAAGAATCGATCTATCTAGAATACCGTAGATGGAGATAGTTAGCCGCTGTAGAGATACGAAGACAGGTATAGTTGGGATTCGGCTAGGAGAAAAACGTCAGACTTTCAAAAAGAAATCTGTATTTTGGACGTTTCGACTGCAACAATGGCAGCCTTCTTCAGCTAAAAAATATATACAACTTATAACTAAAGAAAATGTACAAGTAGTAAGTAAAAGACAGGCAGAAATGAGCGGAGTATATATATCAATACAAGAAATTTTAACCAATCTTATTTTTAAAGACAATGAAAATACGGTAGTTGGAAAGAAAACAGCATGTAGAACTTGTTAGTAAAAACAGTACAAAAAAAATATTAAACAGTAAAAACAGCGCACATTTTTTATGTAGTGAAAAACAAAATCTATTTTTATAAGTGAATACAATTTATAACAATTAATATATAGATACATACCACTAGAGAAAGCCTAGGGGGGAGGGAGGAAGACCTCGAGGACAACTTAGGTAACCATGGTAGAAGTATGAACGACAGCAACTACACCGGTGGTCTTTATAGTTATGAAAAAGGGGGTGGGGAGGGGGTAAATCGGTGCAGATGAAAGAGGTGCAATTGCTGGGTTGTAAAAGCGGGTTGTAAAGGAGGTTGTAAAAGGTGTTAAGAGCTTTGGGACACACAAGTAGAGAAATTGTCTGGAGCCTGGGAACAAAGATAAAAAAGGAGGTCAGGACAATTTATGGAAGACGGAGGAGTAAGCAGGGGAGATGTTTTGTTTGTCGGTTTTGTAATTAATGTTATTGGGGTTTAAGTTAATGTGGACGCATTCGGAAATCTGTCGCTTTTTGGTGTTTCGTTCAGTGGAAAGTATTTTAGTGTCGACAAAGTTGAAAGTGTGTTTTTTAGTTATGGCGTGTTTTGCGAGGGCGGATTTGTGGATTTCTTTGTTTTTTATTGTCCGTTTGTGTTGTGTTATGCGGGAGTGAATATAATTTTTGGTTTCATCTATGTATACAGCATTACAGGAGGGGTGTCCCAAAGCTCTTAACACCTTTTACAACCTCCTTTACAACCCGCTTTTACAACCCAGCAATTGCACCTCTTTCATCTGCACCGATTTACCCCCTCCCCACCCCCTTTTTCATAACTATAAAGACCACCGGTGTAGTTGCTGTCGTTCATACTTCTACCATGGTTACCTAAGTTGTCCTCGAGGTCTTCCTCCCTCCCCCCTGGGCTTTCTCTAGTGGTATGTATCTATATATTAATTGTTATAAATTGTATTCACTTATAAAAATAGATTTTGTTTTTCACTACATAAAAAATGTGCGCTGTTTTTACTGTTTAATATTTTTTTGTACTGTTTTTACTAACAAGTTCTACATGCTGTTTTCTTTCCAACTACCGTATTTTCATTGTCTTTAAAAATAAGATTGGTTAAAATTTCTTGTATTGATATATATACTCCGCTCATTTCTGCCTGTCTTTTACTTACTACTTGTACATTTTCTTTACTTATAAGTTGTATATATTTTTTAGCTGAAGAAGGCTGCCATTGTTGCAGTCGAAACGTCCAAAATACAGATTTCTTTTTGAAAGTCTGACATTTTTCTCCTAGCCGAATCCCAACTATACCTGCCTTCGTATCTAGAATACCGTAAAATAAAGTGTTTTTTTTTTTATTTCAAATACTTAATCCCATTTCTTGTCACTGAATTTCATAACTGAAGAATTCTCAGTTATTTATTTGAAGAATTTATTTATTGAGACACTTCGCAGCTTTGGCGACAAGAGCTATACATATGGATATTATTTACATTGATAGCTGATAGATCATCTTAAATGGTTTTACAGAAATAGACTATAAATATACTTTAACATACACATTATAGACCTTTAAATCTGATATAGTTTTAACGCAAGGTTATAATTAATATTTATAATTTGAAGAAGAAATGTACAGAACAACGTCCTACCAGTAACCAGTAATGGACATTTAAAAAGCAATAACATTATACAACGAGTCAATACCTTCCGTTTCTCCAAGTAGAAGGTAATATAATAAAAATAAAGATTCAATACTCTTAATTTGTATAACCTTTTTTGTTCATTATTATTATTTTATTCTCATTTAATAAACTTATATGTATATGTAAAACTAGCTGAATACCCGTGCTTCGTCATGGCAGATAAGTAGTTATTTTATTGCGTTAAATAATGTTTCATTAAAATTACGTTACTATACAATTTTGTGCAGTTTATTATAGCACAGTTCCCGTCATACTATATGTTATTCAATGGGCATTAAAATTTAAAAGTTTATGTTTCCAAAAAGTTATTTGGAAACACCCATTATATTTGCGAGCATTACCAAGGTTATAGGGGAGGAGGCTGTGCAAGGGTTCCGGATATTATTACCTTACCTCACCAAGAAAACTCTAAGGATAGGCTTGCCATACATCACGGTTTGACCGGGACTGTCCCGGTATTTTGCAATCGTTTCGGTGTCCCGCCCGGTTTTATCAATGTCCCGGAAAAGGCTGTAAGATGTAAAAAGTAATGAATTCATGTTTATAAGAATCTTTTGTAAATCGGTTACTTTTCTACAATCAACATTTTTACTACTGCTCACAGTGTCAAAGAAATGAGAAGTAATCTAACTGTAAAACGCTGGAACTACCTGCACAGCGCTGCCAGCTGCCAGACACTACTATTTGGCTGAGAGATTTTTTTAAGAAAATCAAGTAGCAAAAAAAGTTCCGTTCTTATTTTTAAGGTTTGGGTAGACTAACAGTTCAGGATTCCCCCTTCCCGTTACTTGCTAGATTTAAAACTCTCCATTTTGCTTATAATTTGTACTGTTTTTATTCCACACCGCCCCCCTGGTATGCCAATCCCATATTAATGTGTCCCGGTTTAACTCTCCAAAAATATGGCAAGCCTATTCGACGGGGACAGGCAGAAAAGAAACGCAATTAAAACTCTATGAGGGACAGCTTATTTCTAGTAATTCAAGGACTGCCATCATAGTGGAAATTAACCTCAATTAAAAATAATACTATGAAATAGATCGAGTGGTTTGGACTGGGCGATGATAGGTCAGTGAGTGGTATTTGACAAATATATAGTAGATTAAATGAGTAAAATTTATTGTTTATAGCATTATCCGATCAAGATATTGTCAGCTGGGCCATCAAAATAAGACCTCCTGAATGTATGTATATTTGGACATCAGTTCTGGTATCTAGGAGGCCGCTAAATGCTAGTTGGTTTTCGCCTAAATAAAATGACATTATTAGGTCTCCATGTAAAAAGACAACATCCTGCAATAATAAAGCTAGAACAGCATACAGCGCCACTAGTGGTAAAAGTTAGAAGAAAGCAACCTATATATAATCATATCCAAGCAGAGGGAGGATTCAGCTGGTCTGCGCACCTAGTGGCAGCTTTGCCAAACTATGTTTGGCGGCTGAACTCAGTTGAAACATTGTACAAAGTAATCCTCCCTTCCCATACGTCAATTTAGTTTATTTTTACAAAACTTCTCTCTCATTAGATACCATTGACGTATATCACGTTTCATTACAATACAACAGAAATTTACGGTATGAGCAAATTAGCAATTTGGACGGAGTAACCCCTTCTGACGAACCAATTTAGTTTTTTTTTTTTTTTTTTACAGCACATTTTCCCCTTTAGATTACCACAACGAATTCCGAGTTTTGCTGAAATATAACAGAAATTACGATTAGTATTGGTAATTTGGGTCATTTAGTTAATTTGTAGAGCACATTCATCTATTTCAATAACCACAACAAATACCCAGTTTCGTTGGCATACAACTATAATTACGGCCGAAATGGGCAAATAACTACTTTGGATCCAGATTAAACCCCCCTCTACATTGATCGATTTTGCTAGTTAAGGTACTTGGTCAATCGTTTCCTTGGGGAATGCTATATACCTTTTTGTGGGAGGAAAATAAATAATCTGGCATCTAACGTGTCGAAAAGGGAGCAGATGAAGAGCGATCTGAGACTCCCTAATCCTTACAAGCAGCAAGAAGTCAAATTGAGACCGAAATATCAAGGCATACTAAGGAACTCCTAAAAAGCTTCAGCAGGCCCATCTTTATCGCCTTGGCTTAGCTGACTCGGACATTTGCCCCCTATGTTCAAGCGGAAGGATGGTGGGAAGTCATCTCCTCTCTGTCCCAAACTCATCTATCTTCCTGACCACACTAAAGCCTAGTCCACACTGGCAGACCTCGTTGCGTGATTTGTCTAGAGACCGGCTGAGACGGTCTAGGCTTGAGATATAGACTTGGTCTATAGACACCAATCTTTGTCTAGTCTAGCGTCCACACTGTGATGTGAATATTTCAGTCTAGTCTTCCCAGTCTCAACCATAGAGGACATTGTTTTGTGTGGATTGAGTGCGTGTTTAGCAATAATTATTTCATTAGGGGTCTCCCGTGGTCTAGTGGCTATATATATAATATATAATATATATATATATATATATATATATATATATACATTTTTTAATATTTTATGTATCGATTTTTTTTTTAACTAATACAACTATATCTACTAAAACTAATACTAATGTAATCTGTAGCAATATTATTACTAATAATATACTACATAAGAAAATTTATACCAATACCAATACTAAACTAAACTGGCACACGTATATACACATTAGCCTACGTACATACGTACTTGGGCATATGTACACACATATACATACATACATATATTTATTTATTATTACACATTTTATATCATAAGATATAAAATGGGGAGGGACTGTGACAATTAAAATTAGATGAAAGACTGCGACATGTCTGGCCACAAGGCGCCGATGTTCCGCAACATGTCTAAAGTCTCCCATTCCTCTCGGGAGACCTTAGACATGAGATTTTTGGTCCCGCAACAAGCCAATAGACAGGGTCTCGTCTACCTAGACAACCTGAGACACGTCTCGAGACCAAAATCGCGCAACATGTCTACCAGTGTGGACATAGCTTAAGCGGTTCTGGGAGGCTCGACCGCCACAGACGGGCATTGGGTAAAATAAAATAAATAAATGTATCGTGTCGACAGAAAGACACGCGCACGCGCATCAGCACACACATGCAGTTATATAAATTTTAACAAGGGTCATTTTCAGCATTTACTAAGTAGGATCGATGAATATTTGAAGACAATGTACAAAAATACCATCATGAGTGTAACCACATCACCTAATTCCCTTCGGAATGTGGAAAAAATGCGGGTAAAACTGAAGGAGAGCGTCTTCAGCACCGATTTTTATCAAATTTCGCACTATAACGTATTTTGATGCACTAAACACGAATCCGTTAAAAAACGTTGCTCTCAACTAGGAAAGAAGTTATTAAGCACTAAAGTTCACTGTTATTGAGGTTAAAGTTGGCTTAACCAGCGTATTTGTAAGCACGCGCATGCGCAGACATCTAACATTCGGAAACAAAGAACTTTTATTTGAAATGTTGATAAACTATTTATAACCTCACTAACATCGGAATTCTATCTATAACAGCGAGTTGGATTGACTAGAGTTTTGATATCTTCTTGAGCGAGCGGAAATGCATAGCAAGCCTGCCGAAAAGTCGTCCTAGACATTCTTCTTAATATGCGCGTTTATTAATTCACTGTTTATGCCAACATTTATAATCTCCATAATAGTGAACTTTAGCGCTTAATAACTTCTTTCCTAGTTGAGAGCAACTTTTTTTTCAACGGATTCGTGTTTAGTGCATCAAAATACGTTATAGTGCAAACTTTGAAGAAAATCGGTGCTGAGGATGCTCTCCTTCAGTTTTACCAAAAAGCGTACAACACATGTTATCAAAAATATATTTACCGAATGCAAAGTACGGCTGTAAGCATGATAAAGCAAAAAGTACCAGCTTCCTTAGCACAGTCTTTTGATCGTCGTCGTCTAAGCGTAGTCTTGTCATCGTCGTCATCATTACCATAAGCAGCAGTAGTTTTTGAGGCACCAGTAGTCGATTTTTTAGTTGACGCAGAAGTAGTCGTTCTCAATGTAGATAACAAAGTCGACAAAGTAGTCGGATATGTGACATTAGGCGTGGCACTAGAGGGAATATTCTCTTCAGGGTTGAAAAAGTTCTTGCATTCATCCGGAGACGGTGGTACGTCCTCTACATATCCCTTGATCCAACCCAGATGAATACAAGGGCTTGATGTAAGAATGACACTATCCTCGTCCAGACATTCCGCTGAAGATCCACAGGTAGATTTTTGACGATATGACTGGAGTATACCAACCAGTACGTCACCACAAACCAACGGTCCACCGAGATCCGCATTACAAACCTTAAAACCTTGCGTCGCGCAGACTGCAGACTTCCGTTCCAGGTCACTCTTGAGACAAGGGCAGTTCTCTCCTTGGGAGATGTTCACATTCACATAGCTTAACGATATATCCTTTATATTGTATACAAAATCATCATTGAATCCAAATCCTAAAAAGTCCGTCACGCAGGAGCTGCATAACTAAGCACTTTCCTCAGAATTTGGGTAGTGTAGATTGCTTTCCAGAACAATTTGCTTAAAATATCCTACATAAATTAAATAAAAACATGAATAGTTCTCTTTTAAATTTGTAATGAGTAACTGATCAATTATTAATTTGCTTCCAGAGTTATGTTTACACATGGTACCTACTACACTACTTAATAAATACAAAAAAACTCATATTATCGTATTTTGATCTAACGCAGGAACAGGATACAGTCACTCTAGTGGTAGAAAGCGCTCCTTGCGGCGGCTTTGTGAACCTACGTTTGGCGGGCTTTTCTATTGAAATATATTACAAATTAAACCCCCGCTTTACGATTGACCGATTCAGCTCATTTTTAGAACACTTCTTTCTCATGAGTTACCCACGACGTATACCGCGTTTCGTTACAATACAGCAGAAATTACGACCGGTATGAGTATATTAAGAATTTGGGTCAAGAGTAAACCCCCCCTTCTAATGAACCGATTTAGTTTATTTTTACAACATATATTTACCTGTAGATTAAAACTACGAATACCGAGTTTCGTCGAAATATACCAAAAATCACGGCTGGTTGTGGCGAATTGGTATTGTGGGTCCGGAGTAAACCCCCCCTCCTAATGAACCGATTTAGTTTATTTTTACAACAGTTATTTACCTGTGGATTACCACTACGAATACCGAGTTTCATCGAAATATACCAAAAATCACGGCTGGTAGTGGCGAATTGGTATTGTGGGTCCGGAGTAAACCCCCCCTTCTAATGAACCGATTTAGTTCATTTTTATGTCTCACTTTTCTCTCTATATTACCACTACGAATACCAAGTTTCGTTGAAATATAACAAATATTACGGCTGACATAGTCAAATTAGTGTTTTGGGTTCGGGGTAAACCCCCCCTTCCGGTGGACCGACTTTGGTGGTTAACGAACTCGTTCAATCGTTTGCTAATTGAATGCTATATACCAAGTTTCGTGACGAAAAAACAAAAACTCTGGCCGCTATCGTGTTAACAGACACATATATATATATATTATATATATATATATATATATATATATATATATATATATATATATATATATATATATATATATATAAATTTTAACGGGGGTCATTTTCGGTGTCTACTAGGTAGGATCGATAAAGATTTGAAGAAATTTTTCAAAAATTCCGTCATGAGTCCAACCTCAATAGCTACTTTCCTTCGGAGGAAAGTGCTAAAACGTACAGCCATTTAAACCTACTATGCTTGAACCTCCGTACAGCTTTATTTTGCCTATATTTGGTCCAGAGAAATCGAAAGGTTCAACAAGAAGTAACGTCAGTTCGAATTCTGTCTCTTCATTCGAGTTCTGAAACATATCTATGACCGTCCTACTTTGTCCACCATGTTGATCGACTGCCCCCGCGGTAACTCTGTTTGCATCTTCGCAGCCATCATGTGTAAGTACATAATTCTCTGAGATGATTACGCATGTGCAGAAATCATCTATAGAATCCTCATAATCTTCCTCCTGATATATTTCAAGAGCGTAACAAACATAAGGAAATTGTCCCTTCAGCGCAGCTTGCCTACCGAGAATGTGTTCAGCCAGTGCACTCCATATGATGCTCCATAGCAGCAATTTCAGACAGAAAATATTCAAAAACATTACAACAAATTTAGAAGACAAGAAGGATTTTTGTTTATAAAACAAAAATTGAATGAAATTGGCCATATGATTTAATTATTATTCATTACATTTATCATTTAGGAGGCCCGGTGGCCGTGATGTCAAGGCGTGAGCACTTAACACTTCGTATCCAGGGTCGTAGATTCGGTGGTGGCATGTCTTTAGAAAAATGGAAAGGCATTAGCGCTATCCTTGCTAGAAAAGGGTAGTGACCTCTAGATAACCCGTCCTGAAATTCTGAGTTAATTATAATGGACGTTAAGGATTGAAATAAAGATGTATTAGTAAATTTTAATGCCGACTTATTAATAACGCAGGTTTTTGGGACGGGTTATCTATAGGTTACCTTTATGAACTAGCAGGCGTAAGCATTCCCGGCCTAAGGACAGGGGCTCGATTCTCACCAGGGATAATGAATTTTCCGCGAAATAATTGTAATTGTGAAGCTTAGGGGCCTCCTCTCCGATGATTTTTACATGTTGCTCCAGAACGCATTTTCATGTCTTAAATAGGAATTCGTTTAAAAAAAAAAGAGTTGTTCTCAACTAGGAAAAGTCCGAGTAGCAGGAACTGTGTCATCTTAGCGTGGTTCCGTTCTCATCCCTAGTCTCATTTGGAAATATTTCTTGAAACGGTTTATGGCCTTACCTGGCAAGGTCCGCCATCCCCCAGAATTCACTTTTAGAGATACTAATTTCACACAGTTCAATGCATTGAAAAATATCAATATGTTTCACATTTTATTGTGTTCTTCTACTATAGTACTAATTCTAAAAATAAATACAATTTTATCAAAAAAAAAAAAAAAAAAAAAAAAAAATACACCAACAGCATAAAGGCAGTTGAAAATATTCAAAAGGCGTCTTCGAATCTCTCTCTTGGAAAGCTATATTTCTAATACAAAATTTGTTTTTCTTATTTTACTTATCCTTTTAGCGCGGTTCCTCCCTCCCCCATAGGGAGGAACCCCGCTTATAAGGTTGATACAATGAAACAATCCGAAAGTGCCGACAAGAAAATTTCGCGTTTCAGAACCCCTAGAGACCGAAAATAACGGTGGTTCAAATTTGTATATATATATATATGTATATATATATATATATATATATATATATATATTTGTCTGTTCGCTCATTTCTGGCTTCCCTGATGGTCCGATTTTGTTGAAATTTGGTACAAAAATCAGTCGTCCAATTTGAAAGGTCAAGTTCGTTAACCAGCAAAATCCGCCCACTGGAAGATGGCGTTTGGGGCGAAATTCGCGCAGAAAAAATCGTAACGCTTACGTTTTTGAGTTCATAAGCATGTAAGTACTCTTTTTATAGGCTTCTTGGGCAAGGAAAACGAATGAAACCATTTTCAAGGCGATAGCTTTAACCGTTTTCAAGAAAATTGGAAAAATAGTTTTTGAATACCGTTTTTGGTTTGGGTACTTAGAATCACGGGATTCAGTTGAAACATTATCTGCATGTTCTCCTTTCATTAAAACTAATATGTTGAAAGTTATGTTACGTTTGGAGTTAAGGAAGGGTTAGAATAAAATATTTTATGAACAGACATGAAAAGTTTTGGGAACTTCGTATACTTTCATTAATATCTCGAACACGGTTGGGAAATCGTGGTAAGTGGATAGAAACTATTTGAAAGCTTACTAAATTCTCTACAAAAAATATTCTAAAACTATTTTTGATTAGGTTATGTCAATCGGAGAAATAAGTGCTTAAAACTTCAAATACGTCTGTTTTGTTCTTATGAACGGGTTTTTGTCGTTCTTTTTGTAATTTTTGTCTATTTCCCTTGGTTTTTTATTTTTGTAATTTCTTATGTTAGGAAAATGTATTTGTTTGTAAAACAGGATAGGAAAAATGACACCAATTTTCTGTTGCTAGAAATAATGAAAATTTTGGGAACTTGGTATACTTTCATTAATATCTCGAAAACGGTTGAAAATCTTGGGAAGCGAAAGGTTACCATTCGAAAGGCTACTAAATTATCTACAAAAAATGTTTTGAAGACATTTGCGATGGGACGGTTATATTTGGAGAAATAAGTGCTTAAAACTTAGGTAATTTCGTTCATTTGAACGAATCTTTTTGTGTGTTTCCTACAGTTTTTTTTTTCACTGCTCGTTATTTTTGTGATTGCTTATAGTAGTCAAATGTATTAGTCAATAAAACAGGATACGTATATATAGAAACAATGTTTTGTTTCAATTCGAAGGTGAGGAGCTAGGAGGCTTAGGGTGGGGGGCATTTTCCCTGTCCCCAGGTAGCTAGGTCCCAGTGTATCCTCGTCATCTGTAAGTCCCTTTCTAGAGTCATAAAGATAAGCCTCCAAACAACTTTAGGAATGTAGGATTTCTAACTTTTGCCAGTATCAGAACAGCCGCTCTTTACATACCACAGTGGTACTGACGTACCGGTTTATACTAGTGGCACTCCACACGGTGGTAGTACTTGTTATATGCCACAGCGGATCGCTCATTATAACCTTATTTTATACGTATTAAATAGGTACTTAAAAAAAATTTATTTGTGTATAAGTGTAGCGTTATTGGGATTAGAATAAAATATTTTATTAACAGACATGAAATGGTTTGGAATCTTCGTATATTGTCCTTAATTTTTTTTTTCTTTTATGGTGCATCGAAATCTGAGTCATTAGCACCAGTTTTTCCTTATGAGCTTATATAATACTTAGATTTAGCTAGCGACAATATTTTACACCGCAATTAAAGTGATTTGCTCTTCTTATAAACATAATATTTATATTATAATATAAACATAATACATTAATTTGTCTGACAAAAAAAAAGTCCGACCCGCAGGAACTGCTTCATCTTAGCGCGGTTCCGTTCTTATCTCAAGTGCAATTAGTGAAGGAATATAGCAGCTATCGGTAGGTATTAGCACCATTGTCCCCCCTTAATATCTTCAAAACAGTTAAGAAATCGTGGGAAGTACGATGTAACCATTCAAAAGCTTACTAAATTCTCTAAAAAAAAGATTCTGAAGGAAATTTCGATGGGGCAATGTCAGTCGGAGAAGTAAGTGCTTAAAACTACGAAAGTGTTAGTTTTGTTATTTTAAACTGGTTTTTGTCACTGTTTACCTCACTTTTGTTTTTTAAGTTTATTTAACGGTGGAATGAGTATTTCATTAAAGCTGAGAAAATAAGAATCATATTGGTAATAGAGTTTTCCTAGAGTGAGCGTCGCGATGACGGGAGAGTCCCATCCGCTTAGAAAACTGTCAGTTTCCATATGTGGCTCTTTAAGCTTCCTTCTCTTTGAGATTTTATTTTATATTTTTAACGAAAGATCAAAACCTACCAATAGCAGCTACTATTCCTTTCCTAATCGCACTTCGGATAAGAACGGAACCGCGCTAAGATGATGCAGTTCCTGCGAGTCGGACTTTTTTTATTGTCTTTCCTAACTTAGCTTTCCTAACTTAGGAAAACTAGCGCAAACAACGATATTTGTTAACATGCCCATAGGCAGAGATGTAAAATTGGGAAATAAAGAACTTTCATTTGAAATGTTGATAAATTATTTATTGAAAAACAAATTGTAGATTTTACGATTTTCCTTACCCGTCTTAAAATGTCGCATTACGGGAATACGTGCTACGCGATTCCGCTCGCTCAAGAATATATCTAAACTCTAGTCGATCCAACTCGGTAAAATGTATTGAATTCTACTAAGTTTAGCAAGTTGGATTGACTAGAGTTTTGATATCTTCTTGAGCGAGCGAAGCGGACGGAAACGCGTAGCACGTATGCCTGTAATGCTTACAGCCATACTTTACGATCGGTAAATATATGTTTGAAAATATTTGTTGTACGCATTTTTTTTTTTTTTTTTTTTTTTTTTTTTGTAGGACTTAGCTATTGAGGTTGCACTCATGAAGGAATTTTTGAACATTTTCTTCTTTCGATCCTACCTAGTAGACACCGAAAATGACCCTCGTTAAAATTTATATAAATACATGTGCGTGCGAGCAATCAGAGATCACCTCCAGGTTAGATAGGAGTCCCGGTTTCTCCAACGAACAAAACTGTTTGAGTTTTTCTTTGATGTATCATTTATAACCATAAGTTTAATTTGATAATTATTACTCCTTATTACTTACTACTTACTACGGGATCTACAGTCCGAAGTAGATCTTGGCCTCCTTCACAATCTTCGTCCAATCGGCCCTATCCTTCATTCAATCCCATCTGCTTCAAATCCTATTCTGTATCAATTTTCCAGCTTCTCCTCGGTCTTCCTCTTGTCCTTTTTCCAGGAAATCCCTCCCTTATCTTTTTCGTGGCTGTATCATCAGGCAGTTTTTCCACGTGTCCTAGCAAGCTAATTCTTCTAGCCTTAATAAAGCGTACTATATTCTCGTTTTTTATCAGTTTATCCAGTTCCTGATTTTTCCTTATCCTCCATTCTCCTTGTATGCATAGGGGACCAACAATTTGATTATATGATTATAAAGCATAAAAATCCTGATATACATTTTGAAACACTTGGTATATTATTAAATATTTGTACTGGTAAACTCTACTTATATGAATTTTATAACCCAATGCACGTCAACCCACATACGCAGTCAATCCTAATATCCTGCTAAATATCTAAAGAATATTTAGAATAAATAGTCAGCTATTTTTTATGAATTATCATATTTATAATAATTCATTAGAATTAGTTCTCATTTTAACGTGATTTTTTAAAGATGCGAGTGCAAGAAAGGTAATTACATCATTTGCTTACCTTTCGAGATCATGACATCCATGTACCTAAATAGTAACGATGTTGCAATCATTAGAAATCATTAGTCAATATATTCATTTGCTTACCTTTCGAGATCATGACATCCATGTTCCTAAATAGTAACGATGTTGCAATCATTAGAAATCATTAGTCAATATATTCATTTGCTTACCTTTCGAGATCATGACATCCATGTTCCTAAATAGTAACGATGTTGCAATCATTAGAAATCATTAGTCAATATATTCATTTGCTTACCTTTCGAGATCATGACATCCATGTTCCTAAATAGTAACGATGTTGCAATCATTAGAAATCATTAGTCAATATATTCATTTGTCTATTTTATGAGAACAAAGTAACCATTTAAAATATCTCTACAAAGGCATTGCATACCTTCCACTATTTTTGCATTTCTCCAATTAATACAGTTATTTTCAATTCTTAAAGATATATTTATTTCTTCTTCTTATTTTCGTGGTAGGCGGAAGGTCAATTAATAAAAACTTCACCATACAGTATCACCAACTTTATTCTGTCCCTACATGTTTCACACCTTTTTTGGCGCCTCTTCAGGGGAAAAGTTACATATATAAAACTTACAGCCTCAATCTGAGGAGGATAACCTTTGCGGCCGTACTGGTGGAAGGTTATCCTCCTCAGATTGAGGCTGTAAGTTTTATATATTTAACTTTTCCCCTGAAGAGGCACCAAAAAAGGTGTGAAACATGTAGGGACGGAATAAAGTTGGTGATACTGTATGGTGAAGTTTTTATTAATTGGCCTTTTGCCTACCACAAAAATAAGAAGATTGAAAAAAGGGTCGGTTGAAGAATAATTATTTATTTCTTCTTTAAAACTTAATATAGGCCTAATTATTGTTTCAGGAGTACGTCGCAGTCTTTTGTCAATGAAAATGAGAGTGCCGAGTGGTTCCCAGAGTAAGTTATTACAATTAATAAAACTAGAATTTAAACAAATAAGATCATAATTTTGTAATCTTAAGTTAACTTTCAAATTTTAAATTATTCAAGGTTTTATTTACTATATATTTGTCTACATAAAATAGTTCTTTCAACCACATCTACAGACTCCTTTGTCCTTTTAATCTTTTCGAACCGTGCTTGTACACAAAACTCAAAATAAAGTCTCTCCTGTTGATTACTCAGTTTCGACTAGCTGGCCATCGCCACAAAAAATCATTTCATTACTCCCATAAATCTACTTTCTTAGCATCTGAGCCATGTCCGTTATGTAGACCTGATACGAATACAGTATTACATCTTTTGCTCAACTCCCCAATCCTCCAGTGTTTAAAATTAAAATATATCCCGATGGTTTGCAAGACCAACTTATAACCCTAATTTCTTTCTAAGTTCAAGAAGGCAGTGACAGTGAAAACTAACCTAAAATTGTGCTCTCTAATTTTTTTGACATTTCTAGTGGTTAGAAAGTGTTAAACAGTTTTTATTTGTGTTAATATTCTTATGTAACACATAATCTTCATTAATAGAGTAGAGGAGAGGTGGAGAAAACACCTTTCAGCCCTGGAGAAGTGAAATTAGGCTACACATGTCTCAGGGAGTACACTATTTCACTTCCTGTATTGGCTTCCAGTTACTTTCATTTTTGTTTCAATTCAAATAATTAAGCAATTTATAATAATGGATCTAAAGTCACCGGATCCCAAGGTTTCTAATGACTCAATAAATTTTACCTTTGAAAAAATGAAAGGCACATGGTGCACTCAAATATTAAATATGGCCTTAGCTAAAAACAGTGACAACAGAACCTTTAATGACTTTAGTCCATTTAAAGTATTCCGTTTTCTAAAGAGCTTTGCGCCCAATATAAAAATAATAAGGTTTCAAAAATCAGGTATCATCATACTAGAAGTTTCAAGAGAAAAAGATTATCACAACCTCAAAAAAATAAATACATATGAGAATTATCAAGTAGAATTTTCTCAAAATAAATTTTTAAATTTCTCTAAAGGCATAATTACCTGTAATGAATTCCTTAACTGTTCAGAAACTGAACTAATAAATGAGCTATCATCTCAAAATGTGATACATGTAAAAAGAATTTATAAATATGAAAACAATACTAAAGTATCTACCCCATCATTAACATTAACTTTCCAAAAATGTGAAATTCCTGAAAGAATTATTTTCGAATTCTTGAGTATTAAAGTCAAGCCTTATATAAAGCCACTGCAATGTTATAACTGTTTTTCTTATCGGCATGGAGCCCGGAATTGTAAGACAATTTTATGTGGAAAATGTGGAAATAATAGACACACAGGAAGCCCCTGTAAGACTGAGGTTAAATGTAAAAATTGCAATGGTCCACATGCAGCTTGGAATTATAAATGTTCTGTATATCAAAAAGAGAAAGAAATTGAAGAAATACGGATCAAAGATAAGATTTCTTATACTGCAGCTGCTAAAAAGTATTCTCAAAATCTTAATGTAAATAAACCTTACCAAAGAGTAGAAGGGTCCCCTACATTTTCAGAAGTGGCCACAGTCCCTCCAATCAAAAATAATTTATCAACACAAATTGAGAAACTAACATCAATCGTTGAGACCTTAGCTGTAAAGATTAATCTTCTTGAAACTATAATTGATAAGAAATCTGCACCTATTATATATGAACATGTCCAAAACTACAGCAATAATTCTCCTAAAAAAAATGACAAAATAATCCCAAGCCCCTCAAATGTACCTAAAAATGAAACACTCAAAGGAAAAACAGTAAAGGATGTTAAGCAAATAGATAAAAGAAGAAGACCTCTGGCATCACCAAATCCATCAACTTCACCGAGTAATAATGAATTATTTGTAGGATTTGAGGAAGAACAACATCGCCCTCAACATCCCAAAGGAAAAAGTATCAAAAAATGACACCCATATATTACAGAGATTGTCAGTCCAGAACCTGGCCATTCCCCTTTATTTCCTGTGTGTATAATATGTACAGACGAACTCATGTAGTAAAGACAATAGAACTAAAATTTAATATATACAAATACTTTAAAAAATCAATTAACTGTAATAGATCAATACTAACACAATTTCAATTGATTAGAACATTATTTAATTATCAATTACGTTTGATTAACAATATTCAAAATAAAATACTATCATGTTTTAAGAAAGATAATCTATTATTGTTTCTGCATTACATGAGTATTCAAATAATGTTCACATTATATTTAGTGTATTCAAAATATTTTCATTTCTCATTGAAAATAGCCATGCAATTCTTCATTATTACCACTTTTGTGTTTGTATTTATCAATGTCATTTATGTATATCTGCTATATAACATCTTCTTATATAATACTGTTCTCTCACTATCTTATATTTTTTATGATAGACACCAATTTAACAAATCTCTGCCTTTATCACAAACCAATTGTAATTACATTATCATTGTACTTCATAATTCATGTGTTTCAATACTTTATATCTGTTTTAATTTGTATACAATCACTAAATCATATAGACGTATGTCATTGCGTCTGGGGAGTCTTCTAAATATGGATATTTTATTAATGTTGACTGTCAGATGCGCATAGTGCAATGGAATGCTAATGGCTTGATCAGTAAAAAACACGAATTATCGCTCTTATACAAAGCCACCTCCTTTAATGTCATATGTATTCAGGAAACGCATCTAAAGGAAGTGGATAAAAATTATTTTAAGCATTTTATTAACCATCACTTCATCTACAGAGATGGTTTAATTGCTTGTGGTGGAGTATCTATACTGGTTTCTGATGATATTCCTTCAGAACTTATCCCTCTCACCACTCAGTTACAAGCAATTGCAGTTAGAATCTACGAACCCCTTACTCTTACTATTTGCTCTCTTTATCTCCCTCCAGGACAACGATTCACACTAGAACAACTTATGAACCTTTTCTCTCAATTACCACCACCTATAGCCCTTCTAGGTGATTACAATAGTCACAATCCTCTCTGGTATTCATCCCAACTTGATACAGGTGGAAAAATAGTAGAAGCCTTCCTTGAACGTAGTGGTCTAGTAATTATAAATACCAATCATCCCACCCACATAAATAGAACCCACGGATCACAATCCTATATTGATTTGTCAATTGTAAGCCCCAGTTTGCTAGCTAGATGTACATGGAGTATAGCAGACGACTTGTATCAAAGCGACCATTTCCCTCTTATCATTGAGTTCACTGAGAGGCAAGTTCCGTTGAATCGTCTATCTAGGTGGAAAATTAGTGAAGCGGATTGGAATAAATTTCAAGATCTTGCTCAGCTAAACTATATAGACCTAGAGAATTGCAATATTAATGAAATTACTGACTTCGTTACCCAAAAGTTGATTGATGCAGGAAAGGAATCAATTCCAAGAACTCAGTCTAATTCTAAAAAAATTACTGTCCCCTGGTGGTCAAATGAATGTGAGCAAGTAGTTAAGGCACGTAAGAAAGCTCTAAGAATATTTAAGAGATGTCCATGCTCGAATCATCTAGATGAATATACAACAGCAAGAACAAAAGCACGATATGTCATTAAAAAGTCAAAGAAAGAAACATGGAAAAATTTTGTTTCCTCCATTAATAGTAGTACGCCAGCTACTCAAATTTGGAATACTGTTAAAAAGATATTGGGCCGTGGTTACGCTCCACCTTTAACAATATTGAAGGAAGGCAATTCAATTTATACCAATGCTAAAGATATTGCTGATCAACTCGGCAAGCATTTTCAAAATGTCACATCAAATCTGAACTATGATGACCATTTCCGACAAATCAAATCTCACATAGAACTAACACCAGTTGAAATAAATATTAATACTCTAGATCCACTAAACATGCCCTTTTCGTATAATGAATTCGAACATGCCATCCAATCCAGAAAAGATACTTCACCTGGTCCTAATGAAATCACAGTAAGCATGATTAAAAATCTCAAGCCAGAAAATAAGAAAATAATTTTAGATTTCTTTAATAAAATTTACAAATCATGTACCTTCCCTGATATTTGGAGGAAATCAGTCGCTGTTCCAATTACTAAAAAAGATAAACCAGGAGATAAAGCTTCTAGCTATCGATTAATATCTCTTACATGCTCAGATTGTAAATTATTCGAAAAAATGATTATAAATAGATTGAAATGGGTCCTAGACTCGAAAAGTTTATTAGATCCTTGGCAAAGTGGCTTCAGGAGTAGGCGTAGTACCCGAGATAATCTGGTCAGGTTGGAAACCGATATTAACGAATCCTTTATTAATAACAAAAAAACACTTGCAGTTTTCATAGACCTGGAAAATGCCTTCGATCGCGTATGGCGTCACTACATCATTAAATGTTTAGTTGATATTGGTATACAAGGTTATATGCTAGCATTTATCAATAACTATCTACAAAATAGAACATTTCGTGTCCGCTGTGGGTCAACATTATCTGAAGAATTCGTACAAGAAAATGGAATCCCGCAGGGCGGGGTACTTTCTGCCCTTCTCTTCTCCTTGGCTGTCAGTCGAATTCTTCGACAAGTAGACAATCCAGTTAAATGTATGTTGTATGCAGATGATATGGTCCTATATCATTCAGAAAAATGCATTAACACCTTATATGATGTCATTCAACAATCATTAGACAAAATTAATGAATGGTTTGGAAATCATGGATTTCGAATTTCTACAACAAAAACTGTCAGTGTTCTGTTCTCAAAAATGAAAATATTAGAACCTCCAAATCTTAGGATCAACAGCTCTGACATTGCAAACAAGGAGAGCGCTCGCTTTTTGGGGCTTATATTTGACAAATCACTGAATTGGAGCAAACATATTAAATATCTAAGAAATAACTGCATGAGATCACTAAATCTACTAAAATGTTTATCCAACACAGCCTGGGGTGGAGACAGAAGAACCATGATGACCTTATACCGCAGCTATATTAGATCTAAACTGGACTATGGGTGTATTGCCTATGGAACAGCTTCCCCTCGAATATTGAACATGCTCAATAGTATTCACCATACTGGCTTGAGAATAGTTACCGGTGCTTTCCGATCCAGTCCTGGGCTCAGCTTATGTGCTGAAGCAGGAGAACTACCTTTGGATTTTAGAAGAAATCTCCTCTCGCTCTCATTCTATTATACAGTTATTGCATCTCCACATCCCCAAACTACCCGCCCAATTATAATCTTACAAATATTAATCACCAAAGAACCAAGCTTAGGACCTCATTTCCCAGAAGAATCAAAATTATGCTAGATGAACTTAATTTAAGTTCACAAGATCTAATGCACAACTGTATTTCAACTAAAGAACCATGGAAATTACCTTTGCCTAAAATTAATTTATCACTAACTAAATACATTAAGACAACCACCCCTCCAGTAATATTCCAAAAAGAATTCATAAGATTAAAGAAACTACTTCCACCTTCTACATGCATCTTCACAGATGGATCCAAGGACATTTCAGGAGTTGGAGCAGCCTTTCTTTCTGAATCCAGGACACACATGTTCAAACTCTTGCCAATATGTACTTCCTTTACAGCAGAACTATTAGCAATATATAAAGCACTTTCCATTGTTATCCCCCCTAATAGAACCATTGCAATATTTTCTGACTCGTTATCAGCCCTACTGGCAATTAGAAACATATATTCCGATCACCCACTTGTTGTAAATATACTTGAGTGTTTAGAGTCATTAGCAAAAGATAATATATCCATTATATTTGTATGGATCCCTGGGCATTGTGGGATTGATGAAAATGAAGAAGTAGACAAAGCTGCAAAACAAGGAATTAATGACGGTATCATTTATAAACAAATTCCAGTGTTAGATATCCATGCGCACATAAAGTCAGTAATATGGAATTCCTGGCAAAATTTTTGGTATTTGCAAAATAGTAACAAATTAAGAGAAATTAAAAGAGAAGTTAGACCTTGGAAATCGTCCTTCATGGAAAACAGAAGAGAAGAGGTGGTGCTCTCTCGACTGCGCATAGGGCACACACGAATGAGTCACAGACATTTGATGTGTAGAGAAGAACAGGCCATATGTGAGAGTTGTGGAGTCCCTCAAACCGTTAAGCACATTCTAACTGAATGCCAAAAATTTAAAAAGGAAAGAGATGAAGTCCAACTACCTGTACATTTGGATGAAATACTAGGCAACGGCGCAACAAATATAAATAAATTAATGAAATTCTTGAAATCCAGCAAATTAATTTTCAAAATATAAGTTTTACATTTCTATGACATATCCCATTAGTAGATAAAATTGAAAGTGGACTAAATGAACATTTAATTTTCTTATTATGAAATTAAATAAATGTAGCAATTGTGAAAAAAAAAAAAAAAAAAAAAAGAATGAATAATTTACAACTGAGAGAGAAACAAATATTTGCTCCTTCTGAAAGTGTTTCCTGAATACATGTGCCTGTGGCAAGGTCATCGTCCAGAACTACATTCGAGGCATTAATGACCCAAGGGGTTGACAAGCCTTAAAAGAAAGAAAAAAAAAAAAAACCCTAATTTCTGGAGAAAACGAACAACTGGATAATTTATTACAATTTATAGACAAAAGTTTGCAGCTGTGGAGATTATTATTAGTATACTCTAGGTAGTTGGTAACAGCTGATTAAGTCTTCAATTGTTTTGTATTTTATATTATATTTTTGTTGTTGAAACGTTTCGGCTGTAAGCCATTTTCAATCCAATCGTCTGTATGATTTTCCATTATTTTTTTATATATATATACATTATAATCTTCAGATTATGTGCTTGTAAATTTGATATTATTTAGTTTGAGGAGGAAATTTCATTTTATTTTAAATTGTATGGTTCGGGTCTCTATTATTTCATGGATGATATTATTATTACCACAATTAGGTATTACATATTATTTTATATATTTGAGTGCTTCTGTAAAGGAGGACTAGATGTGCAAGACTAGTCTTAGTTTTGGCTAAGTATTGATAAATATTAGAGACTATTTCCTTTGTCTGACCTCTGAAAGCCCACCATAGTCTTAAACGAGACGTAATCATTTTTTACAATGTTTCGTATGGAACTGTCGGGAATATTTCCCTCAAAATTCAACTTTTCCTTCTATCTGAACAGGCTATAGCAGAAAATCTGTGATCAACACATTCTACAGTCCATAAAGGCAATTTGTGTCTTTATAAAAAAAAAAAAAAAAAAAAAAAAAAAAAAAAAAAAAAAAAAAAAAATAGTCTCAATTTATTCACTTTATTTTTATTTTTTTCATTTCAGTAACCGAGAAAATAATGGTTGGTGATCTCTATTGGAAAATAAAAATGGACATGTACCTCAGTCTACGCATAAAATTGTTCATTTTGCAACAAGAGCACAATTTTTAATTAAATCTTCTTGGCTTACATATTCCAGAATAAGTACACTTCTATTGAATTAAAAAATATATGACCATGATTTCACAAATTAAAAAAATTATTTTGGCTACAAATAAATAAGCATCAAACATGATTTAAATTATTCGACAGAGTTGAGAAGTATTACATCTACCTTCCAGAAGAAACCTTATCTGACAAAAACTCAAGAGAATGAATTTCAATGGTTTTGCCTGACTTAGTTTTTGAAAAGTTATTAATATGAAATTTCAAGTAATGTTTGTAAATAGTTCTTTCTATATATTTACACACTAGTTAATTTTTTTTATATTTTGTACTATGAAAGACAAATGTCATAACTAATAAGACAATTTTCACCTTTTATATTTTGTAACAGGGGTGAGGTTAGCTCAGTGATAAAGCACTGGACTAATAGGCTGGAGGACCTGAGTTCAAATCCCGAGCAAGCACTAAAGATTTTTATCTTCTAGTGTCTTCATTCATGGGTTGGATTCGGCCTCCCTGATCGTCCCTAGGTCAACCCAGCCTTTATTTAATTTATTAATGGATACGTATAAAGGGGAAAATCAGGCGGCCGGAGCATAGTACTGACCACACTATCTCCCTAGTGTGCCGTATGGTCATGAATCAAATATCTCTATAGTGTCTGCCCCTCAGGGCCTTCGTGGCCTGTTACAGGACTGATTTTTTTTTTTAATATTTTATAACACCAGAGATAAGTCCCCACCAGAGATATTAAAATCCTGAAGTTATCACAAATTGCAAAAATATGAAGTTTAACAATTTATAAAAAAAAAATAAGGGAACAAATATCAGGGTTAAGAGTACTTTTAATACAAGCTACTTAGTTAGGTTGATTATCATGCCAAAAATCAACTTGGATATTCATCCCCTTATTCTAAAAAATTATCCTCAAAAGTGGCCTTTTGAGAAATTAAAACAGTTGTTTTCAACAGGCAGTTTTCAGGTATTGGACTTTAAAATACTCAAATAGTAAAGAAGAAATAAAAGATGGAGCAGACTGTTAGGAAAACAGTGGTGTTTGAATTATTGTCTATTACTAACCAGTCCTAAAAAAATGAGTTTTCCGTAAGAGCTTATGAACTTAAAAATCAGCGTGTGTAGTGAAATAATGATGACTGCCATTGTCAAAAGGTTGACTGAAAAAAAAGAGTTAAAACTGTTTTTGAACTAGTGATTCCATATGTAATTGATGGTAAAAATATCACTTCTTTCTAAAATGGATTATTTTTTCTGGATCATTTCAAATGGATTGACTCTATTATAAATGTTTTGTGTTAATCTGAATGCTGTCATATCTTTTGATAAGATGATTCATTTGCAAATTTTTCGATACCAAATTTCACAGAGGTAGTTAAATTTATGAACTCTTTCAACTTTTCCATATTTTGGGTCAGTTTCTGAAACGAAATCTGTAGACCTATTTTCTCTGCTATTCTTGTAGGATCTCAATTTGTTTTTGCACAGTGGCAGCATCTTGTTAAACACGCAAGATCTTGTTAAAATCGCAAGACCATCAGCGAAGCCTAAACAGTCAACTTTAATACTTGTTCTACATAGCTTCATAAGATGACCCATGTTATTTTCAATTTTTTGTTTACTTCCATCCTTTGATTACTTATCCGGCAGTAAGTTTATTCAAAAGAATGTACAGCACCTTATGGAAAAACTTTTTTTTTTATTTACTTATTTTGTGGCGAAACCACATCTCTATGGACGTTATTATCTGGGAAAAACTATTGTGTGTTAAATGATACAGTACCTATTTTTTTTTTTTTTTTTTTTTTTTTTTTTTTTTGTCTTTGGAAGTTAAAACAATTGTTGACTCATAGAGCAAATTTGTATATGTTAAGAAATTTCATTCATTATTTCTTTCTTTTAGTAGCTGTCAAAATGTTTATAAATAATCTAGGATTAATTGAGCATATTATAATCATCTTTAAAGGAAAACTAAATTTCTTTTAAAGAATGTGTTGTTTATCACTGCCTTCTTCCTGATGTATATTCCTTAAAAACGTTATAACTTAAATTAATTATAAGAATAAATGTTTTTAATTAGCTTTAATTTTTTAATTTATGTATCTGATAAAAAAAAAATCGATTTGTTTTTTTTTAATTTTTTCAAAAACTTTTTTATATTTCAGAAATGTCTAGTGAATTATTTGCTGTATTTTTCATTTTGTTATAACACTAGCTTAATTATTTGTATTCCAGTTGATAATTGTTAAATAAATACCAACTTATCTATTTAATATGTTTATTTTATTTACCCCTTACAAAATTAATTTGGGAGCGAACATTCAAAAAATGTTTTTCTAATGACTTCTATGGTTGGATATTTATGAGAAAACAGAAAACTTACCAAGGGCGTATATAGAAAATAATTTCGGGAGGGGCTGGCTAAATTTCGGGGGGTGGGGGGGAGGGCTGGGACTATTTCCGGGATATAGAATATTAACAATTTACAACTTTTTATAGTTTTAGGCAACTAAAACGCTCTTACAATATACATAAAATATTTTTTATGAACTAAGTGATCTTATTTAATACACTTGTAAGGGTTTTATGACACATTTTTACCATCAAATCAAAATTTTGGGGGAGGGGGGCTGGAGCTCCCTCAGCCTCAGCCTCATTTTTTTTTGTATTTTTTTTTTTTTTTTTTAGTAGTGTATCTGCTTCTAGGCCAATATCTACTGGTTGCCTATGTAGTAGATGGGAATTTTTTCATTGAGACTCTTGCTACAACCAACCCACATGAGAATCCAGTGTTTATCCACTAATATTATTACTTAAACTAAAGGGCAGATTACTTTATTTAGTTTAATTTAAAAATGGGTCTTCGTACTTAATGTTTTTGGATCTCAGGGTCCGTACGGGTTGAGACTAATTAGAAATTTATTATATTTAAATGTAATTACCTCTCTCATGTGGAAGTGTGAAATTTTAACTGTCTGTTACAAACTGTTCGACTCGCAGGAACTGCGTCATCCTCCACCTTCTCAACGCTCGCTCTTGGAATCACCATAACACTGTTTCACATTTTCTTACCTTGTTTTTGCCCCTCCAATATATAACCCTCCACCTCGAGCATCGGTGTTTTCATCGAGAAAGTTGGTTGTAATAAAATCTACACTTTCACTCTCTAACCTTAATAGTCTCTTTGATACATCAGGACTTATATCTTGCCGGTCTCTGTAATGTTTGACACGACGGAGGTTGAGAAATGCAGCCATCCCGATAGCAAGTACGGACTGGCAAGTCTGGGGTCAGGTAGACTTGCAAATCTACAAGTATTTACTCGCCACGGAAGTATTTACTTTCGCTTATTCGCGCCAATTCAGGGGGTTTACTTACTATATACTTGCCGTACAAGTATTTACTTGCAAGTAATAGTAAATACTTGTTTTATTCACATCAATTTAAGTTTTTACTTGTCTTTTGAGACTCCACGAGTATTTACTCGTCCTACTTGTTTTTATTCACCCGGCCCAATGAGAGCGCAGAGAATAACCACAACTGCGCGGTGCTGTCATTCATTCTTACTGTTGCGCAGCATATTGCAGTCTATCATAGGCAACATTTATTTTTATGTTTCCTGATAATTAAACCCCACAAAAGTGTCTGCCCTTTTGTCATTATTTTCAAATATGTTTATTGAAGATGCTGTTTAAATCGCAGAGTGAATAAAGCACTTCATTTAATATTAAAAATAAAAACTATGTACTTTGTTTTTTTTTTAAATTTACATTTTAACCCCCTTAAAAGTGCCTGCCTTATTTATTATTAATTTTAAAATTGCCTTAATTTACAAGTAAGTGGGCACGCCAATGCGCATGCACGAATGCCAGCGGACAATATTTGTGACACATACAGTCTTCTTTTTCGACATGGCCACTGCGCATCCGCGTACGCTGGCGGACACTTTTTGTGGCACTTTTTTGTAACGTTCTTTTCCAGTTTAGTCTCCGCTAAAGCATATTTATGCTAAAACAAATACAAAGAGCAGTACAAAGGACCGAAACCATTATGAAATATGATTTTTTTTATGTCCAACGGAGGATAAATTCGAATATGACAGAAATTAAATGCTTAATTCTTCAAGAAATTCGAATTCGGATCTCATTCTCAAATCGTACGTACCCTGACGGGGTAAAAAATTATTTGTTTTTCTCAGTCAGACGTCCATGCAAATCTGCGAACGTCAGTACAAGATGGTTTCATTTTTTTTAATACATTAGTTTCTTTTGCTTCGCTATCGTCCAAATTTCCGGTAATCTAAATGATTGCTAATCCGAACAGGGTTCGGTCCCCATTAATTTCGGATTAACGGGATTCTACGGTATTATACATTTCATGGGCGTATATAGGAAATCATTTGGGGGGGGGCTGGTAGCATTTTGGGGGTATGAAATACTAACAATTTAGACCTTGGAATAGTTAGCCAACTAAAACGCTATTACACCCAAAAAAAGATCATTTTTTCTGAACTAAGTGATCTTATTTAATTTTTTTAAAGGTTTTTATGAACATTTTTACCGATTAAATACAAATTTAGGGGGGTTGCAGTCCTCCTTATATACGCCCGAGGTACATATTCTCTGAATTAATCCATTAGTGGAATTTTGGTTAGTTAAAGCTTTCACTGCTCCAGGGGAGTCCGTTATTATGAGAATTTTGTTCTGCTAATTTATTTATTTTATGCCCCCCGATATCAATTTGCGATACGGAAGAAAGTAGAATAAATTTAGCCCGCAATAAGCTTAGCCATTTTAACTACAAGAAGTACTTTGAAATTTTGTCACAATTTTTAAGTATCACAATTATGACAATTTTTTTTTTATGAGTAATTTAAAACGACAAACTTGCTGTTCGGTGGTCACTGAGGGGGAGAGTAGACAATGGTGTTACGGAGATTTAAGGAAACACAGCCCAACTTAAGTGCCCCACTCTACTGCAGAGTTTGATTACAATTTACCAGGCATACAAGTACTATAGTATTGAGGTATGTTTGTGGAAGATGAGAAACAGAGAAAGGGTGTCATTTCTGTTTGTCAAATTTCAAATAAGTTGACTAAACAGCGGTTTTGCGTTCATACGGTGCTAGGTACACTTTTTTGTGGGTTCCTCCCTCCCTCCATAGGGAGGAAAGCCGCAATCCCGAAGTGCCGCTAAGAAATATTTCTTGTTTCAGAACTTCTAGATAACGAAAATAAAGGTAGTTACAATTTAATTTAAGCCTGTAAAATTTAACATCAGCCTAGCTTAAGAACTAATTTAACATCAGCCTAGCTTAAGAACTAATTTAACATCAGCCTAGCTTAAGGACTTATACTACCTTGACCGATCAAAATCAAAATCATTTTCTTGAATTTACAAATAACAAATAAATAATTATTTTAAAATTCTTTAAATCAAACGTTTTATATGGGAAGTGAATGTACCCCAATAAATAAGTTTCAATTATTCGGGGAAAAAATGGCGGTGCAGTGCTTGACTAACAGAAATCCTTTTTTTCGCGGGCGATAGTCTGCAGGCGGCAATTTTTATTCCAGAACGAAAAACTAAAATTATTTCGAAAGAAGAAGTTTAAATCTAGAAAAGTAGGTATTTTCATTTTCTATTAAAAAATCCGTCATAAAATCGTTATAATTCAGTTAATCGAAAAATCCTACGTACTTTTCCAGCACATATCATTAGAAAGCTGAAGTTAAAATTTGATGTTGATCGTTCAAAAATTGAAGACGCCAGAGTATCCCCCGATTTGAAAAACATACTTTTGAGAAAGCAAATTTAATGTTTAATGTTCTGAAATTACATTTTTTTCATATTTAATTATTTCTTTCATACTTTCTTGTAATAAATATATAAAAAAAAAAGTCCGTCACGCAGGAGCTGCATAACTAAGCACTTTCCTCAGAATTTGGGTAGTGTAGACTGCTTTCCAGAACAATTTGCTTAAAATATCCTACATAAATAAAATAAAAACATTAATGGTTCTCTTTTAAATTTGTAATGAGTAACTGATCAATTATTAATATGCTTCCAGAGTTATGTTTACACATGGTACCTATTACACTACGTATTAAATACCAAAAAAAAATCATATTATCGTATTTTGATCTAACGCAGGAACGGGATACAGTCACTCTAGTGGTAGACAGCGCTCCTTGCGGAGGCTTTGTGAGCCTACGTCTGGCGGGCTTTTCTATTGAAATATATTACAAATTAAACCCCCGCTTTCCGATTGACCGATTCAGCTCATTTTTACAACACTTCTTTCTCATGAGTTACCCACGACGTATACCGCGTTTCGTTACAATACAGCAGAAATTACGACCGGTATGAGTATAATAGGAATTTGGGTCCGGAGTAAACCCCCCCTTCTAATGAACCGATTCAGTTTATTTTTACAACACATATTTACCTGTAGATTACCACTACGAATACCGAGTTTCGTCGAAATATACCAAAAATCACGGCTGGTAGTGGCGAATTGGTATTGTGGGTCCGGAGTAAACCCCCCCTCCTAATGAACCGATTTAGTTTATTTTTACAACACATATTTACCTGTAGATTACCTCTACGAATACCGAGTTTCGTCGAAATATACCAAAAATCACGGCTGGTAGTGGCGAATTGGTATTGTGGGTCCGGAGTAAACCCCCCCTTCTAATGAACCGATTTAGTTCATTTTTATATCTCAATTTTCTCTCTATATTAACACAACGAATACCAAGTTTCGTTGAAATATAACAAATATTACGGCTGACATAGTCAAATTAGTGTTATGGGTTCGGGGTAAACCCCCCCTTCTGGTGGACCGACTTTGGTGGTTAACGAACTCGTTCAATCGTTTGCTAATTGAATGCTATATACCAAGTTTCGTGACGAAAAAACAAAAACTCTGGCCGCTATCGTGTTAACAGACATATATATATATAGATATATATAAATTTTAACGGGGGTCATTTTCGGTGTCTACTAGGTATGATCGATAAAGATTTGAAGAAATTTTTCAAAAATTCCGTCATGAGTCCAACCTCAATAGCTACTTTCCTTCGGAGGAAAGTGCTAAAAATGAGTTTTTATTCTGAAATGTATTGAAGGAGGACGAAAAAAAACTTAGAAATTAAAAAGGGACCAATCGAAGCTCGCTGAAAAACCAGCATCCCGTTCACTCGGCATCGGGACTTCACTCGGAAAATCCTATTTTTTGTCCATTTAAATTTTTTTTCTTCACATATATGGTCTTGGATATAAATTTTGATTAGTTACGGAAGAATTTTAGCCCATAAAAAAATTGTAAAATATAATGTACTAGGTATATTACCCCTTAAAAGTCACTTTTGAATCTGAAGGGTTCTTGCACGGCCCTGCAGAGCACAAGTCTACCTGTACTATATAAATTTTGAAAGCAAAATTATCTATGACAATAGAGCACACCTGACCTATGATAAGAACTAGACACCCACCGCCTTAATAGAGGATAGATTTGACGGTTGGCAAATCCCGCATATTTGATGATCATAACACACAACAGATCATAAATCCCCTTCAATCCTCAATTCCTTCATCATAAGGCCCATAAAAAAAAAACCATAATAAACAGGTGTGGATATAGAATATGAAGGAGAGAGGGAACGTGAGAGCTTAAACCTGTCATGCAGGCTGCTTTCCTCATCCAGGGTTCATAATTCATTAGATGATGTGTCAGAGGGGGGGGGGACCGGTAGCCGTTCATGGGTCTCCCCCACGACGGGGGACTGTGTCTGGAAACTGTCCTCAGACGGGAGCTTGTTGAGGAGGACTTGGGATTTGTCAAATAAAAGATATCCTATGGGAAAAGGATTCCTAACATGCGAGAAACAGTTGGCAAGTACCAAATGTTACGATAAATGAGGACCCAGAGGTCAAGGGGTCTGAGTAACAAACTCAATTTTTTGAGGAAAATGGAGACTAAGTCATATAAGGACCTTGGAAGAGAAAGGGCGAATCACGAATTCTGGATGTTGGGAAATCGAAGTTAAAGTTCTAGAAGTGCTTCAGGATAGCAAAGGCGAATGTTAACTCGAAACGATTTTTTTCGCACGAATTTTGCTCCAAAAACCATGTTTCGGTGTTCGGAGTTTGCTGGTTAACGAACTTTACCTTTCAAATGACCCGAGAGATTTTTGTACCAAATTTAATCAAAATCGCATCACTTTTCAAGGAGCTAGAGCGTGAACAGACAAATATATATATGTATATATATATATATATATATATATATATATATATATATAAATTTAAACCACCGCTATTTTCGTTCTCTAGGTGTTCTGAAACGTAAACTTTTCTTGTCGGCACTTCCGGATTGTGTCATGAGGTCAACCTTATAAGCACGGTTCCGCCCTATGGAGGGGGAAGAACCGCGCTAACTAGATTTTTACAGTTCCGATCATACTAGACGAATCCTCTGGCCTTTAGCTGTTAATTATCCATGATACATAATAGGTACATCATCAGCTATATGATTAATATGCAAAATAATTGCAGAATCCGCACATAGACCCCTTAATTTCCTTCTGGACTTACAAGAGTAGATATTACAAAAATTACCGTACTCAGGAGAACACAAGCTAGGTGCAGCAACTGTCAAGAAAATCACTTGGATCTCTTTACCGCCCACAAGATTACGGTGTTCACAACGGATTTATGTATCTATCTCATTTTTTTCAAACATCTCACATAGATGCCTTGACTTCTGAGGCCTGCGATGTTATAAGAAATTCTTCTAAAAAAAAGTCCAACTCGAAGGGACTGCGTCTTCTTATCGCGTTTTCGTTCTAATTCCTAGTGTTATTTGGGAAGCTTAGAGTAGAAACATTGGAAAATGTAAATAAAATCTCGAAGCAAATTACTCCATTTAAACACCGATTTCTCCGCATGAGATCGCTCTATATAAAATCGCTCCCTTCCAATCATCAAAAATAAAGATTTCTTCCACATTGCTCAAGAAGCGATTTTTTGGGAAATTATGATTTTTTCAAGTCGTTAGAGCATAGAAAAGCCTCAAAATGCTCGCCAAAATTCGAAATTTCATAACCCATACTCCACGAAGAAAACGGCGGTTCATTTTTTTTTTATATTTGAAGACCCGTCGAAAACACTTTGTCAAAAATGGATTTTTTTTTTGGCGGTTCGTCATAGGCTAATAACTGGGCCTAGAGATCCTACCTCTATGGTAGACTCAGGGAGAATATAGCTTGGAAGGTTCCTGCCTAGGAGGTTAGCCAGTTTCCGAATAAAGGACGCTTACGTGTGTTTTTGTGAATAGTTGCTCCATATGTGTTGTGATATAAAAAGTCCGTCACGCAGGAGCTGCATAACTAAGCACTTTCCTCAGAATTGGGTAGTGTCAAGTTCATTCCTGAATAATTTGCTTAGATAAATAAAATAAAAACATAAGTAACACCTGTTTCAATTCAATTCAAACATACTATAAAGAAAAATTCCCCCCCCCCTTCGGATAGACCGATTTAGTTCATTTTTACAACACTTCTTCCTTATTAGATAGCCAGGACGTATACCGCGTTTCGTTACAATACAGCAGAAATTAGTAATTTGGGTCCGGAGTAAACCCCCCCCCCCTCCTAATGAACCGATTTAGTTTATTTTTACAACACATTTTTCTCTTTAGTTGACCAGAACGAATACCGAGTTTCGTTGAAATACAACACAAATTATGGCTGGTATCGGCAAATAACTACTTTGGCTCCGGCGTAAACCCCCTCTCCAGATGGACCTATTTTGTTGGTTAACGAACTCGTTCAATCGTTTGATTGGGGAATACTACATAACAAGTTTCGTGGGGAAGAAACATAAACTCTGGCCACTATCGTGTTAACGGACACATATATAACTATATATATATATATATATATATATATATATATATATATATATATATATATATATATATATATATAAATTTCAACTGGGGTCATTTTCGGTGTCCACTAGGTAGGATCGATAAAGATTCGAAGAAATTTTTCAAAAATTCCGTCAAGAGTGCAACCTCAATAGCTACTTTCCTTCGGAGGAAAGTGCTAAAACTTAACAGTATGGCCATACCTAGGTGTAATGACGATTAATGATGGATATCCGCAAGTAGCCTTAGTCTTAATTGTTGTATATATATTTATATATATATATATATATATATATATATATATATATATATATATATATATATATGTAGAATAAGATAGATTATAGGGTAAACCTGAAGGAGAGCGTCCTCAACACCGATTTTCTTCAAAGTTTGCACTATAACGTATTTTCATGCACTAAACACGAATCTGTTGAAAAAAATTGTTGTTCTCAACCAGGAAAGAAGTTATTTAAAAAAAAAGTTCACTGTTAGTGGGTTACAAACGACCAAAGGTGCTGTTAGCGGGTTACAAACGACCAAATTTTCTTCAAAATTTGCACTATAACGTATTTTGATGCACTAAACACGAATCCGTTGAAAAAAAAAGTTGCTCGCAATTAGGAAATAAGTTATTAAGCACTAAAGTTGACTGTTATGGAGGTTATAAAAGACGGGGTAAACAGCTTATATGTAAACCTACCTTATATGTATGCGCCTGCGCAATAGTCCTTAATGACGAAGTGTAATTGAAATTTAGACTCACCTTGTGGTAGCTGACTTGGTCGTAAACTGTCGCTTTTGGTCATACGTGCTATGCGTTTCCGCTCGCTCCGCTACGCTCCGCTCGCTCAAGAAAACATCAAAACCCCTAGTCAATCCAACTCGCAGAAATAAAAAGAATTCTATGCCCAAAAGTCGTCCAAGGCAGTCTTCCCTAACCTTCATAACAGTGAACTTTTCTTTTAAATAACTTCTTTCCTGGTTGAGAACAACAATTTTTTTCAACGGATTCGTGTTTAGTGCATGAAAATACGTTATAGTGCAAACTTTGAAGAAAATCGGTGTTGAGGACGCTCTCCTTCAGGTTTACCGATTATAGTATGTACTAAGTAGTTCCTAGGTTAGCATATAATTAATATTTTATTAGGCTATTGTTACGATGATATACTTGTGGCATGCCAGATGTATATATATTGTGTTTAATTATTAATATAAGTAAATATTATTAAGATGATCACGTGTTTTATATAACCTAACCCTGAGTGACGTCACAATTACCCCCAAAGAGGTAATAGAAAACTTAGAATAGAAGCATTGAAAAATGTAAAGACTTGTAAAAACGTAAATAAAATCTCGAAGCAAATTACTCCATTTAAACACCGATTTCTCCGTATGAGATCGCTCTATATAAAATCGCTCCCTTCCAATCATCAAAAATAACAATTTCTTCCACATTGCTCAAGAAGCGATTTTTTGGGAAATTATGATTTTTTCATGTCGTTAGAGAATATAAAAGCCTCAAAATTCGAAATTTCATAACCCATACTCCACGAAGAAAACGGCGGTTTCTTGACCGTTGAAAACAGTTCGTCAACAACGAAAGGTCAACTTCGTTAACATTAAAAAGTTTTATGGGAGTCTCCAAATTATGAGTGACACAAAAGCTTAACGAAAGTGATGTCATTGCTTAAGTGATCAGAAACTAATTTTGATGGGGAAATTCGTAACTTTACGGATTTTTTTTTTTTTTTTTTTTTTTTTTTTTTTTTTTTTTTTTTTTGCGGTTGGTTGGGTTTAAGTATTGTCAACCTTTGAGGTCATTAACGCAGGAAATGAATTGATTTATATTCATTTGTAAGTATTAATCAATAAATTTACAACTTATTATAATAAATGATTAACTGGTATTTTTTTTACTTCCCAAATGACATTTTTACGATCAAAACGATTTTTCATAAGAGAGAAATCTTTCATTTTAATACTTCCTTGCGGATTAATAATACCTTGTCGGATCAAAATTAAATTAATTTTATCCAATTTATGAATGCATAAAACACAAGAGACAAGAACTTTGGACGTCTCCAACGACGAATGAGAATCAATGACTAAACTTGACACAAAATACAAACTGACAATGTACAAGACCATAATAAGACCGATATGGACATACAGGATAGAACTATAGGGATCAGCTAAGCCATCAAATATAAACATTATCCAACGTTTTCAATCCAAAGTCCTTCGTAAAATCCTCAACGCTCCTTTCTACGTCTGGAACCTAACTATCCACTGAGACACTGATATACCTTTTGTCCAGGATTTAGCCAAATCCCGATCCCTGACCTTTTAGCGCGGTTCCTCCCTCCCTCCATAGGGCGCAAAACGAAAAATTTTCTAGTCGGCACTTCCGGATTGCGTCATGAGGTCAACCTCATAAGCGGGTTTCCTCCCTACGGAGGGAGGGAGGAACCGCGCTGAAAAAGAAGTACAGAAGTATTAATGAATAGTAAAAGTATAATTTAATATTCAAAATATTGTCTATTGTTTATTTATTTATTTAAATTTTAACGTCCATTTCTTATTAATTGCAGGACGGGTTATCAATTGGTTACCACCCTTTTCTAGCCAGGATAGGACTGATGCCTTTATATTAACTATTAACAATAAATGGGGGCGAGGTTAGCTCAGTAATAGAGATCTGGACTAATAAGTTGGAGGTCCTGAGTTCAAATCCCGAGCAAGCACTAAAGATTTTTCTTCCAGTGTCTTCGTTCATGGGTTGAATTCGGCCTCCCTGACCGTCCAACCCAGTCTTTAATTAATTTAATAATGGGGTACCTTGGGTGCTAATGACTCTAGCAGTCGAAGAAGCCAAGAGGAAAATCAGGCGGCCGGAGCATAGTACTGACCACACAATCTCCCTAGTGTGCCGTATGGTCATGAATCAGATACCTCTATAGTATCTGCCCCTCAGGGCCCTCGTGGGCTGTTACGGGACTGATTTTTTTTTTTTTTTTTTTTTTTTTTTTTTTTTTTTTTTATTAACAATAAATTATCTAAGAATGTTGCTTATGTCTTCATCCTTCCCTAGGGTGGTGTCTATTCTTTTCTCATAGACAGTTATCAGAGATTTAATTTTTTCACTCTAAATGTACTTATGTCTTCATCCTTCCCTAGGGTGTCTATTCTTTTCTCATAGACAGTTATCAGAGATTTAATTTTTTCACTCTAAATGTACTTATGTCTTCATCCTTCCCTAGGTTGATGACTATTCTTTTCTCATAGACAATTATCAGAGATTTAATTTTTTCACTCTAAATGTGCTTATGTCTTCATCCTTCCCTAGGTTGATGACTATTCTTTTCTCATAGACAATTATCAGAGATTTAATTTTTTCACTCTAAATGTGCTTATGTCTTCATCCTTCCCTAGGTTGATGACTATTCTTTTCTCATAGACAATTATCAGAGATTTAATTTTTTCACTCTAAATGTGCTTATGTCTTCATCCTTTCCTAGGTTGATGACTATTCTTTTCTCATAGACAATTATCAGAGATTTAATTTTTTCACTTTAAATGTGCTTATGTCTTCATCCTTCCCTAGGTTGATGTCTATTCTTTTCTCATAGACAATTATCAGAGATTTAATTTTTTCACTCTAAATGTGCTTATGTCTTCATCCTTCCCTAGGTTGATGACTATTCTTTTCTCATAGACAATTATCAGAGATTTAATTTTTTCACTTTAAATGTGCTTATGTCTTCAACCTTCCCTAGGTTGATGTCTATTCTTTTCTCATTGACAATTATCAGAGATATAATTTTTTCACTCTAAATGTGCTTATGTCTTCATCCTTCCCTAGGTTGATGACTATTCTTTTCTCATAGACAATTATCAGAGATTTAATTTTTTCACTCTAAATGTGCTTATGTCTTCATCCTTCCCTAGGTTGATGACTATTCTTGTCTCATAGACAATTATCAGAGATTTAATTTTTTCACTTTAAATGTGCTTATGTCTTCATCCTTCCCTAGGTTGATGTCTATTCTTTTCTCATAGACAATTATCAGAGATATAATTTTTTCACTCTAAATGTGCTTATGTCTTCATCCTTCCCTAGGTTGATGACTATTCTTTTCTCATAGACAATTATCAGAGATATAATTTTTTCACTCTAAATGTGCCACCAGGACCGCAATGTGTAGTTATTTAAAAAACATAGTTTTCAGAAAGCCGACTTTAAAGTTTAATGTACTGAAATATCAACGGTCAGGTCAAACGTTATTTCGTGTTTCAAAAAAGGGTACAGCCTGTAAATCTTAACCAATTTCAATGATTTTTTTTAAATGAAAGCTAACAAAATATAGAACAACTTTGTCTAGCCTGATGTTTGTTTTTTGTTTCCCCTGTTTATTAAATTACGTGTAAATAATTCACAAACTTTTACAATGGTACATAAAATAATATTTCATTTTTCATCTAACTTAATATAAGCACTGATATCTTGGAAATTAAACATTCAAATCCTGATTAGACTGAAAAAATATAATCAAAATCTATTTTCAAAACCTTCAAAAATTATATTACCTCAATAATCTCATAGTTGAATTAAGATAAATTTACGTTTTTGAGGTGTCATTCTGATCTTTTTTTCAATTTAATCAGGATTTGAATGTTTAATTTCAATGATATCAGTGCTGATATTAAGTTACATGAAAATTAAAATATTATTTTATGTTCAATTATATAAGATCGTCAATTATTCACGCGTGATTTAATAAACAGGGGAAACAAAATACAAAAATCAGTCTAGACAGAGTTGTTTTAAATTTTATAAGCTTTCATTTTTTTTAAAAAAATCAATGTAATCGGTTAATATTTAGAGACTGCAGCCTTTTTTGAAACACGAAATGCCGTTTGGCCCCACTGTACGCAGGAATTTTCTCATCTCATGGCTCGTTGGGAAAATTCCTCGCCGCACCCCTGGATGTCGGCGCTAATGGCCTAAACGTCGATGCGCCGTAAAAAAAAAAAAAAATAAATGAATAAATGAAAAATAGGAATTCACTTTAACCGTTTACGAGAAAAGTAAAATAAAATTAAAAACGACGAAGGAATTATTCCATATGTTTCACAATTTTGGAATGTAATACTCGTATCTATAAATTATGCCTACAATTTGAATCGAAGAAGAATGTAATTAGGCAGTTATGAGCATTTTGTATATTTGTTTAAATATGTCGATAACAGTAGTAAAATCATGACCAGCGAAAAGAATTATAAATATCCTGAAGGTATGAAGTTCGTGAAGTGCTAGAAAAGAAATATTTCATTAACAGGCATTAAAAGTTGTGGGGTCCTCGTTTATTTTCTTAAATATTTTGAAAACGGTTGGGATATCGTGGTATAATATTATTCGAAAGTTTACTAAATTCTCTACAAAAATTGTTCTAAAGTGATTTTCGATAGGATGATGTCAATCCGAGAAATTTGAGCTTAAAATTGTCGGTTTCACCCTTTTTTGTCTCTTGGGCTTAGTTTTTTTAATATTTCAAAGCACTCCAGTGAAATACAATATAAGGAAACACGCTATGATGGTGTAGTTCTCGTGTGTGACACTTTTTTCTGCATTGGATATTTGTACCTCGGATGGTATCCAGAGCGAGCCTGCGACAACTAACCGGTTCCACCAGCTGGGTTTCCCTTGAGGGGGAGTATCGCACGTGCAATGGAGGTACTGCTCAGTGCAAGCACTTTTTTTTAAAGATCAACCAAATCTATTCAAAAATGTATATAGGTCAATCAATTAAAATTTTAATTTTTTGAAAAACGTTCATGAAATATCATCAAGAAATTATTATAATATTTCTGAGACAAGTATTCCCAAAACATGAATCCTTTCCGACCCATTATTCACGATCCAGGAAAATCTGGAAAGGTCAACGGCAGAAAAGAAAGACAGCTTTCGAGAAAGCTCAAAAAAGAAAAGATGCGGTACTTACGAATTAGCGTCAAAGCATGTTAAAGAGTCGGGTCTCAGAGAACTGGATCATCACTGGGTCAGAGAGCTGGATCAAGGGGTCAAATTAGTTTTTAAACTGGAGTTTAGATATAACCTTTAGCGAGCGAAAACGCGTAGCACTTATATTAATAGCATAATTGCTATGAGTTTCCGCTCGCTACGCTCGCTCAAGGTTATATCAAAACTCTTGTCAATCCAACTCGTTGATAATATAGATCAAGGATGGTTTTTCACTGGATAATGGACTGATACACAATTTAGCACCGCTTCGAAACAGTCTCTTTCATCCTTGCTACTCTTGTTGTCGCCATATAAACTCGAACAAACACTGAAATCGCGTAACAAGCAAACAAACCCGAAACAACAATTGCGTGGGTAAATAAAGGACAAATGAATTGCGTTATCAAGACAAAGGGAACAAGATGATTACTATAAACACAATAGCCAATGAAATCTCTGATAGTGATTGACCAATAGAAATGCGTTATCCACGATCCAGAGGCTGACCTATGGGAAGACCCCGTGGAGCTTACAAAGAAATACCAATAACTCCCAGATGGGAAAACTAATACGTCCTCAAATGCATAATAGAAGCATATCTACGCGGATTCCATGGACACCTCGATGAAGTAACACCTTGTGAATAAACACAACCCTATAGTGTTTACCTTTCAAGAAACAACATTTCAGCAACGAACATGACATAAATGGTTACGTATGTCTACACATGGAACCCCAAATTGATGATTACGGAAGAAGAAACATCTCAACATCAGAAGGAACATAGCTGTACATGAGATACAATTTACCACAAACTTTGCAAGCTGTAGCTACAAAATTGATATGGCGGTTTGCTGTTTTTAGGTATCTATCTTATGAGAGATACAATTTCAACGACCTTTAAGACGTACTGGATCAATTTCCCTGGCCTCTTCTTCTTATGGGTGACTTTAATACACACAATAGAGTCTGGGGATCAGCTGCTACTTAATGCAAGGGCCGAGAACTTTACCAGTTACTTTTGGAATAGGACCTAATCCTTTAAAATGATGGAGCGCCTACACATTTCACTGTCCAATCATTTTAGTGCCATTGACCTGAGTATTGCATTGTCCATGGAATCACCAGCTATTGCTCCGCAGTTCCAATGGTCAGTACTCTCTGATTTGCAAGGTTCGGACCATTATCCAATTGTAATTAGTCATAATAGTATTTTCCACGAATTCAAGAGAAAGACCAAAAAGGCAAACTGATTACTTTTTGAAAAAAGGTTTAAAACCCTAACTGATTTCAAGGACGATGCACATCGGAATGCAATAGAATTGGCAAATCTCCTTAGCTACAGGCACAGCTGTTCCGCTATCGATGGTTAACTCTCGCGAAACCTTGTACTTTGATTGCTGAACGGCAAAGAAGAAGAAAAAGGTAGCATTTAACAGGCTAAATTACACACGCACAAATATATATATGGTGAATACGTTTACTGAAATGATCATAGAAAGCCAGGTAACAAATTGTTGTCTTGTACTGGATAACGTAACTCCCAGAATCTCATCTGTCAAAAGTAGCAACACTCATTCATGTGTAAGTATAGAACTTGTCTTCCTAAGGTCCTCGTGTAGAGCAAAAAAAGCTCTTTATGCTTCTAAAATGCCAAAAAGGATGTATTCAATACCTGCGCCGATTTGGTAAAACTGAAGGAGAGTGTCCTCAGCACCGATTTTCTTCAAAATTTGCACTATAACGTATTTTGATGCACTAAACACGAATCCGTTGAAAAAAAAAGTTGCTCGCAACTAGGAAAGAAGTTATTAAGCACTAAAGTTCACTGTTATGGAGGTTATAAAAGACGGGGTAAACAGCTTATATGTAAACACGCGCCTGCGCAATAGTCCTTAATGACGAAGTGTAATTGAAATTTAGACTCACCTGTGGTGCCTGACTTGGTCGCAAACTGTCGCTTTTGGGCATACGTGCTATGCGTTTCCGCTCGCTCAAGAAAACATCAAAACCCCTAGTCAATCCAACTCGCAGAAATGAAAAGAATTCTATGGCCCAAAAGTCGTCCAAGGCAGTCTTCCCTAACCTTCATAACAGTGAACTTTTTTTTAAAATAACTTCTTTCCTAGTTGCGAGCAACTTTTTTTTTTCCAACGGATTCGTGTTTAGTGCATCAAAATACGTTATAGTGCAAACTTTGAAGAAAATCGGTGCTGAGGACACTCTCCTTCAGTTTTACCGCCGATTTTTACGGCGTCCCTTTTAAACTCAGAAATATATATATATGCCGACTCAGTTGTTTCTTCAAGGTCCATGATTGAACTGCAAGCAGATGCCATAAGTGGTGGTTTTAGATGTTTCTGTGGAGCACCACGGTGGCACTACCGTGGTGGCCCTGCAAAAGCTCACAAAAAATTCATCAAATTCAATTCTAAACAGTAAGGAAGGTTATATTAAACGTATTCATGGATTAGTCAACAGATTTGTTTTAGTCATAAGCATATGAAACCCCGTGTACAGGCTGATACATTGTAAGAAGTCTAGTAGGATTAACAGAAGGGAAACAGAACAGGATAATACTTCCCGCGTGGGCTAAACGAGTCAACCGTCGTAAGTAATTTCTAGATCAATTATAATTGATCTAGACATTGTTTAATAATTATTAAACAATGTCTGCCAATATTATTACTAACAATAACCTGGAGGCTATGCTCTTCTTAAGCCACAGTTACAGTGGATGCGTGTTTTCACGAAAACGTGTTCTGTCAAATTTTTCTAAACTTTCTAAAGCACCTGTGGTTCAATGAGAGTACTTACACAGGTAGTGCAGGGCCGCCACATCTCAGAGCCGGGCCCGGTACCAGATCACGGGCCCCCACTTCTCACAGCCCTGAAAGGTACCTGAATGGAAATTCTAGTACTTTTTTATAGGACTTTGGGCATTTTAAAATTATTTTAATCTTGAGGTTTGAGCAAAATGAGAATAAAAGCCGACAATCGGTGCTGCAAAGGTCACTTTCGGTACTTCTTTTCCATTTAGCGAGGATCGGCCCGGGCCCCCACGGTGCCCGGGCCCGGGAGAACTGTACTCCCCATGTGGCGGGCCTGAGGTTGTGACGTGGCACAGTGGTACCAAACGCCCGATTTTCGGGGAAAACACCAATAGAATAATTATTGTGGACGATAAACGGGTTTTATATAAAAAACAAAACGCGAAAAACAGCAAGTATTCAATTTAAAAAAGTCATATTTCATTCAATTGTTAGATATATCTATATTTCCAAATGTCTATTCGCCTGCTAAGCTGAATAAGTTTACGAGCAATGTAATACTGTTAGCTGTTCTCGATGTATACCTCTTTATTCAAATTTTCGCTTCTAACGAATAAATGTGTACAGTGTCACCCGAGCTGTTAGGTGGGTCTCATTGTTAATGTTCAGTTACTTGCTAACTGAACAACAACAAACTGTTCAAACAACTCTGCAGAAAATAATAATGGTAAACTCGTTTTTCGTTAAATAATCGCATCGCTAATTGACACCTTCATTTTATTAGTCTGTGCAAACGTACGGCCAAGTACGGCAATGAAATCTGAATGACAACAACTTCAAAACAAGCACTTTTCGGTAAATCTACGCGGAGAGGATAGTGGGGTCTTGTTTAGAACAGGCCCGCCAGTGTCTAGTAACAATTACTTATTGATAAATAAAAAAATATGGGTTAAAGGAACATATGATTTATTTAATAAAAACTTTTACTCCTGTGCCCATGAGTAAATGAATAAAATGGCTTTACTTAACGGTAACTTGCTGTCACATAGCCACGTACCCTTATACACGCCACGGTAACTTGCTGTCTCATAGCCACGTACCCTTATACACGCCACGGTAACTTGCTGTCACATAGCCACTTACCCTTATAAACGCCACGGTAACTTGCTGTCACATAGCCACGTACCCTTATACACGCCACATTCAAGCCGACATTCTCTTTTGTTCCATCTATATTTTTTCCTTTCTTCGTAAAATATCATAATGTGGCCTTTTTTACAATATCTTTCCTTGGGTAGAATTCCTCTTTCGACAAAGAAAATCCTGGCTCGTTGCTCTTCTTTGCATAAATCGTAAACATCAAAAATATTCATAGTTTAATACTTTTTTTTTGGTTGAGTTTAAGGCGTGTCAACCGTTGGGGTCATTAACGCCAGAGTTTAATACTTTTATAACCGCAAATACACAAACAATACTAAATTAAATAGTATTTAAACATGTGTTTTTATTTCTGTATCTATGGTATCAAATTACATAATAACAGTTACTAAATATCATTATAAAATCACTGGCGGGCCTGTTCTAAACAAGACCCGGATAGTGAAGTACAGCTTTTTTTCCTATACCAAATAAACGAAGTATAACTTAGTTTTATTACTGATATCTTCACCGCCTAAATACACCAAGTCCAAGGTACGTTTTGGGAAAAAAGAAAATTCTTTTAAAAGCTACATATACACTTGAGAGTTCCTGGGTAGTAGCATATTTTCAGGAATAAAGTAAGTGGTATAAAATATTGTTTGACTTTTCACTAAAAACTTTTAGAAGATTTTTACTCGGTGAGAAGAGGGTCAACAAAAAGGTGTTTTGTGATCAGAGCTTTTAATAAAACGAAAAAACAAAGCAATATTACAGCAGTATTCTACAACTAATTATCATATATAAAAAAATGTTAGTTCAAACGCGATTGAACAACTTCGGTATTGAAGGTTTTTCCCATTCGGCGCCACTGTTTGTCGTCAGGATGTTGTGCGGGTAAAACTGAAGGAGAGTGTCCTCAGCACCGATTTTCTTCAAAGTTTGCACTATAACGTATTTTGATGCACTAAACACGAATCCGTCGAAAAAAAAAGTTGCTCGCAACTAGGAAAGAAGTTATTTTTAAAAAAAAGTTCACTGTTATGAAGGTTAGGGAAGACTGCCTTGGACGACTTTTGGGCCATAGAATTCTTTTCATTTCTGCGAGTTGGATTGACTAGGGGTTTTGATGTTTTCTTGAGCGAGCGGAGCGAGCGGAAACGCATAGCACGTATGCCCAAAAGCGACAGTTTACAACCAAGTCAGCTACCACAGGTGAGTCTAAATTTCAATTACACTTCGTCATTAAGGACTATTGCGCAGGCGCGTGTTTACATATAAGCTGTTTACCCCGTCTTTTATAGCCTCCATAACAGTGAACTTTAGTGCTTAATAACTTCTTTCCTAGTTGCGAGCAACTTTTTTTTTCAACGGATTCGTGTTTAGTGCATCAAAATACGTTATAGTGCAAATTTTGAAGAAAATCGGCGCTGAGGACACTCTCCTTCAGTATTACCGTTGTGCGTTCAAACAAGTTTGATTTTTTCGTATGACCTTCGTCTGTTTTCGGTGTTTTGATAATTATTGTGTGCAGGTATGATGGACAAAACATATCATCGCAGAGATATATTTCTCGGCGAAATTGGGAGAAAGTAGCTTCGGAAGCTGAAGATTATAGCGTGACGATCTAAAAATAAAACAAATTAAGTGCCTTTTCTGCAATAAACCCCTAAGTTAAAGCATCTGAATGTGGGACACTCTGTGCATATGTGTGTGTATATATTTTCTTTTGGTTCTGAAGCTGCCACTGATTTTCGAAAATCATTCGTCTAATTTGAAAAGTAAAGTTCGTTCAAAAATCGTAGTGCTTACGATGGTTCAGAGTTCAGGCGGGTTTATTCTGGGAACACAAACCTTGATGATGAACCTTGATCAGGTCACCATTCAGGCGTCGACGACCCTATGCTACTTGCGTCTATTGGTCGGAATCCACATGTAAACACTCGAGGATTAGCCGAAGAAATAGGAGCTTCAAATGCAACAATAAGCCGACACTTCAAAAATCCTGATGCCCGAAATATTCGATCAAGGAACCCCGCTTATTACGCAATCCGTAAAAGACTAGAAAGTTTCGTTGCAGAGCAAATAGAACACAAAACTTGCGGAGTTTCAAATTTGTTTATGTATATATTTTTTGTTTGTCTATTCGCACCACGTCAGGCTCAAAAATGACCCACTTTTCATGAAATTTGGTACGAAATTACTTCGTTTCATTTAAAAAGGCGGAGTGCTTTTAACTTTAAAATTGTTGTTTTTGTTTATTTCTACGGTTCTTTTAGTCTGGTTTCATTAGGGCGATTCTGAGAAATTAGTCTCTAAGTCCGATTTTCGTAAAACTTCACATACTGATCCATTTCAACCTAAATAAGAATGAAAAAAAAAAAAAAAAAAAAAAAAAAAAAAAAAAAATGTCGCAAAGCACTTAAACAGTATTTTTTCGATGTTTCATTGTTATGATACAACTCGTATAAATTCCAATTTGTATTACAAAATACGCTAAAGCGTGCTCTAATATATATTAAAAAAAACTGTCAATTTATTAAAGAAAATAATTATTAAGTACAAAAAAAAAAAAAAAAAAAGTAAGAAAAAAGTTGTTTCCTATACCGGTGCGCATATTCAGCACATCATGTGGCGCGAAGTGTGAGGGAATGTTCCCCTATATGTAGGATTGCCATATTTTTGGCGAGTGAAACCGGGACACATTAATATGGGATGGGTACACCGGGGATGGGGGTGGTATGGGATAAAAATGGAACAAATAAGAATCAAAATGGTGAGTTTTTAGCATTTGTCAAGTAACGGGATTAGGGAATCTGGAACTCTAAATTTTTAGTCTACCCACATTTAAAAATAAAAAAGGAATTTTCGCCACTTAATTTACGCTTGGCAGCGCTGTGCAAGTATTTCCAGCGTTTTTTTTTTTTTTTTTTTTTTTTTTTTTTTTTTTTTATGGCATGCCAGCCCTTGATGTCATTTGCCAACGTTTGCTCGCAGATTACAGTTAGAATGCTTTTCATTTCTATGACAATGTGCGCGATAGTCAGAAAGGGTGATTGTCGAAATGTAAACGATTCATAAAAACATAAATTCATTACTTTTTACATCTTACATCCGTTTCCGGGACGTTTATAAAACCGGGAGGGACACCGGGACAAGAGCAAAATACCGGGACTGTCCCGGTCACACCGGGACGTATGGGAAGCCTAGCTATATGGGAATATTAAACACCATATTATTGTCAATATTGCAGAATTTATGTTTAAGCGGAAGCATCCTGATTAAATGGAACGAATACATCATGTATTTACAGCGATTGCAAAATTGTATCCCGGATACTATTCAAAAATCGTTATATTCGCGATTCAGATAGTGATGCGGGCTATTCGCCTTTTTTTCCTGAGTAATATTGTTTTTCTTTAAGAAATCGACAATTTCTCATATATCAGAACAAATTTTATCGTATTTTTTTAATGGAAATTGATTTAATTGTAGTTTATACGAGTTGTATAATAAAAATCAAACATGAAAAAAAAAAAAAAAAAACTTTTCTTTACGACATTTTGTTCACTTTTCATTCTTATTTAGGTTGAAATGAATCATTATGTGAAGTTTTACGAAAATCGGAGTTGGGGCACTAATTGAATCGTTGAAACCGAAAATATTCACGATTCAGATAATGATGAAGACTACTAGCTTTTTTTTTTCGTAAATAATAATTTTTTTCTTTAATAAATTGACAATTTCTCGTATATCAGAACAAGTTTTATCTTATTTTTTTTTTAATAGAAAATGATTTAATTGTAATTTTACGGGTTGTCCCATAACAATGAAACGTGAACAAAAATACTGTTAAAGTCCTTTGCGACATTTTTTATTCTTATTTAGGTTAAATTGAATCAGTACGTTAAGTTTTACGAGGAGTTTGGACTCAGAATTACCTCCTTTTTTTTTTTATATAAATTATGAACTAATTTGTTTCTCATAATTTTTAGGAAACATTCAATTTTTATTTCGGTCCTTGAAATAAACTAATAACTGTTTCTATTCCTTTATAAATGGCACAAGGGATTAGAACGAAAACGAGCTGAGATGACGGAGTTCCTGGGAATTTAACCTTTTATTCATTTTGCAATACTTCTTGAGACCAGGTTAGGTTATTGGTTGCTAGGTCAGGTTCTCGTCTTATCTATTGATAATAGATAAGATACCTTGCATCTTAATCCGAATCTTAGCTATGGGCAGGAAGGGGACATGGCGTGTTTCCAGACGAAACCTCAGAACACGTTCCCTTCCACCAAAACGTGTCCAAGGGGTTGGACGGATTACCCCGTCCTGTTTACTTATTATTATTCCTCCCGTAGCAAATAACTCATCCTTGCCGAGAGGGGAGTGCCAGCCCTTTAAACAGCTCCCCTCCATGAATCTCCTGCTCTCCTATTGGCCCGTTCGAAATCCGACCGTTACGCCACTGGGTCCCCTCGGCCTTCGGGGGGGAGAGAGCACAGTTCGCCGGAGAGGCTCAGACAGGGCAGTTAGGACGGGGGTTTTTATTTTATTTGTGTTATTTCTTTGTGAGTTTCAGGTGACGTAGAAGAAAAATGTCCTTCCCAAAGGCGAAGATACATAGGTTCAACGAGGAAATGAGTGAGTACACATTCCTATTAATTTCTACTACTATATTATCACTAAATATTGTCCACATACTATTATTATAATTACAAGGAGGTTACACGTTGTTAAATTGCACGTAATATAATACATCACCACTATTATATATTGTGTTAATAAGCAAACGTTATACATTCTAAATAAACATTTCGAATCGATCTGTCCTCTCTTAATCAAGTCAAAACGTTCGCATAAATACAAACTCATTTTTATTTAAAACGAACCCCAACTTTATTCTTCTTGGTAAATAAACAATCGAAATTACTTATCAGTAATAATACTGCTGATTTCATCAAAAAATAATTTATATCTGACTTAAGAATGGGTTAAAATTAATCATATAATACAAGACATCTTGTATTATTTTCATTTTCATTAGTTTTTACTATCAAATCTTAATATTATACTTTATTTATAATGTTTTAATAAACTATCGTCATTTTAAATGCTTTAGCTCAAATAAACCGATCTTATTTCAGTACTTTAATACTAAATATTCATAATTTTCATAGTTTCGTACATATATTAACCATAATATAAATACTTGACCCCCCTTGGCATAATTCCTAAAGACAATTATATACTGTGTTTCAAAACATTAAAAATAAGTATTGTTTACTAATAAAATTGTCTACAATAACGATAATAATAATGAAATAACTATAATAATAATACTCTAAAATAAAAATATGAAAAATCAATTCTTTAAACAAGAAATATACATATCTTCCCGATTGTAATACTATCTTTTCATAATCTTCTGTTATTATATTTTATCTGTTATTTATTTAGTAAGATTTAAAAGTAATTATTTCATAATCCAAAGGCATATTTAATATTCCACTGTTTTCCATTGAAAATTCAACCACATTTGCAAAATGTAATTTCTTTTTTTACTAAAAATATTTAAAACTAAGATGTAATAGGCTTATGTTTATTTTGAAATAGTATGGATTGAGGAGATTGGAGTGAACTTTTGCTTGTTGAACCTTATGTACGACTAGTCTTGTTTTGAGTAAAACAGAGAAAACTGCAAACAGTTGCATTGGCTCAGACAATTCTATGAGCCCAGTAAAATCTAGCTTAGATTATGAGGTTTTGCTTGTTGAACCTTATGTAGGACTAGTCTTGTTTTGAGTAAAACAGAGAAAACTGCAAACAGTTGCATTGGCTCAGACAATTCTATGAGCCTAGTAAAATCTAGCTTAGATTATGAGGTTTTGCTTGTTGAACCTTATGTAGGACTAGTCTTGTTTTGAGTAAAACAGAGAAAACTGCAAACAGTTGCATTGGCTCAGACAATTCTATGAGCCTAGTAAAATCTAGCTTAGATTATGAGGTTTTGCTTGTTGAACCTTATATAGGACTAGTCTTGTTTTGAGTAAAACAGAGAAAACTGCAAACAGTTGCATTGGCTCAGACAATTCTATGAGCCTAGTAAAATCTAGCTTAGATTATGAGGTTTTATTTGTTTCGTGACTGTTTATTAGAATAATTTTACAAGAGCTGGTACATTTATTTAATCTTCACCTAAAACGTTATATATTATGGCAAAATTCATGTATGATTTACCTTCACACATAAAACTAATATTGATTAAGAAAATAGAAACTATGATCAATGAGTGTGTGAATATGTTACAAGTTATTTCTCTTTCTGTTTATAATGATAGTTATAAAGGGAAAGTTCAGTTTTAAAAAGAGCTCCAATGGTTATGTAATGTTTTATGTCTGAAATTAATGAAGCTGAAGAAGAGCATGTGGGTCATAAGTTTTATAGGGCGTAGTATAGAAAGCGTGTAATTATAAGCAATTAGTAGAAATGGAAATTATTGCAAGATTTATTTTCACTTTGCACATCTTCAATGTGCGTGGAATTAATTTAGTTTGGGAAAGTCTCATTATAAAGCACATTTAGAGTTATATCAATAAACTGATTACTATATAGTGATAACTTGTTGTATTTTTTCCCCTTTTGTTATTATTAACAATAAATACTGAGTTAATTAATAATTTAAAAATATTATTTCGACTTATCTGAAGTTAGAATTTTTACCGGGTTTCGTGTTTGCCAAGTTCCCGCCAAAGAACAGCTGATCGTCTCAGGGGTGCCACCCTACCAAACTTAGAACCCTAACATCCCTCCTTTCTTGTGACGACTCAATTCGTTTTGGTGGGGAGGGTGAACGGTTTTTCCTTCCAATGTCTTGTCCGAAGCAATTATATCAATGTTTATTAGAGAACGGAAATTGGTAAATAACAATTTTCTCGTCTGGGATAGGCTTTTATATTTTAACTTTAATTTTTTCACTTACTGAGTTTTTGTGTCTACTCCTCAAATTAAATTCTTGACACCTAGATCTTGGCCCTTTTATTTATTTCAGACTAATTAATGTTTAAATTGTGGAACCAGTCTTATTCTTGAAACTCTGAAGTCTATATTATTTCTGATGTAGGCTTCTAAAAATATTGTATACTTGCTAGTATTTTCATCAGCATTCATGGGCTGATGAAAATACTTTTTAATTATTTCCTTTACAGTGTAAAGTTTACACAAATAATTTTGGAGGGGGCTGGAAAAATTTCGCGGGGGGGCTGAGACCATTTCCGGTGTATGGGATAGTAACAATTTAGATCTTGGAAGAGTTTTAGCCAACTTAAACGCTATTACACCCAAAATAGAATATGTTTTATGAACTAAATGATCTTACCGATCAAATCAAAATGTCGGGGGGGGGGGCTGCAGCCCCCCTTATATACGCCCGTGTCAGCATTATTACCACCTACCATTGTATGATAAAAATATTTGATATGTTGAGAAATTCCAGGTTTTGTAATTCCTCTGCTTTTATTTTTACATTTCTCACATCTACTTTGTGTTGACATATTCTGTTATTTAAATTTTGATAATGTGTCTTAAGCATATTTTATAAATATAGTAGTATAGATCCTAAGTAGAAGACTAAGATGTTGAATGAAGATGGTAACAGCTTAATTCAGTCCACAAATACATTTTTATTTTCAAAATATATTGGGTGCGGCATGCATGTTTTGTAATATCTTTTGCCTCTTAGTTCAGAATTTTCTTAGTTTATTCTTGTTCTTAAATAATAATAAATACCTGGTGGTTATTAATTTCAAAATAAATAACGGTTAGACTTTAGTTGCTATATTATATATATATATATATATATATATATATATATATATATATATATATATATATATATTATTTTTTTATTATTTAAAAAGGCGAATGGTCATGCACATATGAAACTCGTCAACTTCACATTATATGCCTTGTTTATCGCTCTGCATGTTTCCCATCCATTGACACCTCTTATATTCCATAATGACAAAAGCTTTCTCTGGAATCGATATAAGCCAAGAAACTATCGATTAGAAACAGCTGATGTACAGCAGCCATCTTAGCTTTATTGTATTAGTATGGACGTGGCCCTACCTGTGGAAGGTTTCCTTAGCTAAGGATAAATTTATTTATATATAATTAAGTTGTTCCTGAAGAGGTGTCAAGGGACGCAGAATATGTAGAGCGACGAATAAAGCATATAATGTGAAGTTGAGGAGTTTTATAGATGCATGAACGCCTACTTTTTTAAATAATATATAGAAAAAGGGGTCACAATTTTATTATATTATATTTTTGATCCTTCAACAGAATATTTTTAATTTTATTGAAATTTAGGTGGCGAATTTTTTCTTTATTTAAAAGATTTTGTTCTTTCTTCTTTTGTATGTCCTTTATATATTTCATTCGAATCTTGATGTATTTTAATTAGATGCAAATAGTCAGGCGTCGAGGATGTCAAAGAAATATTTGGATTTACATAACAACCAGGTTTTCGAAAAAAGTCTATAATTTGTACTTTTCGGCATGCTTTTTGGCAACCTACTTCAGCTAAAAATTCCAGCGAGTAGAGAAAAATAAAAGTTAGGTGACCACAAGGTAAATCTGGGAACAATTGGTATATTTGGTTTGTGTCCACTACTTGGCATTTCTTGCTGATGAAGTCTGCCGAAACCGAAAAAAATTTCCTAAAATCTGGTTGTTTTCTTAGTCGATTCACAAATATTCCTTTGATTTCTTAATTTGTTTTATTGTTTCCATTTTCTGAATCGTTAAATAAGATCTCTTTAATAATTTGACTTCTTCTAAGCTAATGAATGTTTTTGGCCCCATTGGCTGTAATGTGAGTTCTCAACGTACTTAACAATTCATTAAATAATTAAGATTGACGGTTCTAATTTCAATCTTAGAGACCACCGTAGGTCTGAGCAGAGCATGATGGAGACCTGTTGACGAGCAACAGGTATTTAAAGGGAATTAAATCAATAGTGGATTTTTCTCAACGTACTTAACAATTCATTAAATAATTAAGATTGACGGTTCTAATTTCCAATCTTAGAGACCACCGAAGGTCTGAGCAGAGCAGGATGGAGACCTTGTTGACAGGTCGCAAGTTGACGGGCAACAGGTATTTAAAGGGAATTAAATCAATAGTGGATTTTGATTGAATCAATCATTTCTAAGGGGAATTTTACAAAATAGTCTGACTTTTAGGATCATCTAAAACCATATGAATAAGAATATTCAATCGAAGTTATTCTATTTTCGTTTGCTTACAAATTTACAACTGTCAAACGAATTTGAACGTAAATTTGGGTACCATATGATACACCAATGATATTCACGTGCAGTTTGTTTCCACCTTACCAACGAACAATACAAGTTTTTTTCATTTTGGTTTCACTTTATCAACCAACAATATTCAAACTAATTGATTTTATATCTAGTGCGCCAGGCCAAGTTCCGGCCTAAGCATACTGTGTGTATACTACACAAGGTATATCTAGTGCGCCAGGCCAAGTTCCGGCCTAAGCATACTGTGTGTATATTACACAAGGTATATCTAGTGCGCCAGGCCAAGTTCCGGCCTAAGCATACTGTGTGTATACTACACAAGGTATATCTAGTGCGCCAGGCCAAGTTCCGGCCTAAGCATACTGTGTGTATATTACAGGAGGTCTTAGAGCCGATTTTTACCCTCTCATAACTTTCAACCAGCCAATCTATATATATATAAATCAATGTCTGGCAGTTTATCTGTTTTTCTGTTTATTTATTTGTTTGTTTGTTTCTTATACAAATCTACACCGTTCGACCGATGTTGACCATCGGCACACAGGTAGGTCTTGATACGAGAAATCTCCTAGGCTAGGTCAAAGTAGTCAAATTTCAAAATTTGGTCAAAAGTTTTGTTCAAGAAAAATTGGCTACACTGAACCAATCAGATTGTGACGGCCATTTTGAATCGCCTACTACTGGCCTCTGTCGGCTGTTAGATGAAGTGCTGTTGTGCTGGCCTCTGCCGGTTGCATTATGAACTAAAAAAAATTCACATCGTTTGACCGATTTTCGTAATTGGGTATAGATCTTGAAACGGCGAGAGTCATAGACAGAAAGCAGGTGTAGCATGGCCACCAGTGGGTAACAGGTGGTGAAATATAAAGCTTTAATAGTAATTCCAAAATCAGCGCCTTTACAAATGGACAATTTTACACATTTTTTCTTTAAATATTGTTAATCATTTTAAGGTAAAATTATGAACAAACTGTTAATTATTTTTTAATTACCAAAAAATCATATTCTTGAGTTTGCATCTCGGTGGTAATAAATTATTTTTCTTGGATGTTTCAAATTGTCGAATGTGGTATTTTCAATAGTTAACTGTATAAATATTTACACTTTCAAACTAGCGAATGTGTCGTATTCGACATTATACATTCCACTAATTCTATAGTATTTGTGATATCTACAAATCAAAGTACGAATATATTTTCGTCAGTTTGTCAAGCCAGTTTTTGGTCCCAAAAGTATGACGATTAGGAGCAAACTAGCGACCGAACATATTCGATACATTGAAGAACTAATATATTGAAAAATGGTCATATTTGATACTTTATTTAAGGTATTTCCGGCAATTCTAAAGAGATTAGAGTTTCGACAATTTGCCACAAGCCGTATCGTCCGCAATGCAAGATTAATGTGGTAGGGACGATATGACGGAAGTCCATTTTCACATTAATTAAGGTTTCATTACAGAAGTATTCGTAAACATAATTCAATTGCGCAAGTGCGAACTTGTTAGTTTAATAGCGCGAACTACTGCGAGGGAAATAATTAGGACGATTAGGCCAAAAAATCCCATTTCAATGATCAACACGCAAAGTTGAAAAATTAAGAACTTATTTCGCTTAGGATCAGGGAAGGTTAAGAGATGACAGGCAAGGTTGATAGTGTTTAATGTTTATCAATACTCAGCCAAACCTCCTAGTGATAAGGTTACACCTACCTTACCTAAGGTTAAGAGATGACAGGCAAGGTTGATAGTGTTTAATGTTTATCAATACTCAGCCAAACCTCCTAGTGATAAGGCTACACCTACCTTACCTAAGGTTAAGAGATGACAGGCAAGGTTGATAAGTGTTTAATGTTTATCAATACTCAGCCAAACCTCCTAGTGATAAGGTTACACCTACCTTACCTAAGGTTGAGGTTAACTGACAGACGTTTTACCGTCAATTTTCTGCACAGATATTATTAGGCTACGCCCTTTTCCCTCCAACTAAACCATCTTTTTGATAAATCATCTATTAAATTTGTAGTTCAAATAGCCTTAGCTTTCGCCACAACAAATACCCTGCTCCCTTCGCTCTTGAAATTTGCAATGGTACAATTCTAGGAATTGGCTACATTCCTACGAAAAAGGTACAACAATCCTAGGAATTGGCTACATTTCTACGAAAAAGTACAACAATCCTAGGAATTGGCTACATTCCTACGAAAAAGGTACAACAATCCTAGGAATTGGCTACATTCCTACGAAAAAGGTACAACAATCCTAGGAATTGGATACATTCCTACGAAAAAGGTACAACGATCCTAGGAATTGGCTACATTTCTACGAAAAAGGTACAACAATCCTAGGAATTGGCTACATTCCTACGAAAAAGGTACAACAATCCTAGGAATTGGATACATTCCTACGAAAAAGGTACAACGATCCTAGGAATTGGCTACATTTCTACGAAAAAGGTGCAACAATCCTAGGAATTGGCTACATTCCTACGAAAAAGGTACAACAATCCTAGGTAGGAATTGGATACATTCCTACGAAAAAGGTACAACAATCCTAGGAATTGGCTACATTCCTACGAAAAAGGTACAACAATCCTAGGAATTGACTACATTCCTGCGACAAAGGTACAACAATCTTAGGAATTGGCTACATTCCTACGAAAAAGGTACAACAATCCTAGGAATTGGCTACATTCCTACGAAAGAGGTACAACAATCCTAGGAATTGGCTACATTCCTACGAAAAAGGTACAACAATCCTAGGAATTGGCTACATTCCTACGAAAAAGGAACAACAATCCTAGGAATTGGCTTCATTCCTACGAAAAAGGTACAACAATCCTAGGAATTGGCTACATTCCTTCGAAAAAATAAGAAACCGGATCTCCCCTACCACATGAACAAGGACATTGACCCTTGACAGGTTTCAAGCGTCTGATTGGAAGTCATGGGTTATTTATGATTATGTATTTATTTTTATTTATTTATTTATTTTTTTAACATAATTCCTACCAGTAACGTAACCGATATTCTATTTTTTTTAGTATGGAAATCGTATTTTTTTTTTTTTTTTTTTTTTACGATTTAACAACTTTTCGGCTCTTAGCACTCGGCCAGGTTACACCCGTGTATAACGACACCTGACTTACTTAGGCGGTTACCCATCCGGTGTACTAATCATGCTCGATGTTACTTATGTTAGTTATTTTCACGGAAACCGTTAGAAATATCGGGGTCCGATTTTGATGAAATTTGGAAAAAAATCTTTTGAAATTTTAAGTTCGTTAACCAGCAGAATTCGCCCTCCAGAACATGTTTTTTTGGCGAAATTCGCGCGAAAACAATCGTAGTAGTTACTTTTTTTTTTTTTGTTAATTAACTTCCATGTACATTTGTTTGTAGGTCATTTGATTTGGGAAATCTAATGCAACCACATTCAATATCACACCTATATCCGCTTTCGAAAAAAGTAAAAAACTAGACTTTTATGGGATTTTCCCATGTTTTCTTATAAATCTCGAAATCGGTTAGGAAATTGTAGTAAATGTAAAGCATCTATTTGAAAGATTATTAAATTTCCTACAAAAACGGTTCTTGGCAAAAAAGAAAAAAAAAAACAAAAAAAAACATGCAATTTATGTTTAAAATCCGAAAGTCTTGGTTTCGTTCTTTTATTTTTTTTTTTTCTCTCTGTTTTTCTCAGTTTATACTTCTTCTTTTTTGTTTTGTTTTTTGTTATTAACAATGAAATGAATGTGTTAGTAAAACCAAGAATGCAGATGAGAAACTTATTTGTAATAATGGTTCCTTAGGGCGAAGTAGAGAAGTCCGTTTAGTATTTCATTTTACAATGTTTTACACTTGTTTACAGTGTGAACGATTCCAAGCAAACCAACTGACACGAGGTAAGAATGGAAACGCAATATTATATTGTAATATTGCCGTCATTTTTTTTTTTTTTTTTTTTTTTGGCGCATCTACATCTTAGCCATTAGCGCCGGGCTATCTAGAGGTTGCCACCCTTTTCTAATGCCAACAGCACGTGGTCGGTTACCCATTGCCGTAATTATTTTTTTTCTTTTGTTTATGCGCCATTAACAAATTTTCGACAATCAGCGCCCGACCATCTTGATTGAAGGAGTTACCACGCTCGATGTTACTTATGATCGATGACTCTACGGGAACCAATGTTGGTAATCAAATTTGTTTACTAATAGAAGTATTAGTTTGTCAATTTTACATCAATTAAATCCAAGAGCCCCCCCCCCCCAGCTGTTGAAGTTTTCAGGAAAGATCAAGACAAAGTATTGACTGTTCTTTATGCCAATCGTTCCAAATGACTCTAGGAGTATGAACGGAAGCACGCTAAGATGCCGGAGTTTCTGCGAGTCGGACTTTTGAAGTATTGTTTTGTGCTGAGTCGAATGAGATCGCTACCAATTCGATGCAAAATTATATAGAAAAATTAACATGCATTATACTAAAAAAAAACACCTCAAAACAGCAAATATTCAATTAATGAAGTCCAACTCGCAGGAACAGCATCATCTTAGTGTGGCTCCGTTCATATCCTAGTGTCATTAGTAAAGGAATATAGCAGCTATCGGTAGGTTTTGATCTTTCGTTAAAAATATAAAATAAAATATCAAAGAGAAGGAAGCTTAAAGCGCCACATATGGAAACTGACAGTTTGCTAAGCGGAAGGGACTCTCCCGTCATCGCGACGCTCACTCTAGGAAAACACTAATACCAATATGTTTCTTATTTTCTTAGCTTAACTAAAGTTAAATAAACTTAAAAAACAAAATTGAGGCAACAGGGACAAAACCCGTTGAAAAGAACAAAATTAACAATTTCGTGGTTTTAAGCACATATTTCGGGCAGTATCATGGGCGTATATAAGGGGGGCTGCAGCTCCCCCCCCCCCGAAATTTTTATTTGATCGGTCAAAATTTTATAAGACCATTACAAATAAATTCAATCATTTAGTTCATAAAAAATAATCTATTTTGAGTTTAATAGCGTTTTAGTTGGCTAAAACTCTTCCAAGATCTAAATAGTTGGTATTCCATACACCGGAAATGGTCTCAGCCCCCCCCCCCCGAAGTTTTCCCAGCCCCCTCCGAAATTATTTCCTCTATACGCCCATGGTTAGTTTAAGAGCACAAGACTTCCACAGGAATTTCTTGTTCTATGGTTGTCAACGAGATGTGCTTCGGGTAATTTTTTGCCCTAAAGCATTGTTGAGCACTATCGGTGAGTATATCGATCGGTGAGTCCCGAAAAGCGCGGGAACTCCTAGAGCCAATAAGAACCTACTGACTTGAAGGCGTGGTGTTCTAAAGGAGAGAGCAGCTGTTGCTATGTCAAGCATGAAGGGGGCCAGCCTTGCGTCTTCAATTGGGAGCTGGCGAAAAATTGAACCCGGAACATCTGTGAGACTTTCTAATACATTCACAAGTTGGTGTGCACCTCCTGTGTTGATTATTTTGTTTTCCAAATATTTAATTTTTACAAACAATTACTCGAGTTTTGAACGCATAATCTCCTCTTTTGGCATGAAAATGTCTTATGGTTTGGGATCTCCCATTTTTCGTTGATGCAATACTGTATAAGTGTTGTAAAAATAAGCAAAATCCCTTCATTAAAAGTTGGGGTTTACTCCGGTATAAAATGAAAAATTGAATCAGCTTTTCGTTAAAAATATAAAAGAGCCAATGTATTCATGTTTTTTTTTGTATTTTCGTTGAAGACCCTGTGACCGCGAGTGCTAAGATGTGAGCACTCCGTAAAACGTCGTAACGCTTACATTTTTGACTTAGTAGTTTTTCTGGTACACGTTTTATAAGTAATTTGACGTGGGTGATCTAATGAACCCTTTTCAAGGTCATATCTATAACCGTTGGCGAGAAAATTGGTAAAAAATAAATTTTTCTCGGGATTTTTGGATATGTATACATAAATTCTAACGGATCGCTGTCTGTAGATGGACGCAATAGTACCCAAAACAATGATTTTTAGAATTTTTGTCTGTATGTCTGCTGTCTGCCAGACACCCTATACACACTAGGGTTTAACAATCCCAAAAGGGTCAGCTTAGTGGCTCTGTCACGTATTGGCAATCCTAGCAGCCTGTATGCTTGATTCCCGATGGCTATCGTGTATAGAAAAGCATTACTGTAGATGTTTTTGGTACTTACGTATTAGCGTCAAAGCAGGTTAAAGAGGCGGTTCTCGTTCAGAGATCTGGATCATGGATAACGCATTTCTATTGGTCAATCACTATCAGAGATATCATCTATTGTGTTTATAGTAGCCATCTTGTTCCCTTTGTCTTTTTAACGCAATTCATTTGTGTTTTATTTACCCACGCAATTGTTGTTGTTTTTTTTTGTTACGCGATTTCAGTGTCTGTGCGAGATAGCGACATCAGAATAGCTAGGATGAAAGCTACTTTTTCGAAGCGATGCCAAATTGTTTATCAGTCCATTATCCAGCGAAAAACCATCCTTGATCTATATTATCAACGAGTTGGATTGACTAGAGTTTAGATATAACCTTGAGCGAGCGTAGCGAGCGGAAACGCATAGCAATTATGCTATTAATATAAGTGCTACGCGTTTTCGCTAGCTAAAGATTATATCTTAACCTAAATCGTTGATAATCCCGTCGCCATATTGGCGAAATCTGACTTGACTCCTTGATCCAGATCTCTGACACGGTGTAGATCCAGTTCTCTGAGACCCGGCTCTTTAACCTGCTTTGACGCTAATAAGTAAGTACCATGTTTTTAAATACCCTTATGACGGTGTTAATGGTCCCAAATAAACCAAAAGATATATCCCAAAATGCTGCCCTATGTCACAATCCACTCGGACAAAGTCGCGGGCACAGCTAATATTCTTATGTATCTTGAAACCGGTTAGGAAATAGTAAACATTTACACATAGTAGTAAACATTTCCTACAATTAAGGTTTCACGAAAGATCAAGACAAGCATTAATTGCCTCTATTCTAATCTTTCCAAATGATTCCTGGGATTAGTATAGAATCGCGCTAAGATGACGCAGTTCATTTTTGTAGTATTTAGCACAATATCTTTAATCTATTCGTAATTAATAGCTGCAACGTCAATCATCTCTTGAGTTTTATTAATGCGACCAAGATTTGATGCCCAAGTTGCTGTCAGCTAAATGCTTATCAGCAATAAGAGTGACGATCTAATTGTGCTGAAATAGCATCTGCTACTTTCTGCCCTACAAACAGTTCTTCCTCAGCCTTTGAATTGGATTTTGTATCAATTCCACAAAAATTATAACATCAACTTTACTAATTTCGAGTATATTGCTTATATGGCTAGTTCTTATTGATTCCCTGGGGATCCTTAACAATCACATTTATGGGAACTGAACAGCTGCTAATCATTCTTTCGGAGATCATTATGTTTTACAAAATATCTAGCAAATTTGATACAAACAAAAATTTACCCTCCTTAAAAATTAACTTACAAAATAACATCTAAAGGTAGAACTACTGAATTACTAAATTTCTTTTTCTTTCCCTCCATATTCTAAAATAAATTAACTAACACCCCCAAAATGAATAAAATGCATTTTCGAAAGAATGATTAGCAGGCTGTGTATATAGCAACTCAATTTATTTGAGCAGCGTTCTTTATTTACAACAAATAAAGTTTTTCTGGCTTCGGTAGAAGAAAACCCTCGTAAAACTACGCGGGACATTGCAAAAAAAGTTAGTGTTGATCACTCAACAGTTGTTCGCATTCTGGAACGAATTTGTCATAAAAAACATACAGTATGTTTGCACCAACCCAATATATCATAAGTTGTTAGTCTCAATATGTAGTGGTCAATTTTACAATTTCTCAATTTCGGGCATAGCCAGAACCGTATGTATTATTATAGCATATAGTGTTAGTCTCTATTGGATAATTATTGAAATCAGAAACTAAATTTATGATTATTTTATTATGGGTACAAAACTCGCTCATGACGTCTATCTGAGCCAAAAGTGCTGCCTAGAGATGTTACATTTCATAAACCATGGTTCACGGAAAAACCTCGGTCTTTCCAATAAAATATATGTCTTTCCGCGCTTCCTATCCACAAAAATGGTCCGATTTTAATTAAATCTGTTAAAAAAAAATTACTATATCAAAAACAGGTGCTGCTGATGACCTCAGCAGAATCCGCAGACCGGATCATTGGCTATCTAATAGATTTTAGTAGGCTTTTTGACATGAGGGATTGAACGAAACAACTTCCGAGGTAGAATTTTAGTTTCAAGTACTCCAAAACGACGGAGTTGTTCACACATTGTAGAGGTCTACAATTTTGGTTACGTTTTTCCATAATAAAATACTTCCTACAACCTGCAATAACATGTTTCATTTTCGAAAATATCCAGCAAAAATGTCTACATAGCACGTTTGATTCCAGGCATTCCTATTGCCATCGGGTTTGAAGAAATTATGGAGCTCCGTAAAGATCATGTGAATCATGTCGTTTTTTTTTTTTGCGGCATGGTCAAATATAATTTATATTTGACTTTATATCCTCATCCCCTTCTTCATCCATTATTCACTCTCTTCTTTTTATTAATATATACAGAAGTTTTATTTAATTTTTTTAAGGTCATGCAAATATTATTAGTGTCTTGCTTTTTTTTTTTTCGTTATTAATTCTTTAGATATAGGGTTAGAGATTTAGTTTTAATTAATATATTTAACCAATTATATTTAAGGGACAATGTCACAAAAATAAGTTGTTGTTTTTTTTCGTTTATTAATTTCAATTCTAATACTGATCTTTACCTATATCTTAGCAAATACAAACAAAGTCAATTAAGATTTCCTGGAGTTGAACATTATTATTAGACAAGGTGAAAATGAGAAAATCAAAATCCAAAGAAAATATCACAGCTTTTTATCGGGAATTTTGAGAAGCAGTTTCCTTCAATTTCCTTCCTAAGATAAAATAATAGGTTAAGAAATCTTATTAGAAAATTGAGTGATTTCTTGAAATGTATTTGGCATCAGAGCTTTATATTATATAAAGCGGATTCCTAAAGCTAGATATTGCACTGTCTAATACCCCTACCGCTGGACCACAATAAAGCCTTATATTTATTAAGAATTATCAAGCTGGAGATTCAAAACAATATATTCGGGCTCCATCAGAGAGCGTACTGGGACCGGAGTGTCGTATTGTGCAGCTGTTGCTTTATCCTCGTATGCATCTCCTTCCAATAATCAAAAAGTCACCTTATTGATATTATTTTTGGGTCAAAGTTAGTGTCCTTTGTGTCTCCAAAATTTCTGAAACGTATATGATCTAGCGGATTGCAATCACGGATGGCGTGTATTGGCTCCATTTGTAAAAAAAAAAAATGTAGTTTTATTAACCAATTCAAGACCAATAGCCAGTCATTTTCCTGACAACGGACTTTCCTGCTCCGTGGCCTGATAACCACTTTCGTGACAACTGGCCGGCAAGCCCCGTGGGCTGATAACCACTTTCGTGACAAGGCCATCTCTTCGCTTCTGGACTGAATGCCACCGCTGTAACAGTATTTTACGATATCTAGTGCTAGGTCATGTAAGCTCAATTCACTTTTGGATCCGCTAGTGTTGATGAAAAAAATGCAGTTTGAGGCTATAGAATGGGGGGTTCCCTCTGCTATCCGGTCCCTTTGCTTAGTTAGGGTCCCTCTTAAGGACCTTGTTTCTGTTATACCAGTTGATGGGTACAAAGAGATCATGTTCTTTAGATGGTATACCAACGCCGAGATATTTGACTTCACATTACTTTTTTTAATTAGTTTAAAACTTAACCGTTGACTGGTACAAAGCCCAGAATAAGAAAATTGTAAGGAAGACGTTTTAAATAAAGAAATAACGAAAGCGTATTGGAAGAACGCTCCACGGCCATTTATGGTCGTGCGAGTTGCCTTCTTGTCAGTGTTAAATCTTATGACGGAAACCTGACAACATCCAGCTTCACATTCTCAACAGTCAACGATCTCGTCTTAATTAATAATTTCTAAACAAAAGGGGAGGCGTGAGCAAAATAACCAATCGTTACTTCACGAACGGTTCATACGGTGACTTTCCCTTTTACTCCAACAGTTCTCGTCCAACAAAAAGGGCACCGAGACACAATGGAGCTATTTTTCCGAAGGTCCCTTTGACCCATGGGGTAGCGCCGGCACCTGGACCCCTATATAACGCCAGACCCTTTAAAACGCCACAATCCCACGCAACGAGGGACTATACCTGCTTTTCGACGCAATATTTCCACACAAGCAGCCAATTACTGAAAGCTGCCAGCAGCATTCAGGCATCCGTCATCGTGGGAACGTTCTCAGGTCACATAAACATGAATGATATTTTTGTACCTTCAATGAACTGCGGGTAGTTAATTCTGATTGTGTTAGTAGTTATGTTTCAGTATGAACTGTTAGATCGCCGATACCCATTAAATGCTGAAGTTAACTAACCCAATCAAATAACGTACTCTGAAAGCCATACTCAGATGTAGCCAAACTGTAATCGAAAAAGCACGAGGTACGTAGGTATCTGCTGATTAAATAGGTGTGGTGGGATGTGTAAATATGGTTTATCGTAACACTAGTGCGTTTTGTTTCAATTATGGGAACAACGGCTGTCATACTGGAACTAACAGGCCGTTTTCGTAGGAAACCTCTGGAGCATTTTCGATCAAAATGCTTTTCAAATTCTACAATAGGCCTCGATTTTAAACTCTCATTCCTTATCATGCAAATAAGATTACCCCAAATGAGAAATAATTAAGATTATGTTTTATGGGAAGGAAATAAAATCCAGTAATTATTATAATCATGTGGAAAACATGTACCTATTGCATTTACTAGCAATTAACCTTGGCCAAAACCGATGCAGTTAACATTTTAGTAATTCCCTACTAAATATAATTTCTTGAAGCCAATTTCGCGTTACGCGTCCAACAAAGTGTTCAAAATACAAATTTCTCACAAAATAAATTTCCTTAACCGAAAATGGTGATTGGAGTTTCGAGAGGATTGGTTTCGTTCCTCTGAAACCTAAAGATGAAGATTTTTTTGTGTGAGATATTTTTTCAACAACTAGATCCACTCCCTCCTAGATAGTTGTGCATTTGCATGTCCAGCCCGCAGGAGTAATCCCGGACGTTGAAGTAAGCAAGAGAATCTGAAACGAAATGTTTCCCGCTGGAAATACTCAATACCAGGTCTTTGTGGGTCGTGGAAGTGCTATTTTGGACCAGAGTTATCAGAAATAACAGTAGTCTATTATAGAAATATCAACAATCTTTATCAGTCAACAAGCTATACACTGATTGGCTGATAAAGTGACTGCTACTCGCCTATGATCGCTCTAGATAAAACGGAGTGATTATTGAAAACAGCTCTTTGACCGTTGATAGCGAAGGTAAATATTGTCGGATTTCGGTCGTTTAGTTAAAAAATTTGTTCAATTCAAGCATTCATCGGGGCAGTAAACAAGGACAGGCAGATTTAATGATATTTATAATTTCCTATTTATATAAAGAAGAAATGAGAAAGAATGATTGTGTATACGTAGAGAAAGAGTAATACTGACAGAAGTTAGATATGTGTTACAATTATTGGTTAACATAAAGGTAGATGGATACAGAATTGAACATAGAGAAAGGGTTACTTAAAAATTGGGTTTGAGGGAATATTTACAAAATGATAGCTGACCTACCGAAGGGAAGAGGGAGGACGGATCCTATCACAATTTGAAACTTCGGATTAAGGTTAGGATTACTTCTCATTGTTGAACAGTATTATTGATAATTTCATTGAAACATTAAACTTATTATTAGATCCCTTTCTTATTAGTACATAAACAGGAACGGAAGAGTGACTCTCTTTAGTTATAAAGAAAGGAAGGTTTAATATTTAGTCGCTTAAGCAGGCCATTGACGTTCCGATTTGCAGTACAACTTAGTAGAAATACTTGTTGGATTGTCGACTCCACTCAGGCTCAGACTTGTGATCCAACTAGCGACCCAAATTTAGTCCAAATCTGTTTTCACGACTGTGTACGTCGCTCACGAGCCGAAAAATGTCGAGTGCAGAACGAAGTTGCCCAAAAGTCAAGCACTGACTAAGCTAAGTTGGGTGATTTTGATCCACTAACGCTACAACTCCGCTGCTAGTCTTGATGTCGGACCTTCCAATCGCGCCTCTAAATGTTCCGTCTCGTCCAACTAGACTTCCAACCCTCCAACAAGCCCATTCACGATCCGACTTGTGGTACAACTTCCGGACCTTATCTAACCTGTCAGTTTACACTTCAAAAAGGAGTAGGTATATGCGCATCGATCGTTGACACACATAAAGAAAATGTGGATTTTCTGTACCTTAATATCCGTTCAGTTTTATCTTGAAATTGCCAAAGATGTAGTTTCTTATATATTTACCCGTTATTCTTAGGAAAGCGAAACGAGAGACGGTGAATTTGAGAACAAGTGATGTTATCATGGTGATAAGACGCCGTTCCCATGGCTCTATTTGGCGTCCTCTCCAAGCACACCCCATTCGCTCTTTAGGGCCGACCAGGCCTCCCGTCACCGGTCCTGTTATGAAATGCAAAATGCGCATTCTTATTCCAAAAAACATGTCCTTAAGAAATAATTTTGAATTCGGCAAAATCTATTCAAAGCATTTAATTAATGCACTACTCTCTGAGTGGAAACATGTCTAGATGTTGGGTGAAGCTTGCAGGGATAAGAAATGGAAGGTTGAGGAAAAGACTATTTCGAAAAATAACTAGATAATTCCATCCGAAACAGCCCTGATAAAATGTTGTGCGTCTGTTCGGTAGATGCCCACCAACAATCACTCCAGTCCACAGCATCTGAAAATGTCTCCGGATCCAAAGCTCCCAACAATGTTCCATGCCAAGATATTTTAGAAACATTAAAACTAAAATACGGTATGGGATTTGTAAGAAGAATAGTGACCTTGAAAACCTTGCGGAAATGGTTGCGTCGATGTTGTTTAAACCAAATCTTAAATTTAGAAATTCCCGGTAGAAGAAATAAAAGATGTTCATGTTCATGGCGGGTTATTTTATACATGATTTTTTTTTCTTAATTTCTGAAACCGAAACTTTATTCTTTTGGAATAATTCTTATATTATTTTTCGTCGTTTTCCATGGTTCTTGTTACATCCCACAAGTACACGTTCCTGTTTTAGTCCACAATTAAATTTAAGGTTGTTTTCGTAGACGACATATACGTTTCTCATATATTGATAAAGTCAATTGCGAGGGAAGATGCAATTCAGCACAACATTGTGTCCAAGTGTGGACTAGTCTTTAGAGTTCTTTAGCCACGTGCGGGATGTTGATGCAAAATCTTGTCTATCAGGAGTGTTCCTGGTGTCGTTTTCGACCCCATCACCTCTAATCATTCGCTCTACCGGATGAGACTCGGTTCCTGGTGTCAATGACCTTGTCCGTCAATGCACCATAAAATAATTCCTATCGTAAGTGAAATCTCAATAGGCTTGACTCCAAATTAAGCAAGCGCTACAACCAAATCTTTCTGAGTCCAGATTTAGGATTGCATAAGTGGACAAGGACCCCTCCTTGTGACCGTCAGAGGTGCGACATTGGCATATAGGAAATAATTAAGTACTATAAAGAGGGGGACATGAGCAACAGTTGCCGATGTAGGTAGGGGATTAGAGTAACGGTCGGCAGATGGCGTGGGGATCTGCACAATGGAAGCATGAGGGTCCCCCACCCTTCCTTCCTTCATTTCCTTACATTCCGCTTCTCCGTCTACCCATCTTCCACGGTCCCCTTCAAACCCCATTCGAGTAATCCCGACATTTTTTACCCTTCTATTAACTATAGTTATCCTTTATTAACCTTCCATTGGAATCCAGCTCAGATCATTGGAATTGACTGATGCATTTTACTTACCCATTCTGTGAACTTCATGTAATAAGCAGAATGTCATTTAAACAATGTATGGGTACTTATTCCTTAAAATAGTAAACTGTGTTATTTCTTCTTTTGGATCGTTTCCTCCCTACCTCAATCCGCTCAAATTTCAATGAGAAATCGTAGCACTTTTGTTTTCGCTTTAATATGCTTCCCGGTACACTTTTTATAGGTTTTCTAATTTAGGAAAACGATGGAAACCATCTTTTAAGTGATATCTGTTGCCGTTTACGAGAAACGTTTTTACAACTAGTTTTCTTGACTAATTTTCAGTTTGTTTATTCAGAAACGATGATTGATTGAATTCTTTACATGCTTTAACTACCTTAGTATGTTTGTTTTTAACTACGTATTGAAGGGGTCGGAGCAAAACAGTGCCAAGCAACATTCTTTACAAAACTTAACTGTAGCTGCTATATGTTGGATATTATGTGTGAACATCAGTCTATGATGCAAATACTACTAAAATATGACTACAAGCTCTGTATGCTGCTTAATCTTGTCTCTCCTAACCATTTCAACTGATAATCCCACATAATATCCAACATATAGCAGCTACAGTTAAGTTTTGTTAAATGTTGCTTGGCACTATTTTGCCCCGACCCCTTCAATTACACTTCAGTAATGAGTTAATTATTTACGTATAATTACATTATATTTTTTAATTAATTATTATTAATCTATTGTGTAATCTGCCCACTACGTATAAAGGAGTACTTGTGACTTTTGACCAACCCATCTTAGTAAGAATGACAAGATGGACGTTTATGTTCATTACTGGACGGACCGTACTTAACGCTACTTGTCCACCAACTTGTGAATGAGTGTTTGTTACTTGTCACTAAGCCAATTAAGTGAAATGGACAAGAACTTACCTCCTGTAAGCTAGCCCAAAGTTTAAGGCAGTAATTTATTATTTCAAGGCCTCCTGGAGAGGCTACACGTGGGCGTGAAACGTCAAGAGCAAAATGGACGTTTCGCTGCATTAAATTTGTTAGTTCTAGACGATTTGTGAAACAAATGAGTTAACTCTCATTTATGAGGTTTAATCTGAAAAATAGTAAGATTATTCTCCTTGCAAAATATCAACAATTGCTTTAAAAAGTAGGTAGAACTGCTTGGTGTATCGCCTCGGGGAACCACCCACTGATCAACAGGTGAACTCTCGCCCGGTTTTAAAGCCGGTCTTCCTGAGTTGGTATCGTCTTATCACAATAGATAAGACAACTTTTTTCAGTGCGTTTCTTCCCTCCCTCCATAGGGAGGAACCCCTCTCTGACGTCAACGTGATGACGCAATCTGGCTTCCATTTTATTTTTATTTAAATTTTTCCATTTTTCTTTTGTTGATAAAAGCAATATAAGATAAGTAAAGATGGAATGGTTGGGATTCGGCTAAATAAACCTCAATATGACTTTGTTTTAAAAAAAAATCTATATGTCGGACGTTTCGGCTACTCATTGGTAGCCTTCGTCAGCTAAAATGACAAAAAAAAGAAATGAATACAGAAACAAAAAAAAGTTTTACGCCATTACGCAAAAACACACCAATGATTAGCCGAAACGTCCGAAATATAGATTTTTTTAAAACAAAATCATATTGAGGTTTATTTAGCCGAATCCCAACCATTCCATCTTTACTTATCACCTCGACGGCTAACTATCTAATCATCATAATATAAGATAATTTATCTAGTTATCTAGACTAATGTGTTGCATTCTTGGTTGTTGTATATTATTTCCGTTATGCATAATTTATTGTATGCTTACGACTTCTCTATCTTTTTGGAGTAGGGGAAGGTTGTAGATTTACTTGGGGGGGGGGGGCAACTTCGATACGCACAATCGTTGTTATGCCCATTTAGCATAAATATGCTTTAGCGATGACTAAACTGAAAAAAACTTTACAAAAAAGTGTCCGCTGGCGTTCGCACATGCGCGGTGGCCATGTACGAAAAAGAAGACTGTATGTTATAAATTTCTGTCAGATGGACCTAGAGCATATTTATTTTCCTGGATTTGAGCAGAAGGCTATAAACTAAGTTTATTTTGTTATTTGTATTTGAGTATTTGTTTTTTAAGTCCTTAAGATTATGACAGTTATCTTGCCAGGCTGGGGTTCGAAACGGACGCCTTCGCCTATTAGGCTGCCGCTTCTTTCGCAGTACTGCATGCCATTATCTTATAATAAAATATTTTTATTTTAAATACATTTTTCACTTAAACTTGGTTAACGCAGCTTGTCAAAAGTTTTCTCTTGGTTGAAAAATGTCTAACTGGAGTGGGTGAGATTGCAAATGGTTTAAGTTAAGTTTCTGTTGATTTTTACATGTCCTTCCTTTTAAGGAATTATTTGATAAATGTCTAAGTTTGTAAAAATATTTGATGGCAGAGTTAATATACAGACTACCAAAACGGAAGAATAATTTCAAATAAAGCAGTGCAAATCATATTTAAATCAATTTATTCAAACTGTCTTACGACACTTGCATTCTCAACTCCTCATTTCTCCTAATGGATTCTCTCTTGAACCTTTGTTTGATGATTGTCCAATCTGTTTCAGCGTGCGCGCCCCCTCCTGGTAAATATGACCCAAAGTTTCCCGACACTAAAATCCCAGTTCCTGTTATTGAGAAGAGCAAGAGATACCCTGACAAGAAGCTCGAATCATGTGGGTCCACGGAGAGTTTGGACTCCGTCTGCTCCCGCTGCAACGGTCAGCATCATCAGCAACAACCACCACTTTTCAGAACGGTAAGTGATTTATTATCAATTTCTATGAATGCCAACTTGATATGCAGAGTTATATTAAAAAAATCTTGAGTTTTTTTAAGGAGATTTAATTAAGTATTATGAAAGATTGGATCATGTTAATCAACAATTAGGATCTAAGTGACGTTATCAATGTTCTGAGAAAACTACCCTTAAAGTTGTAGACTCGCTGCGTTTCAGTAAATTTTGTTTCCAAATAATTTGTGCCTAATATCGTCGATACAAAAGCAAACTAACGAATATGAAAATCACCACTTTTCAGAGTGGAAAAGTATTTATTCATAACTTTTTTTGGGACAGTCAAATATTCGGTAGATTTGACCTTTTGATAGTGGAATACTTTCCCTTTAATAGAGTGAATGCTGATTGAAGAATTTGCCGTAAATAAGTCCAACAGAAATTATTAAAGATGCATTTTTTCATATTCGTTAGTTTGCATTTGTATCGACGATATATACAATATCTTCAAACAGTTCCCTTTTTTTTTTCTTTTTTTTTTTTTTTTTTTTTTTTTTTTTTTTTTTTTTTTTTTTTTTTTTTTTTTTTTTTTTTTTCTTTTTTTTTTTTTTTTTTTTTTTTTTACGGCGCATCGACAAACCGTGGCCATTAGCGCCGACGTCCAGGGGGCAGCCAGGAATCCTCTCAGCGAGCCATGAGATGAGAAAATTTCTGGCGCCGGTGGGGATCGAACCCACCATCTCCCGCTTATGAATCTGTTAATATTTACAATAACATTTCTGCGGTTCTAAATAATTGGAACGAACCAACTTCTTCACTTTTCAAAAACATTGCGTTTTGCTTCTTTCTGATAAACATGAGTATTCTCTTCAACATAGCGCTCTTGTATTTCTAAAGTGAAAAAACTCAACTGAAGATGTGTCACTCTTGCCTATGTAGGGCTAAAAGCATTAAGATGAGGAATAGTGACACAAGTGCCTTCTGGTGTAGAAGCTCTGAAGCTAAGCTAGGTACATAATGTTTTGTTGGTTGATAAAGAGATATTCACCATGTCTTCCATAGTCATAACTGTAAAACACCTATTTTTGAGTTGTGTCACTTTAGAAATACTAGTGCGATAAGTCTAATAAATTTATGATATTTTTACAAAAAAAAACATTCTGCGTTATGATACATTTGACTTGTGCAATATATACAATAATATTGCTCATTTTATAAGACAAATGCATTACATAATTTCTGCTGGCTATCCTGATCTTTGTTTTCCTTTCGTATTATTCCTCATATCAACGAAGTAATGAGTCTTGCACTTCCATTCTTCATGCGTGCCCAGGTAATATAAAATATGGAGACTGAAGACATTGGAAGTTTTTACAATCATCAGAAAAACACAGCACACTGAATAGTTTTGATTTTAGAGGCTGATTATGAGTACTGTGTTTGCTTTTGTTTCTATTGAAATAATTACGGGTAAAGTTGGTAGCAGGGGGCATGTTGTGGTTCGCCTGTCGCAGCGTAGTGGCCATGCGTTGGAAGCACTGCGGTTGAGTGACCAGAACATTGTGGGGGTTCTGAATTGGGCAAAGCCCCAAAGCACTCTGCTCCTGGGTCGCAGCTTTGATAGTGGTCTCCGTCTTCGGCGATGATCTCGTGATCCCCGATTATTCCCGATGTGTCGTAAAAATAAAACTCATTGTTTCTAAAACAAGTGTACACACTTGCGCCTGAACAACCGCAGCTATTAAAAAGTTGCAAAATGCTCTATTTTTACTTTACGAGAGTTTAGTCCCAATTCTGCAGACGGTTTGTACTGCTTTATTCGTTTTTTTCTTAATTTTCCCGCTGTTTTTTTTTTTTTTTTTAAATGTTTGACAACCAAAATATTATTATACTCAACAATTCGTCAAAACTACTTATTGTTATTCCGCAATTCTGGTAAAAATTCTCAGGGTACTTAAATAAATCTTGAAACAATTTGTAAAACTACCCTTTCAATAATAATCAATTTCTTACTATTTGATAAACGCACTAACAACGATATTGGAGTAATTTATTTCTCGTTCGAAGCAAAAGACCGATCACACAAGAAGTTTGCATAGTTCGACCTTCCAGAATTTCTGCTACGGCGAATTCTTTGTCGCCACGACTAGAAATCGCTAGCGGACTAACAAGAGCTTTTGTTCTATCCTGCGACGGAAGGACATTTTATTTAAGGAAGTTGCTAAATCCAAAATGGTAAAAAGTTTTAGTGAAATGAAGTTGTTGAACTTGTCATGAAATACCGGTACAGAAACAGCTGATTCTCCCCTTCTCAGACCACCACCCTCCCTCTTCCTATGCATATTGAGACCCTCCAAACTTTTGTCCCGTTCACTACCTGTTATTTTTTTCATTTTCCTTTTTGTATGGAATATCCTTTTGAATTAAAATAAGGTCACCTACAAAGATTTTTTAGCTGCGTTACGTAGTGAAAATAGATACCTTTCTATACAACCTGAGGATATTCTCTTTAAAAGAAAAAAAAAATCGAAAACATACTTTAATGGGATGCTTCTAAAGGCACCCCCCTCCTCCTCATTGTGCGGAAACACGCCTATGACATAAACTCCATGACACAATCCGATAGTGTGGATGTAAAATGTTAAATTTTCATGTCACGAAAGAAAAAACAGTCTTTGAACTGTGAATATATATTTATCTGCTCGCGTTCTAAAAGCTTCAACAAGGATTTGTTGATGTTAATAGCCAAGATTTGTTGATGCGCCGTATAAAAAAAAAAAAAAAAAACCAAGGTTGTCACTATACACTTATTGGGTTGTTTGCACAAGTTCGGATGAGACAAGTGCCGAGTAGAATTGTGGCGCGGGAACTTACTTGTTGCTTAATAAATATAGGCACTTCATGTTCAGTTACACTTGACGTGTTTACTAATACTTGTCTCTAAACACCTTGTTGCTTGATGAATATAAGCACTTCATGTTCAGTTACACTTGACGTGTTTACTAATAATTGTCTCTAAAACACCTTGTTGCTTGATGAATATAGGATCTTCATGTTCAGTTATACTTGACGTGTTTACTAATACTTGTCTCTAAACACCTTGTTGCTTGATGAATATAGGCACTTCATGTTCAGTTATACTTGACGTGTTTACTAATACTTGTCTCTAAAACACCTTGTTGCTTGATGAATATAGGGACTTCATGTTCAGTTATACTTGACGTGTTTACTAATACTTGTCTCTAAACACCTTGTTGCTTGATGAATATAGGCACTTCATGTTCAGTTACACTTGACGTGTTTACTAATACTTGTCTCTAAACACCTTGTTGCTTGATGAATATAGGCACTTCATGTTCGGTTATACTTGACGTGTTTACTAATACTTGTCTCTAAAACACCTTGTTGCTTGATGAATATAGGCACTTCATGTTCGGTTGTACTTGACGTGTTTACTAATACTTGTCTCTAAACACCTTGTTGCTTGATGAATATAGGCACTTCATGTTCAGTTACACTTGACGTGTTTACTAATACTTGTCTCTAAAACACCTTGTTGCTTGATGAATATAGGCACTTCATGTTCGGTTGTACTTGACGTGTTTACTAATACTTGTCTCTAAACACCTTGTTGCTTGATGAATATAGGCACTTCATGTTCAGTTACACTTGACGTGTTTACTAATACTTGTCTCTAAACACCTTGTTGCTTGATGAATATAGGCACTTCATGTTCAGTTACACTTGATGTGTTTACTAATACTTGCCTCTAAACACCTTGTTGCTTGATGAATATAGGCACTTCATGTTCAGTTATACTTGACATGTTTACTAATACTTGTCTCTAAACACCTTGTTGCTTGATGAATGTAGGGACTTCATGTTCAGTTACACTTGACGTGCTTACTAATACTTGTCTCTAAAACACCTTGTTGCTTGATGAATATAGGCACTTCATGTTCAGTTATACTTGACGTGTTTACTAATACTTGTCTCTAAACACCTTGTTGCTTGATGAATATAGGCACTTCATGTTCAGTTATACTTGACGTGTTTACTAATACTTGTCTCTAAAACACCTTGTTTAACACGTGCTTATGTAACAAGTAAACTTAGCATATAACACAAATCATTCAGTTCTTCATATTCTCAAAGCTCCGATGAAGGCTTCAAACTCAAGTCAAAACCTGTTGGCAAATGTAACTCATTTTTATACATGAAATATAATTTTAAACTCTTAAGACCTAACACCGATAATCTATACTTTAGCAGTTTAAACGGTCAACAATCTCTTCTTAACAAGATTTTTTGTTTTGGTAGCTGAAAGAAGACGAAGTGGTATGAGAATTGGTTTATATGATCTACATTTATCAAAACAAAGATGTTAACATTTTTGAAACAATTGTAAAATAGGATTTCATTAAGAGATGGAAAGTTTTGGACTTTTCAGTCATTTTGTTAAATATCTCGAAAAACGGTTGACAAATCGTGGTTAACTAACTCCGAGAAGTGTTAAGCGATGGAAATCAAATGAGATAAGAAGAAAATTAGTTGTGTTAACCGTATTGAAAATTGACCATACAAATCACACACACTCCTTACATCAAAAGACCTTTCTCCAATGTGAGACAAAATTTAATTAAACCTACAGGAATGCTCATTTCTTACTTAATTACGTATTTATTTATCATTCTTGGTTTGAATCACCACACAAAGGAATGGTGTTAATGATCTTTTAAGGGTTGACATGCCACTAAAAAAAATCATGGTACACGGAGGATAATGGTTTGAATGCTTAATAAATTTCCTACCAAAACGATTAATAACAAATTTTCTTGAGGTTTTTAAAATGCTTTTAGCAATAATATGAATCTCTCTAGGTAATTCACCATAAAAAATGAGAAATGCGATGACTTTTGTTGTGATTGTATGACACCTTATGATAATTTTAGGGCTAAAAATATTTTTTTCACCAGCAGATCTTTAAATTTGTGAAATCTTAAAATGTTAAAATTAATTTTTAAATATTATATAATATTTCAAGTACATATATGCTGTGGACTGTACAGAAATTTTTATTAAATATGTGTTTTTACACTTTTTTAACTCTCTGTAATGAAATCAATAGAGAAAACAGCTAGTTGTAACCAGTAATCTTTCGTAATTGAGCAATAAATTTAGCATGGTTTTCAACAATTAAAAATTGTTACAGCCACAAATGCCAAAGAAAAGAGTAATCGCCACGCCTAAGTCAGCAATTGAAACTTCAAGACATATAAGAACTCCAAACACACAATCAAAGTCAAAAAAGAAGCTCAATGATGTGTTCATGTAAGTTAAATGTATATGTTATTTTATTTTAATTTTTTTCAATATTTTAAGTATTATCAATAATTCTAAAGGCTAATTTTACATGAAATCATTTGACACCAAAATTTAAACAAGAACATATCACTTGTTTGGTTACCATATATGAGGCATTCAGAACCAGAGCGTACTATCCCACATTATTGTAAATTGAGTTTGAAAAGTTAAATCACAGTATGCCATGGTGTCTGAAGGCTGTATCAAGAACAATATTAATTTCAAAACCAATTAAGAGATAGAGCCACTTAACCCATTAGCGTCGGATTTTTTTTTTTTTATTTTTTTTTTTTATTTTTTTTTTTTCCAAAAATTCTAAATATGGATAAATCAGTTTACGAACTTAGTATATAATATAATTTTTCTATCATCGCTTAGATATTGGCGTTATCATATGGTAACGCACAACGCTAATGGATTAACAGATGGTCCAATGTGCCTTTTATATTTGAAGAGTGTGGGATAAACTTTTCTGGTTCTGAGCACCCCATATATATAAACAAATAAATAGTATAATTTAAAAAAAAAAAAAATCCGGCACTAATAGCCAAATAGTTGAAAATGAAAAAAAAAATGTATAAATATGAATAGAAAAGTATAGTTATTGTAGTATAAACAAAATTTGATCCATATTAAAGAATTGTAGCATAAAGTAATTTATCTTCTTTTTTGTACATGGTCACCGCGCATGCCAAACGACAGTGGACACTTTTTTATAATATTTTTTTGTAGTGTTTTTTCAGTTTAGGCATCGCTAATGCATATTTATGCTAAAAACCTACTTGTTTTGGAAGTAAAATCATTTTTCTACACATTTTTTCAATTATCCATTTCCCCCTTAATAACCAAGCAACCGTCAAATTCAAATATAAAAATTGCCTACTTCGTGATAACAGGATATATCCAAATCATACAACTTTTCAGGCGACACAAAAAATGTCTAAGGTAGTATAATTTCTTTAGGAAATTAATATTTATGAGGTCACACTAACATTCATTTCCTTATTTTTGATGACATTTAATGAGTTAACAAAAAAAAAAAAAAAAAATTTCTATGTGAAAAAAAAATAAAAATAATAATTTTATATAAAGTGGATTTAACCCATTTTGAAAGTCATTGGCTCATATGAAGGCAACCTATAGATAGCCCAGCGCTAATGGCCTCAATGCAGATATGCTTCTTTTTGCAAAAAATTAAGAAATAAAGGCTAAGTCTTGCAAACATTTGTTGCTCGTGTGTGGATATTAATATATTTTCTTCTTATTATTATTAAACAATAGTATAGACTTTATTATTTTAGAGAAATCTTTAAACAAAGAATTAAACCAAATTTTTTATCATTTCAGGCAAGAAAAAGAAAATATTAGTCAACAAAAGTTAGATTTAGAAAGAGACCATGCTTACGTTATGCTTGGAAAAGATCAAGAGATGGCATCTCTCATTAATGAAATTTCAGAGTTGAAGACTACAATGGTTAAAATGGAAAATACCAATGATATTTTATTAAACAATTTAAAATCCGAGTTTGAAACAAGTTTCAATAGTTTGAGCATGGAACTCGAACAGAGCAAACACGACCTGGAAAGAGAAAGAGAGGTCCATCAAAAAAATTTAAACGAATTTAGGGGTCAAATAAAAATATTGGAAGAAAACATTAAAAACTGCAATTCTATGAATAATGAGCTCGAAAATCAGTTAGCAGAAAAGCAGAGTGCTCTTGTGGAAATGACTACCAAACATTCGGAAGTCGAGACCGAGCTGAAGAAAGTTAAGGAGTCGATTGAAAAATTGCTCTGTGATCATGCAGAAGAAGTGAAAGCAATCAAGGATAGATGTTCGGAAGAGCTCGAAGGATTGGCGACAGCGGCCGAACTTAATGTAGACCTCCTTTCAAGGAAGATGGAGGACAGATTGAAAGTTTTCAAACGGGAAGTCGAAATCGAACGGCAGGAAAATCAACTGGAGTTTACTTGCAAATTAGAAGAACTTAGTGATGTTGTTAAAGAGAAGGCGAAACTGTTTGATTCTCAGGCTGCAGATATATTTTCTAAATTGAAATTGATGGAAGACGACTTCGACAAGAGAGCTTGTGAACTTATTTCATCGTTGAATGTCTGCAGTGAATGGAACGAGAGCAAGCTAAACGAACATGTTAAAACGCTAGAAGAATTGGAAGCACAAAAGGCTGCCAACATTGAGCAGAAGATTATAATTGTTGAACTTCAAGAAAAACTCGAATTACTGGAGGATGAAATTTCCAAATTTAAGAAGCAGTGCAAGAAATACGAAGTGATTCAAAATGAAGCATCTAAAACCATCCAAGTCTTGAGCCAGCGTCTTTTCGAAAGTGAAAGTGAAGTCGAAAAGCAAAATGAAATCCGTATAGAAATGAAATTACGATCGAACGCTCTGGAAGAAAAAATAAGAAGTTTAGTCCATGAAAATAATCAACTCACTTCTAATCTCAGTGACATCCGTACAGCGATTGTGAAGGAAGTGAAAGAAGTAGAAGCAGTTTTATTGGGAAAAGTTGAAAACTATAGGAAAAAAGCAGCCGAAGAAACACAGAAATTCAGAATGGCTATTGAAGAAAGACAGAGCCAAATCGAGCTCATGGTTCAGGAATTAGAATTTTACAGATCAAAGGCTGTCGAAACAGCTGAGTATATTTCATTATGCCAAAGTAGGATTAAGAGCTACAAAGAAGAAATTAAAGAAATGGCCATGAAACAAAATGACTTAGAAATCAGACATAATGAAAAAATGAATGACCAAAAGAAACAGTATGCTATTTTGAATGATAAGTATGAAAAATTGCAAAATGAATTGAAATTCGAAAGAGAAAAATATAAGAAAGAATTGGAAAATTGTTTGGTGGAAAAAGAAAATTTAGAGAGAGCTTACAATGAAAAATCAGAATTATTAAAGAATCTTGAATTAAATCTTGAAGAAAGTAGTCTGAAGCTTTGCAAAACTGAGAAGGACGTGAGGACGTTGGAAGAAACAATTTATCAACAGGAACGGCAAATTGAAGAATTAGCTTTGAAATTAGATCACTATGCTGAATGTGCACAAAAAACTGGACAGCAAATCAGTCTTCTTACACAAACTAGAACAGAATTGGAAGAAGAAATAAAAAAAATGGAAGAAGCTGCAACCGAAAAGGATTTGAAAATCGAATCCCTATCCAGCGAACTAAGTGAAAGTAAGAGCTACGTTCAAAGTGTAACTGAGCATTTTGTTACCCTAATGAACGATCTTAACGATAAGGATAGGAAGTGTGAAGCCTTACTACAAGAAATGGAAATCAAAAATGTCAATATGATTCAAGTATCTGAGGAATATGAGAGAATGAAAAAACTCTACGAAGAGGAAGCAAATAGAGCTGCAGATTTAGAAAAGGACATTAAGGATATTCAAGCCGACAATGAGAAATATGTAGACGAAATTATTTCTGAATTGGTCCTAGAAAAAGAAAGGTGCTCAGAACTTTCTCAGGCATTGGAAGAGTCCAAAACTCAAAACCAAGACTTTGGAAAAAAATTAACTGAACTTGAAGAACAGACAAAGAAAGGAAAGGACGAATTTCAAAACAAAATCAAAATTTTAGAGAGCAATTTGGAAGACACAAAAATGGAAAACGTCGACTTAAATAATGAAGTTGAAGCTCTCTATAAGGAAATTGAAGAACTCGAAAAACAGATTGAAGACTTGAAACACGATAAAAAACAAATTTCAGGATTAGTAAACGAGTTGAAGGGAGAAAAAGGCGATTTAATGGAAATGATAAAGCAACAGCAAGAAGAAATGGAATTATTAACCAATGAAATCAGTAGGCAACAAGAACAAATTGATGAATTGAAACAAATGAAGAATGAAAAACTTGACGAAATGAAAGCCGAATTCCAAGCTGAAGTGCACAATGAACTCTACATGTTACAGCAAAATTTAGAAGAAAAACAGAAGATGGTATCGCAATTGCAAGCCAAAGAGCAAGACCTTGTATACAAACTAAAAGCTGCCGAGGCTGATCTGATAGCTGGTGAAACCGAAAAGAAAAACATTGAATCCAAATTGAAAGAAAACTCTGAAAAGATAAATGACTTTTTGGTCAAATACAACGCAATGGAGAAGCGGAAGAATGAATATAAAGTTTATGTAATTGAGCTGGAAAAAGAATTGATGTCGCTCAAGGATCAAGTAGCTGCACTTAACGATGAGAAAGAGAAACTTAAAGAGCAAAGTAATGAGTAAGTATTTCATTATGGTAATAATTTATGAATTTATTTTAAAAAACTAACAGAATTTGTTGTATTTAACTTTTAATTAGTGGCGTGCTTTTTCTTCCATAACTAATGGTGTCGGGGCCCCAGTGAAACAAACTTTAAATTGATTTTGTTGGGGTAAAGTAATTGAAATAAATAATAATAAACAATAATATTTATTGAAGTACAAAGATTTCAAAAGGCAAAGGTCGAATAAACAAATACATTCGGGTCAATATGACCCGACGCCACTAATTAAGGGTTAATACACTTTAACTCCACACTAATTCCCTTATTAGGTGCTCTATAGTGGGAAAGATATAACTTTTTACTAGACTGTGGATGGGTAGGGAAAGGTGGAGGCACCTCTAGCCAATGACGGCCTTGCTGGGTTGCCACTCATCCTTTCATAGTCCCGTGCCTCAGCGACAGCACCCGCGAGAGCGGGTGCTGGGAAGGTAATGGAACTGGCAACGTTGAGCCCCCTCTGTGCTTTCCCCAAGTGACAAGTTATATACCTCCCACTATACATGTTCCACGCCAAATGGCCCCTCTTCAGGAGCAACTTATATATACAGAGCAATTGAGCCTTAACCTATGACCTCCATAAGCAGGGTAGTGTCAAGACTAATAATATAAATAAGGCTGTTGCTAATCAGTTTTATAGAATCAAGAATTTTATGATTCAATACGATTAAAAACGCAAGCAGAAATTTAGGAAAAATATGTAAGTTGAAGATGAGGGTGGGGAAGGATCGATGGATCCTTGAAGAAACTGGCAGGAGTTGCTCTCCAAAATTGTTTAAAACATTAACTTATACAAGCAAGCGACGTTTCGAACCCGTTTAGGTTCATCATCAGGCATCTTATATTACTTTGTGTTATGGTTTATTGTGATTTTAAATTTCATTTTAATTTAATTGATATTTTGAGAAGACGAATTGAGTGTGAATATAACTCGTCCACTCAACATAAAGAACTCAACGTGAAGATTCTTACCCGGATTTAATGTATACTCTATACCGTTTAGAAATATTGATATCAGTTGAGTTTTATTTTAATATTTCATTAATGACAAATTTTCTTCTGAAAATTTTATTTTTAACCGTTAACCGCTTAACGACCATGCTCCAGATATCTCGGGTATAGATATCAATTTGATTTTCCTATGAACGAGTTAACTCTGCCGCTGAATATTTTATGCCATCGCTCGTAAATGAATTAACTTTAGTTACTATTACCTAGACTACTGTTTTTTTTAACAAATTTTGGCTAGTTTGTGTTTTTTTTTTTGGCTGCTTCCAAGTTAAATCGGTGAACAATAAACAGAATCAGGGTCCTCTTGGGGAGAGCAACTCGATCTGAGACCTATTGAGCCTATTATAAATATCTTGTGATTTTTTCTTGAAAAAATTGACTTTTTTTTTGCACCTTATAAAGCTTCATCTACTGAGCTATATCTGTAGGTGATAAAAATGCTATAAAAAAAGTTGGGCATTTTTGGGATAATGTTTAAAAATAAAATTTGGTCATTAAGCGGTTAAACACTTGATTTAAACCAGCTCATTAGCAACTGTGATATTTGTTTCATAAGTATGAGTGTGGCATTATTCGTGGAAGATAATGCCTAGCTTAAGGGTCAATTGTTCTGTATATAAAAAAATTACTCCAAAAAATCTGGAACATGCTAAATATAGGGAATATTAAGCTACAAACATTTTATACTGCTGGAGACAAGTTTCATCCCTATTTGCCTTTATTATTATCTAGCAGGATCATAACAGTGACTATTTCAATCACTTTATCTTTTTTTAATTTATTTTATTTGAAAACAATCAATAAATATTTTAAATGAAGATTTAATTCAATAAAAATTTGTTGAGTGAGATTTGTCTTTGGACATTATCCCCCAATTTTTTGTAATCTTTCTCACAAAAGTTTTAATAATTAATTTGTTTTTTTAGGGAAACAATGAAGGCGACCTCTCTGTCTGCAACTATAGCGGATCTAGAGTGTAGGAACAGAGAGCTCGAGAGTATAATCGGGCCTTTTAGAGAGCAACTATTGCAGTACGAGGCCGAAAGGGTTGAACTGCTCACGAAGTCTGCAACCACCGAGAAGGAGCTTAGGTCACTAGAGTTGGCTCATGCAAAGGTTCTAGGTCACCAAAACCACAGGCAGAAGATCAGGCATGTCGTCCATCTCACAGAGCAGGTCACAGAACTTAAATCAGTAAGTTAACGATTATATTTTTTGTATTTAACAAAAAAAATAGTTGTAGATTAAAAAAGGCCTGCAGGACCTGTGTAAATTAACTCGTTCCTCAGTGAGGCGTACCTTACAAAAAGGCGTAGTAGAAAAATGTGTTGTAAAAATAAACTAAATCAGTTCATTAGTCGGGGGGAGGGGGGTTTACTCTGGACCTCAATTACCAATTTGCCACTACTAGCCGTTATTTTAGTTATTGCAGTTATTTCAACAAAACTCTGTATTCGTTGTGATCATCTACAGAGAAAAATATGTTATAATAATAAACGATATCGGTTCATTAGGAGGGACCCAAATTACTAATTACTAATTTATTATTATTATAGATATATCATAAAATTAGATAATATAAAATCATAAATAAATATAATATATTTTTTTATTCTTTGGATTCCTCTCATTCCAAACAATTGTGTTTCGCGAGGGAAATTTTAGTGACGTATGTTGGCAGCAGTGAGTATCTAGATTCTAGATGCTCGCTGCTGTCTGTCAGACACTGTTACACACCAGGTATTAATAATCCCTAAACGGTCAGCTTTATGTGGCTCTGTCACGTTTTATCAATCCTAGCAGCCTGCTATACTTTGATCCCTGATGGCTATACGTCTAATATCGTGTATAGAACGACAGTCTTTATAATCCAAAATCAATCAAAAGATATATCCAAAAAATGCCGCCCTAAGTCACTATCTAAATGCACAAAATCACGGGCACAGCTAGTTGCTATTATAAAAATCTGTAATTAGTTTCTAATTTCAAGGAACTTCATTGCAATGAAAAAAAAATAAAAAAATAAAAGGATTAGCCATTAAGGGCATAATAATAATTTGGGATTGGAGTATGCCCCCAATCACCATAAACTAGTTATTCTTATTTTGTATTGTGAATTTCATTGCTACTTAACAAATATTACGACCGTTAGGGGCATATAATTTGTGTCTGTAGTAAATCCCCCTCTACTCTAGGACCTATTTTGCTACATTACAAACCCATCCATATATATTTTTTTTTTTATTTTTTTAGAATTTATTGTGCGTCGACTACAATGGCCTTTAGCACAATGCCCTACTGTTTAAGTTAGCCGAATATTATAAAATGTTAGAATCATTACTAATGTTTATATTTTACAATAATATATTTTAATCCAAATTTCTATATATATATATTTTTTTTATTGCAAGGGATGTTACATTTTTAGATATGTTTGTGTGCTTTAATAAATTTAAGGTAATCAATAATATTCTGATATTTTTCTGTTTTATTCAAAATGTCTCTGCTGTTAATATCAAACCTATCCCTGGCTCTTTGTAACTGGGAGCATTCCGCTAAAATATGATCCACGGTAAGTACATCACCACAATGATTACACGTTGGACGACGCCTACCGACAAGATGATGGCCATGTGTTAGACGTGTGTGTCCAATACGCAGCCTTGTTATTACCACTGAGTCTCGTCTACAAAGGTCATCGTAGACTATTGTAGAGCGAACTGAGGGATAAAAAGTCCTCAAGTGGGTTGTGCTTGTTTCCCATCTTCTTTGCCACTGTTCCCATAATAGTTCTTTTATTTGGCGTTTCACGTCTCTAGGGTGTGAGCAAGAATTCGCCGGGAGGGCCATTGAAGTCGCTTCCTTAGCTAGGATGTCTGCTTTTATATTATTATCTGCATATATATTATTTGCTAAAGTGAGAGATATTCCATTTATCAGTAATTTTTCTTCTTTTTTTTTCTAAAATGACTACAAAACATAATATTTATATTTTGTTTTCCTATTAAGAAAACAAGTTAAAGTTCTATTCTCTCTACTAATTCATATTTGTAAATTTAAATTATTTTGTTAAGGAACTCGAAAAATTAAGAGCAGAGAATACCAAATTAAGAGTTGCTGCTTTGGAGGCCCAGAAGGAAGCCAGCCTGAGGTCAAGGCGAAAGGACAAAGAAAACTCCGATTTGAGCCCTGCTAAGACTACTAAACCTTCAAATAGAGTTTCAAGGCAGTCCAGCCCAGCCCTCAAAGAAAGAACTAATGCTCACTAAGTAAGAAAAACCTTTGAGTCTTATACGTAATATTTAACTACTCATGGAGGAAACTAGTTGACAATAAAAAATAAACAGTTGACGAATGGCTTTCTAGTCGGATCAGACATACTCGACTAACTCACGAATACATTATGACAAGACGAGATAAACCTATATGCTGTATATGTTTTTTTTTTTTTTTTTTTTTTTTTTTTTTTTTTTTTTTTTTTTTGATCTTTATTGGTAATTTACAATCTGTACAGTTATGTACAATAAGTAAAATTGGTCAAAATATACATAAAACATAGTGAATGAGATGAGGGGAGGAGGCAGACATTCCTGCCACTCCCAATGAAAGTTATTGTATTTATATGCTGTATATGTAACGAAGAACTTACGATCTAACACTTACTAACAGAATGCCACAGACAAGATAATTTCAACATCCTGAATGATATGCAGGAACTTTTAGGCAATGATACCCAGTACATCAACACTATACTGACCTATGTCAAGAACACAGGACTATATAATCTTATTTGATCACTATAAGCACTGTTGCCTTAAAAACAACAATCATACTTCCGTAGATACTATGTACAATTTATTGGTAAACTCTTCACAGAAAGTCTTCCACATAAACAATTGTATACCTAACTACACAGCTGATTTCCCAGAATGAGTGATTCTGAGGATACTGGTCTTTGTGTTGATCGCCGATGAAGCAGTACACACCAACAATATTAATATATTGATTCAACATGTGACAGTAGGCTGCGAGATTTTGCGAGATCTGATTATCTTCAGAGACACAACAATGTTGGCAAGATATACCATCAAGCATTAGAAGAAAGGTTCGGCATTATGGAAAGAACGGTATCGCAACGTCCCACTAAGACTTCCAGAAAATGATAGAATTAAAATCTACTGGGACAAAGGTATGATTACGGACCAAACTGTTCTCCATAATACACCAGATATTCTCATCATCGGCGAGCATAATAAGACTGCTGATATAATTGATATCTGAGTGTCGAATGGTGAAAATATCAGGAAAGCATATGCCGAAAACCAGAGTTGGGCATTATTCAATAAATTTTTTATTCAATGATCATTCAAATAAATTTTTATTGAATAATAATTTATTCATTGATTACGTTATTCATACATTGAATAATTTTTTATTCTATGAATAACAGGGTTGGATCATTATTCAATAAATTTTTATTGAATAAGAATTCATTCATTTATTCAGTTATTCATTGACTGATTTTTTTTATCTATATATATATATATATATATATATATATATATATATATATATATATATATATATATTCAGTAAACAGTATCACTCAAATATATAGTTTCCATTAAAAGAAAGAAAACATTTGATGTATTTAACGAAAAATCTCAATCAAATAAATAATTTGTATTCAATAAAAATTTTCATTCAAATAAATTATTTTTATTCAATAAAAATTTTCATTCAATAAATCATTTTTATTCAATAATGAATAAAAATAAATTTACGTTATTCATTGATTCACTGAATAATGAATGAAAAATTATTCATTATTCAGAATGAAATATCAAATTTATTCAGTATTCATTATTCATTATTCTGAATGATTTTTGCCCAACACTGCTGAAAACCTGCGAAAATATCAAGACTTGGCCATTGAGTTAAAAGACCTCTATAAATTAGATCCTACTTGAGTTACTGCAGTTATTATTTCGACCAATGGTTTGATACCGAATACAACATTCAGTCCCACCAAATATCTAAAATTGTCAGAGGAAGTCTTAGTATTATCTCAGCAAGCAGTTCTAATTGACACAACTAGAATCGTTAGAAAATTTCGTAATGCCCAAAATAAATAAATATGTTAAGAAATAAAAAAATAATTTTTACTGGTTGGAACTATCCCCCAGTAAAATTTTCCAGTAATCTGAGAGACCCCACCATAATAATAATATGTAATTGATTTTTGAGTTTCTTTTCTTTCAGACATTATGTATAGCCACCCATCCTATTTAAAATACTTTCCTAGTGCATGAAATTGAAGTATGTAGTTATATGCAAAGAACAAATACTTCAAGATCAAAGAATTTTTGCGAAGAAATTATTACTCAGATATCATGAACAAGGTTTATTATATTTTTATTAATGTTCTTAAGACTGTTTTATTTTATATTTCAGCATTCATCTGTAAGAGAAGAGTCATCGTTAGTGAAGTCCATCTTTCAACCGACTGTAAATGTGTAAATTATTTATAGATACCAAAAAAAAAAATAGCTAGGAGTTTGTTTAGCTTAAATAATATTACTAGAATTCGAAGAAAAATGCTAAACAAATTTCTTTCCGTATAACCAGAAAGTAATTTTTATTTAAAAAATCTTGGAGACTTTTGATAGTTTTATTTTACCGACTTCTGATTTTAATTTATATTTTAGATCCATAGATTATATATTATATATGTATAGATTTATTTATTGTCTTATCGAAGATTTCCTGATAAATTATGTAATATAAAGTTAATTTATTTTTTTTTGTATATAATAGTGATCATATCACTTCATATATTCAAATTGTGATATTTAATAAATTCCTCCTTTCCCTCGAGAACGAATCACATAACCTGAGCGTTTAATTGCATATTTCCATTGTTGTTTTAAAATCGCAATTTTATAACTTTGTTACCAAAAAAAAAAATTACAGTATGTTATATTACAGCCTATTTAAGATTATCATTTAATTTAATAGAATGTAAGGCAGTACTTAAATAATGTATGTTTAATATACTGAATAAATGAAAAAAAAGAAAATGTGCGCACTTTAAATTGTTTTCACTCTTTTTTCCCCCTCATCAAGATCTCACAATTTATTTTAATTATTTCATAATTCATACTAGGTTTTATCTGTCTTGATAGAGTAATGTAGAGTACATAATCAGGTACAGTCAATACTTTTTAAAGATAAATAAATGTACAACGTACACCTCCACTAAAATTTATCTGGAGTGCGCTTTTGAAGGCTGCAGCTCCATCTTCAGCGTGTCTTGGAAAAAGTAACAATTATTAATATATTAATAAAAGCTTAGAAAAATGTCTTTCTTTTTAGAAAGATTACTTGCCATGCTCGGATTCAAACCCAATTCCTGTGTGTGTCATTCAGTGTGCCTAAACAATACATTTTTAAGTTCTTTTTATCTTTATTTTATCCTCTCTATTCAAAATTACTTAATACAAATATGTGGCGTTTGCCAAAAAAAGAGTTTTGACTGTTGCATGTTGAAATTGTTTTCAGTTAATCATTTCAAAAATACACCACAATTTACTACAGGAAACATATTTTTTTTTCATTAGTTTCACTTTACATTGAAATGCGACATCAGATTTGTGACTTCAAAATCAGGGGCTTTGTATGAAAAATTAACTTTCATTTTTTATAAGACTTATTTAATACTTTCCAACAAAAAAGGTCTGCTTTGTATGACAAATTAAGAATTTTATAAATTTAAGTAAAATTTGCTAAAAAATTGTTTCTATTATTTTAAAATAAACGATATTTTCTCTATTTTTTTGTTTTTACCCCCAACAACGTCTGTGCCATTAGCGCCGACATCCATGGCGCAGTGGAGAATTTTCTCAACGAGTCTTAGAATTCTCAAACCCTCCATCTCCCGAATGAGAATCCAAGGCGTTCGCCACTAGACCACGGTGAGACTCCAATTTTCACTATTTAAAAAAAACGGAAATGATAGGGTCTTAACAAAATATTTTGTAATTTAATTGACAATAATTAATAATGGGCTTATTGTGACATCAAAGATTTTATTTTATTAGAAGAAAGAATGGTCTTAACTGATTAGAATCAGCTGACTGGTTGACACCATTCTTAGCTTTATTTATGAAGTGGCTTGGATAGTGGACGGTTTACCTGCCTACTGTGGCTGTAAATAGTTTGGAGTAAAGCTCCTGAATAGACGCTAAAGGTTTTAAACAAATTAACAAGAAATTGTATTTTTATTTTTTTCACCTTCCATCTTCCTGCATTGAGATATCATAACTTTAGGGGGTTATTCTGCATCTCATTTGTAGTTCAGTGGCGCAAAAATGAGCGTTTGACCTGAAAATGTAGAGGAGCTACTCTATCTTTTGTCTATTTTAAAAACTACTGGATTTTTTAAAAGAAAAACTGTGTTCTCGGGAATTGTGATCAATGTATCGTAAATAACGACCACATTTTTAGAATCTACATTAAATGTCCAATAAGAAACACCCGTTATTGAAATATTACCATGTAAATTAAGAGCTATATTAAAAGCCATATAGATGGGAATGTTTAATATTAGTGTTTTATTAAATTATTCAATATTTTCTTAATCAGCTATTTTTAGACTTAGAGGTTTGCCTCTGCTCTCTAACTACAAATGGGATGCAGAATAAACCCTTAAAGTTATGACATCTCAATGTGGGACACTCTGTATAATAATTTAATTTAATAAGGCCACATTTCACTAATGAATTTATTATTTTTTTTAATATTCTCTGCTCATTGGCACCAGGAGTCAGGCATGCTACAAAGAAAATTCAAAATAAAATACATATTTTCATAAGTTTATATTTTCTTATAACATAGAATAAATGGATATGTTCACAAATGAGGCAAATTTATTGTCATACAAATTGTATACAAGCAAGCTCCAAAGGCATTAAACGTCTCTAAAACAACGCAACAGTTTGCTATTTGGCACATGGGTGTTGAAATATAACACTACTGTACAATATTGTAACATGAAACAATACAATTTCACTTAGATAATAAATTATACTACTATTAAAACCAATATTCTTATTTCCAAAGATTTAATTTACAGGGGAATTAAAGCTTTTGAACATTTTATCTAAAAAACTAAAATATAAATAAATAATAACAAAGATTAAAGGTGAGGGAAGAATTGTAAAATGAGACTGAGAAACAAAGTGGACCTAAGTCGATATAAATTTGGCCAATCTAATAAAGGAGTAACAATTTTTTTTTTTAATCTAGTCTATCAGTTACTAATAACTCGAGAAAAATTAATAAATGAAATGTTACGAAAGGAAAGCTATTAATGTTAATATTTAGTATTTACAAATAGGACTAATTCTATGCAATGCTCATTATGGTTTAGAATAATAGCATTAGTTTTAATTAATAGTGTTTCTGAATTAATTGAAAATAAATAGTTTTTCCGAAGCGATCGCTCATGTGAAGATTAACAAGATGGAGACAGTTGGTTCATAATAGTTGACCAAAAATATATTTAAAAACAAAAACGACTTTGTACTTTTGCTGTAGTGACTTGATTTTTAATACTTCATTGGGGAAATTATACAAAAATGGAGAGTTAGTACAAAAATAAATAACAATAACTTATAAATATAGAATACCAGCAAGATATTCAAAAGCAAATTGATAAAATAATGAATTTGGCATCAAAAATATAATTAAATATTAAGTTAACAAGTTTATCTAATAGCCGTTCCGGAAGAACCATGACGTAACTGCAAAAACGTATCAAGTGCAAATAAATCCATAGACAATATCAAAAAGACATCCGTAACTGTAGGTCCACTCAGCATCGCCTGGGGAAATTCGAAAAAACAACAGACAGAAAATTTATCTTTTAAAACAACAAACCATTTTTAGAGAAACAATGATGTAACTGCACTTATATGTTGAATGTAGGGTGATCCTAATCCGTGGTAAATGAAAGTAAAGTACATATTCTACGTACTCTCAATGTACGATTATTGTCTGTCACTTACACGCTTTTCAATTACACATTTTATACAACTCCAAAACGTTTTTTACAAGTCTAGCCAACACATATTTACCTACCCAATATAGTCGCACTGTTGCAAAATTTCAAGGTGCATGTAACATGCATTTCCAGCTCTCCGACTAAAAGTATTTAACTCAATTTTTTCCATATTTTTTATCTTGTTCATATAATTTTAACTTATTCCCTTGTTAATATTTTATATTTGCAAGTTAATATTACTTATTTTACATATGACTTGTTAAATTAAAATTTATTATTTAACTCTATTTTATGCTAGATTTGTTATTTCATCCGTTTTAATTTGAACATATTTTTTTGCTGGTATTTTATATTTATCATTTAGATTTGTGGGCAATTATTATTACTTATTTTACATTTTTGTTTCATAGTCCTGACGAAGGCCAGAAAATCAAGGTGAAACATAGACAAAAACACAAAATCTCTTTTTATTTTAAAATTTAGTTTTATTCAACTATATGACTTTCTCAATCTTGATAAATTATTTCTTTTTAAAACGGGCCTTCCTTTCAATTTTACAGAAATTTGCGCTACATTTTACTATCAACAGTAATTAAATTCACGCTTTTGAAATTAAACAAAGGTTACAATAACTTCCCCCAAAAGCGCCTTTATTTTTTCCATAATCAGTCATTGGATAATAATAAGCCAGTCAGATAATGACTGTGAAAATTAATAAAAATACTTTTGACCATAAGTATAAATCTAAAAAATAATTCAATTGACCTCTGGTAATAAACATCCAGTCAAAAAATAAAATAGATAAATCTTTTTAAACAAAATTGAATTACTCGGTTCCTTCAACAAAGAAGAAGGTCAAAACACACTATAAGAGTGTTATTATAACTGCTTTCTTTATAAACTAAAAGAGCTAATAAGAAGTCAGGGCTTAGTCATTCTGCTAAGATTTTTACAATAATCTGATTGTTACTCTAAGCCGAATCCAAACTATTCTCTCACTTTTTATCACCACGATTATTAAAATTAATCAAAACTCAAGTGGCTAAGTATCTTCTGTAAAATAATGCTGAATATTAAAATCGTATTTCCTGAAAGTTCAGAAATTAGAGTTGTGTTCTAGCTGATGTGTGATACGTACTTGGACAAAATATTCGTTTGACGTAGTATTTAATGATATAAATAATTCTTTCGGACATTAATATTTACCCATAAAACTATTGGTTATAAACAGCTGATCTGAAGTAGCCACGATTAATCTTATCACACAAGAGGTGTTATTAACATCTAAATAATTTGAATTAAACAACTGCTTGTGACCAGAGACCACAGGCACTGAAACTTGTCTTAAACCTCACAAAATGGCAAAAAAGTGTTAAAATATATGTGAGTCTGCAATTTCTCAGAAACATGGACTATAACGAAGCGAGATGAATTATCCCTCCTCTATTTTGAAAGACAGGTCTTGAGGAGCATATATGGGGGTGTCCTCGACCAGGGAAACTGGAGACCTAGGACAAACCAAGAGTTGGCCAACCTATTTAGGGAGGCTAACATAGTAAAGCATATAAAATGTGGACGTCTCCGCTGGGCAGGACATCTAGCCAGGATGCCAGACCAAGACACGCCTCAAAAACTATTTTCCGAGTGAGTTCATGGAACCAGACGAGTTGGCAGACCCAAGCTGAGATGGCAAGATGGAGTAGCCGCCAATGCCCGCAGCCTACTCTGAGTCCGGAACTGGAAAGTGGCAGCACAAGACCTTGACAAATGGGCGGAAGCTGATTTTGGAGGCCATGTCTCACTAGTGGGATGTCGCGCCGAGGAAGTAAGTAAGTAAGCAATTTCTGGACTGAAAATAACTAAATCAAAATATCGCAATCAACTAACTGACAAACATATGTCATCATGCTTGCGTTTAGCACTCGGAAATTACGTACCATCTAATGAAATGTATGCTGAGGAAATGCGGTATCATGCTTCACCATCCAATATAACTCTTTAGTTAATTTTAGACAATAGAACTTGTTTGTTTAGAAAAAATGAATAAATTCACAATTTTGAGTTTTTTCGTGGACATTTTAGATCATATCTACACTAAACTTGACTAAAAAAGAATTTTCATTGGATAACTAATATCTATGCCACCCTACCTAGACGACAATCCTGCATCACACAGACTTTCAGCCACTCAGAGTTGATTGATCGTAGCCAAACAAAATTGAGGTCAATCGCCAACAGTTCAAGTTTGAGCCCTGATTTAGACTATACCAAATAAAAAAATATGTTTATGAATAGTGTGTTTTAAAAATGTTTTGACCTTCTGCCTCGTTGAAAATACAAAGCCACATCTTATAATATAAATTGAATTAGTAAATTAAAGTTTCTTATCACAAATACTAAAAACTTTCCTCCTGTCCGATTTTACATTTCAGAGAATGAAATGATTCCAATTGATAACACTAATAATAATAATATTCATTATAATGTTGTGTGCGTTTACTTAAGCTTATCTAAGTTGGTTGAATAAGTTTGTTTTTAGAATTTAAACACTCTAACAGATTTGGATATTCTCTTTTAAACAACGTCGCTGGGTTACGTCATCTGCTCCTACATGCCGGAATGCCCCGCTCCAGCGGTGCGGTTTCCTAACCCACAAATTTTCCCCGGCATTACAGCCGGCTTCATCAGGTGGTACATGATGCTTGTTCGTTATCTAAAAGCAAAATGTCCCCCTGTTAAATTTGTGGTTTAGGAAACCGCACCGCTGGAGATACACGCCGGCATGTAGGACGAGAGATTTGGATATTGTTAAGTTAAATTCTAAAAAAAGAAAAAAAAAAGAAAACAGGTTTTAATTAAACCTCCAATCAAAAAAATATAAAATTATTACATGCAATAATCATTAGTCTTTGAATTAAATAAGATCAGAACTCCAACAAAAAAGGCACATCTGATTGCTGGTATGTTTACAATAAAATATAGGTATTACTTAACCAGATTTAATATATACGTTATATATATATATATATATATATATATATATATATATATATATATATATATATATATATATCTTTGAAGAGACTGTTTTTTTTAAAGAATCATTAAATTGTATTATAAGATGAAAATTCAAATTAACAATAGTCATGATTTTGATATTTAAACAAATATTTAAAGAAAGCTAATTATGAAATTTATTTGTAAATATAAAAAAAATCGATTAAATAATTTTAAATAAAAATTAATTTAATTTTTTAAATAGTTTGTTAAATGAATTAATCGCAATCAACCTAAGAAAATAATTTCTTGAATGTTTTAATATGGATAATAAATTTTATATATATATATATATATATATATATATATATATATATATATATATATATATTCTTGTTTATTTGTTGTGTTATGATATATGGACTTTCTTGTTCTCAATGTACACCAGCTGAATGAGAAAAAAAATACACACTAAATCCATCCAGCCATTTAGAAATAAATAAAAAAAGTTAGATTCCAAATACAATATTAAGACGTATTAGCGTCTGTTATCAACGGAATTTTAGAAAATTCCATACTAACCTTCCATACTAGGCCTCATTGCGATATAAGAAGCCTAAATATACAAACTAGGTTACTTTTTCAACTATTTTTTTTAAAAATTATATATTATAAAATCTCGTAATGATTTTATACAACAAAAATGAACAACTATCAATAATTATGGAAAAATTGCTTAACAACAATTTACCAAGACAATTTCCTTTACAAGGCCACTAAGATTGTTTGCCTTTGTTTCTAAGCCATCAATTCTGATAAAAGTGCAGAAAACTTACAGTAAATATTTAAAAAACATTACAAAACAACAGGCACATGTTTTTATTGATATATTTAGTGCATTTTAAGTATATTAAAAATACTGATTATGTGGTTTGAAAACCAATATACAAAAATAAGCTTCTTGAAAAATGCTTTGAACAAAGGAATGGGTTACCAAAAAAAAGAATTGATAATTTTTTGCGGACCATACTTTTTGTAATCAATATTAATAATTATATAACTTTTTTGATTGTTGGTCCCTTTTTTAATCAATAAATAATCCACAAATGTAAATATCGATTTGATTAAAATAATAAAAAATACTTTTTGGCTATCTTATGCTCGGAAGACAATTTTTATGGATTTAAATACAGTTATTGTGACAAATGAATTAACCTTTGAGGTAGACTCTGAATAAAAACATCTTTATTAAAACTCTTTTGTTCCTTATTTTATTTTTTGCAGTTCAACAGGTTCATATAATAACAAGTAGGAAGTCTACTCCAAACAGGCCAGTTCAAGTTCACCACACCTTAAATTAAATCAACTATTAACAATATACAAGCATCCTATTACATATTTAGGAACTTGTACAAAACTTATACCAAATAATTACCATCGCTCCATTTTACATATCTTTCATTACATGAATAAATGAAAAGAAAGAAATGCATATTTCACACAAAAAATAATGAAAATAAACATTTAAGTAAGTTCACACTTGTGATGTTAGGTACACCTTATCAGGAGAGGCAGCCACGTGATGATTTGGTGACTTCTGGAAAAATAATTTATCTACTATTAAATTTACATAATTCTGAAAATAAAATAAATGTTATAGTAAAAGCTATGGATCAAAATAAAAATAATGGCCTAGAAGGCGATAGCTGTACAAAAATAATAAAAAATGTTCAAATAGCTTTTCCTTCTCCAGGAAATTTGATGACTAAAAGAAAGAAAATTATTCTTACTAAAAGAAATGGAAAAAAAAACAAAAAAAAAAAAAACTTTACCCAGCTGTAGAAGAAATGTCACTTTGAAATTAGAATAATGAAGAATATATATAGATCAAATTCCAACAAGGAAAGAAATTGACCTAAACCTGGAAAAACATGTATATACAAAGTAGATAAATAAATATATGTTATATATTTTCCCAGAGGAAACAAGCTGAAGGACAAGGGTTTCGACAGGATTGCGAAGGTAGATTTATTCAGGTTCGGTCTTGGTATCTTAATAAAACTACATTTTTTATAAGAAAATGAGTAGTTTTATTTTTTTGCAGACATTTCGGCTAGAAATTCAAGCCTTGTTCTTATCATGAAGAAGGTTTGAATTTCAAGCCGATACGTCAGTTATAATATGATACCAAGAACGAACCCTGAATAAATCTACCTTCACTGCTATTTAACAGTTTCTCAAGAATTTTTACAAAATTTTAACAAAAAATGTCCAATAGAACTTCTCGCTCAAACTGTTTTTACACAAAAAAAATTGTAATGTATCCGAGACACTTGTTAACACCCAAAAATAATGGAAATTTGAGCTTATTTATGTATAAAAGGCCTAAAAACTCAAAACAGGGTAAAAAATCTGGACCCCACTCCCTTGGAATAGGAACATGTTTTGGTAATTTCAGAAGACTAGCTGGAAGAATTAAAATGCAGGTCAACTTGTTCAGTTTTGCACGATTGCCACATCGTCAGCACTAGGAAGATATCCCAAGCCGAACAACGACTCAACTTTTTGTTCCTGCGGTAGATCGGTTTGCCCAAGGGTCTAAAAATTACAAAAAGGCCAAAAGCACTAAGAACCTTTATTCGAGCATGGCACGTTCAGGGCTAACACCATACCATCTGTAATAGAAAACGTTTCCTAATACTGATGTGGAATCAGCTATAAAAGATTTACGTAGGAATAAAGGTCTACTGAGGGCTTGAACTTGCTGTTCTGCATGCAACTTGTAGATATTTGAAGATCTGGAATAAATAAAGAAAATAGCACAGATGAAAGTAAAAATAATAATAGAATTCATAAAACTGAAGACGATAAAAATAATTAGAGTAACCCTCCGCAAAGAAGCACCAACACCAAACTATTATTGACATCCCTCCATCACAGTAGAACTTTTTAAACAAACCTTCTTTGATAAGCCACCATCACCGTAATTTACAAGAAATAACATGCAAGAATAACAATAAATGTCAGTCACTATTAATTTTTTCTTATTCTTCAATAACTTTTGTTGCCTCTAGGACATGGCAACACGGTTTCTCAGGCGGCTAGCCAGAGAAATTCTGATTAACAGAAACAATATGTTCCTCATAGATATTAAGCTAGAAGGAATATATTCTACAAAATATTCTTGAAATATCTCAATTATTATTTTTTCACAAGTACTCTTAATTTAAAATATAAATAATAGAACAAATAATGAAAAGAGGTAGAGATTGGCTCAGTGGTGGACCTATAAGACAATTATAGAATATACGAGTTTTTATATATATATATTTTTTAGTTCATTCTTAAATGATAGCAAAGAATTTACATTTCAGATATTTACATTATTTTCATTTTAAAAGAAAGCCATCTGCATAGAACAACTGTATGTTGTGTAACGTACAACACGTACGTGTTACGTACGTTGTGTACGTAAAACACTGCAGTAAAAATGAAAACCTATTTATCTCAAACTACTTATACAATTTAGTCACTGAAAGTAGTCAGAATCTTTACACAATATTTCAACGTCTTAAACATGTTAAAATATTTTCGAAAACATAACTTGCCAGAAAAGTAGTAAAATCAATAAGGCATTAAGGCATGATTACCCACATTAATTGTAAATATACAGATGTATATATTTGCTTGGATAATTATTTATGAATATTAAATAGTTTTTCAGAATAGCAATAGAAGTGAAAATACTATTTGTTTTTACATTTTATAAATTTATTCCACAAAATATAATAAAAGTTGCAATAATTAGATGGTGGGTCTCCCCATGGTCTAGTGGCTAATGGCTTGGAGACTCATGTGGGAGATGTGGGTTCCATTCCCACCTGCAGCAAGGATTTTTCTCATTTCAGGGCGTGCTGAGAAAAGTCCCAGCTGCACCACGGATGTCGACGCTAATGGCCCCAGATGTTGAGCCTCAATAAATCTTCAGTCACTAACATTATATAAATAGTAATAACTAATTTATTTTATAAACTTTATTCTTATCTTCCGTTTTTTCCCATAAATCTTATATCTGGAGATCTGTAAAATTTTAAAAGAAGCCTACCACGGTGCGATAAAGCTACAGAAGTGACGTCACTGGCCATGTAACAGGAAATTATATTTGGCAAGAAATTTAGATATGAATTATGGCAGGAATTAATTAATTAAAAGATTAATATATTTATATCAGACAGAAGGTCCAATTTCAAAACAATACACTTTCTTCTACTCCTTTATTCTGCTCTATATGTTTCTTGATATGTGAACACTTATCTATGTATATAAAAATCATGTGTCTGTCTGTTTGTCCGCATGTCTGTTTGTTCCTTATACAAATCTACACTGTTTGACCGATTTTGACCAAACTTGGCACACAGGTAGGTCTTGATACGGGAAATCTCTTAGGCTAAGTCAAAATAGTCAAATTCCAGAATTTGGTCAAAAGTTTTGAGCAGGGTCGTACTTGCTCTTCTTTCTCTTGAATGTAAATTGGGACAAGGAAAATTGGCTAAACTGAACCATTCAGATTCTGACGGCCATTTTGAATAATGTCTCAAATTTATTTGTCGATGTTCTGGGTAATTAGAATAACTCAAACTCATTGATGACTTTACATCATTATATAATCATGTAATGCAGTTTATTTTAATTTTATACCAACAGTCATTGTCAAACTAAGGAGCGCTGGCCTTTCTTTGATAAGAGCTATCTACTCGCAGGCTTTGGTGCTGGCCTCTGTCGGCTGTTTTATGAATTACTAGACAGATAAAAACAAATTCTCACTGTTTCACCGATTTTGACGTAACTGGGTATACAGATAGATCTTGATACGGGGAGAGTCATAGGCAGAAAGTAGGTGTAGCATGGCACATTGGGTAACAGCTAGTAATAGTATATAAATACAGCCTACAACTCTGAGTAACTTTTTGTTTGGGCACGGCCATACCCGTGGAAAGTATGACGATAAACATATAGAGCAAAATAAAGAAGTAGTGAAGAAAGTAAGTCTATTCATTGAAATTTGACCATCTACCACAAATAAATATATTAGGGGAAAAAATGCTTTATTAAATATTACCAGTCAGTGTTCGTTGAATAAATGTTCAAGTCAACTTCATCAACGGAATCGAGGAGAAAGGGCACGAGGAATATGCCAAATGTGAAGCAAATATAGCATTCTCTTCTTGAGCAATGGATCACTCCTATTTATTATTTGTACTTTTAAATATATTTAAAAAACTTCCTTATCAAAGGGAATTTGTATGAACAAGGATGGTCAAAATAAATAAATTAATACAATAAAAATAACATTAATACATTATTGACTATCTTATACTTTTAATAACCAAGTATTCATACAAAATTTAATGGGTTTCTACATATTATGCTTACATAATACCAGTTTATTTAATATTTACTAACCCTTAATGCACAATAATTTAAGCAAGTTAATGTGTTAGTAAATGTTAGTCACTTACACTGAGATTGGGTGAATTTTCACCTGTACTTTGATTACTTTTGCTTGAATCCAATGGACAAACGAGTTCACCTTCGTCAAGGTCGTATTTGCTCTTCTTTCTCTTCAATGTAAACTGGGACTTCTTTGGTATCTGGAATTGAGAAATTATGAATAAAAAATATTTTTTTTTTTATTATTATTTTATTGAAAAAAATATTAACAGATTAAAATATATATTGCATATTAAATACTGCACCTAAGGATCACTACACTATTATATTGGAGCTATAATGAGGGAAAAACAAGATTGTTTATACGGGAGATAAAATAGTTCTGTTTGCCCGTCCACTGGAATAAAAAAAACAAAAAAAAAAAAAAAAAAAAATCAACCACATAAAGTGATCCACACTTATCTCTTTATTTATTTAAGTGTAATACAATGCCTACATACCTAACGAATGTTATATAAAAAATATTATAATATTTCTTAAGTATTATTATAATCAATTCTTTAACCCCTTGTGTATAAAGTGTCTGACAGGCGCGAGGGAAATTTCAGTGAAGTATGTTGGCACCGTTGAGCATCTAGATTCTAGATCCAAAATGTAATGAAATTTCCCTCGTGTTTGTCGGACACTTTATACAAACCAGTGGCAAATAATATCATTCCTGAAATCTATAACCAATAAAGGATCATGATAAGCTTAGTCATTATTGTTGTTAATTCCTATACTTGTTTAATATTTGTACCATATAGGACATATCGTCCCTACCAGATTCGAGATTTTGCTCTTAGATTGTGGTCGCTACAGCTTGTCATAAATTGTCGCAACTCTAACCCCTTTATAATAGCCTTTAATGCCTTAAATAAAGTATCGAATAAGACCATTTTTCAATATATTATTTCGTCAACGTATCGAATAAGTTCGTTCTCTCGTTTGCTTCGATTTGCATATTCGATAGTTTGACATGGTAGGGACGATATGGTTAATAGAAAAACGTTTTTGTTTTTTTTTGTTTTTTTTTACACGTATTAAATGTAAATATATTACATATTAAGTATACTTATTTTTATACATTTTTTGTTAGCAAAGATATTCAACTTATAAATAATTCAAACTCAAAGTTAATTCAAAATAAATAAAAATTAATAATGATTTTAATTAAAACAAAAAAAAATAAAAAATAAAAAACGAGTATTAATTCAGCAAGGAGATTGCTTAAAGTCAAGGCACGAGACGAGCGAGATTAACTAAAATATCCCGCAATGGGGATTTAAGTTGGGTGTGAGTATCCTATACCAGAGAACCCTTCACCAGGCGCCTCGCTTGCTTCAGAAAGTACTAACAAAAAAACAGTAAGTGACAATTGTGAAATTATTAAGGAAAAAAAAATAATAATAAAAGGAAACTTTAGTATGTAGGCCTTGTTGCAAAAACAAAAGATTACCAAAGAAATAATATATACCTTCATCTTGGATGTAGTAGTGAGTGGGACATATCCTAGAACTGATTCTGCTTCCCTCTTTTTCTGCATTATTTCACCTCCAATGAGTTCCTTAAAGTGAGTGGAGAGATGCCTTCTTAGGAGAGTCTTTTCGGAAGGTATGGACAGAAGAGCGGCCAACAAGCTGTCGTTGAAGCGTTCCTCGTGAATCATTAGCCCTCCGTGGACACCTACAAACAAAAAACAACTCTTAATTTCAGTTTGGAACATGCTGAAGCTTTTACAGCTGGACAGTTTAGACATTGCCCTTCCAGCAGAAGAATACTAGTCTTACTGCCCCTGAAGAGGCGGGTTAACCTTCTGCGTATTCTATAAAAACCAATGAAAATTTGGGATTGTTTTTGAGAATCACTTTTATAGAAGGTTTATATTGTCTAAAAAATAGTCACTTCCTGGTTTTCCCCTTTCTAGAAGGATTATATTAACTAAAAGTTAAAGGCTACCTGATTTTCCTCTTGAAAGATTTTTTACATTGCCTACAAATTAGTTTTTCATCTTGTTTTTTATTTTAATTTTTATTGGCATGTGTAACCCTTACCAAATTAGTGGCTACCTGATTTCGTCCTTTGAGAGCTTGTTACATTACCTAAACACCTACTTAGACCAGTTTGTCTTAACTCAAGTCAACAAAATTTCATTCGTTTTATCTTCGGGATCCCCAAAGACTCCCGCATATCACATTTCTATTAGGAATTCATATAGTACTAGCTGAATGCCCGTGCTTCGTAACAGAAGATAAGTAGTTTTTTTTATTGTGTTAAATAATGTATCATCAAAATTAACGCTACTATATAGTGTTTATTACAGCATGGTTCCTGTCATACTATATGTTATACATCAATTGATAAAGTATAATGTTTCTTGATACTGGGGCGCTCCGGACCAGTGTCAATAAACAGATAACCTAGAGATAACCCGTTATCTATAGGTTACCCCTGGGCATATATAGGGGGGGGGCTGCAGCCCCCACCCCTTCAAAATTTTGATTTCATCGGTAAAAATGTGTCATAAAACCCTGAAAAATAAATTAAATAAGATCACTTAGTTCAGAAAAGATATTCTTTTTGTTGGTGTAATAGTGTTTTAGTTGGCTAGCTATTCCAAGTTCTTCCAAGATTGTTAGTATTTCATACACCGGAAACCCGCGAAATTCTCCCAGCCCCCCCCCAAAATTATTTCCTATATATGCCCATGAGGTTACCAGTAACCAATACAGGTTCAATTTCGTTGTCAATAATAAATGTACGTTAAAATTTATGTTTTTCAGATGTCATTTGGAAATACCCATTATATTTGCGAGCATTACCAAGAATTGTTCTGACTGGGGATGCTGTTGGGTGAGGAGGCTGTGCAAGAGTTCGGGATATTATTACCTCGGATGGACCATCACCAGGTATAGCGTAAACTCTATGGGGGACAAGTTGAAATGAACCACAATTAAAATGGTGATTTTGTCCCTTATAGCGTTAACTCTATGAGGGACAGTTTATTTCTAGCAATTGAAGGACTGCCATCATAGTTGGAATTAACCGCAATTAAAAATAATATTATGAAAGAAATACAGTACGCTAACAGCTGACCTGTTGTCCTAGCAACGCTTGCTGCCTTGGCTTGACTGCTCTCTAACCAAATAAAAATTCAAACCACTCTAAAAATACTAAAAAAATTGAATATCAAAAAATCCTTTCTTAGCGAGTGTTTAGGTTCTAAAGGGAGTGTCCATACAAAATTTTAAATTTTTCTGTCAAGTGGTTTGGGCTGGGCGATGATAGGTCAATGAGTGAGTGGTATTTGACAAATATATACTAGATAGATCATAACCCAATACATTACTATTTCTGTAAAATGAAGCGACACAGAAATATCTCAGATTGTGGCCATAGCCTTAAAAAGACTTCTCATTACCTGATCCCCTAAGGTTGGGAGCGTATTCCGCTAAGTCAATTGCTCGCAACCATTCCATCACTCTATGATTGGTCCAGAGCTCTACTCTTTCTTCAGCTTCTGGGTCAGACCTTCTCACTAGACAATGCGGGTCAAAGTTTTCTTTGCGGAGAACCTGAAATACAAGTCAAAATAAAGTTTTACTTTTATAGTAAAGCTTATTTAATATAAAATACTGGAAAGATAAACTTATTATTTAATAAAATTTATTGTTTATTATTCATATTCTTATTGATTTACATCCAATTTTTTAAGACACATCATGATTTATTATATTCCTATATTAATTCATCCCTTAAGTTATAGACTTTTTTGTCTTTTTAATAAAAAGCCAAAATAAATAGAATAACAATCTAAAAAAAATTAAGACAACTAAGAAATACTATAAAAACTTATTATGAATCTCACACAAATATGCGATTAATATATAAAAAAGGGGCACCCAAAAGTAATGGGAATTTCATTATAACTCCTGTATTTTTCAATATTTGTACACCAAATTTTCATCACCTTCAAAGTAATTACCACTGACTTCAATGCACTTCTCTGATTCTTTCTCCCATTGTTGAAACCAGATTTGATATTCACATAATGTAGTCACCTTTAGAGCATCCAGTGATTTTTTTTTTTGCCTCTTCCATAGCTGCAATTTTTTCCCCCCTTTTATGTCTATTTTGAGTCGGGGGGAACAAAATAGAAGTCACACAGGATGAGATCAGGTGAAAGGGGGGGGGGTGAACTATCTGTGTCTTGCCATTTTTGGCGAGAAACTGCTTCACATTTAGGGCGGTGTGCTAAGGCGTTGAACAAGTTTGGCTGCAACGCTTCTCATGTTCAAATCCTGCGATAAAATCCTTTGAATTGAACTCCAAGACAACCCAGATATCTTTATTTATTTATTTACTTCATTTGAGCTCCATAACAGTGGCGATGAGCTCATTGGGACGACAGAAGAAAGGTCCGAAGATATCTTTAGAAATTGATCAATTGTTAGATGACGGTCTTCAACAACCAGATAATACATTTTTTTAAAGTGGTTGTCAGTTCCTGAAGAGAAGGGACGCCCAGATTTTGGCCAATCTTCAATCAACATTTCTCCAGTTTTAAATCGTTGAAACCAGTCGTAGACATGACTTTTACTTAACACTTTCAGGACCGATGGCTTTGACCAAAAGTTCCATCAGGGCTCAAGTTTTCCATTTTTATAGTTATTTCGGCAAACATAGAACAGAATAAATAAGTGAAGAAACTTTTAAAATGATGTAATTTTATAGGATTTTAGTAAAATGTCAAATACGCAATGATAACGGGCCCACTGAAGGAATTTTTCGGGCGGATTCAGTATCATACGATACCAGACCCACAAACCTAACTGGGAATAACATAATGAGGTCCCAAATCAAAAGACGAAGGGTATAGGACAAGGCCTGGAGTAGCGGGATAGAAAGAAAGCCAAGCTATCTGTTGACACATATGCCATGACGCCGGGCCTGCAGAACACATCTGTCAGACGCATACGTGTTAAAGCAAACTGCACATGAGCTGTATTGAACATTACAAGAGTTTCCACAGGCTTCTTACCCAACAAAAACAAAATTTCATGGCCACACGTTGTTATTGGCAGTCAGCAAAAATGAAAAAAATCATGATTCCGCTGAAATGAAAAACATTCGTAGGGTTCTATCTAAATGCCAGGATTTAATTTAAAAATATAGTAGTTATAACAAAAAATATAGGAGGTATTCCCTTTACTTTTGGGTCCTGTTTTGTTACGATAGAATTTGAATTTATATTCTAAAAACCAGGCATGCACTCTTTTTTAGGGCATGTCCCAGAGAAAGAATAAATAAATATTTACTTAGAACAGTATAGTCAATCTTAGTAAGTGTTAAATATATATTACCTGAATTCCGGTTCTGATACTGGAAACATGTAGGGCCAAACTAATATGGAGGGAATGTAGATCGTCCAAGGTCAATCTGTGTAAAACTCTGCCATCAATTCTAGCAGACATAAACCCAGCCTTGTATTGTGGAAGACCGATATCGTCGAGCCATCTTAGTACCCAACCAGCTTCGAGCCTCGAAGAACTCGCTAGCATTGTATCACTCCCTCCTCCTCTCTCAGCTTCTAATGCTAAATGGAGTTTCTTCCTTAAAAGCCCATTCTGAAACAAAATTGCTTGATCAATTATTAAAGTCTTTATTTTATTATTTTAGATGGACGTGAAGTATGCCAAGGTGTCTACTACTTTTGTGAAAGTAGTGGACATTGTCATGACAAAATGAAAATTTCATTCTCATTAAAACGAAAATAATTTCACTTAAAAAGAAAAAGCCTTAACTTTTAGCTTAAAATTATTTGTATCCTTACACAGATTACCCTGAAATCTATAAAATTACAATTTAAAACTGTATAAAATGTGCATCATATGTTAAAGAGGAGACATTTTAGAATGACTATGGAATTTAACAGTCTCAAAAAATTAGAAAAATGGTAGCAGAATTCAAAATTTCTAAGAATATTACTAACTAAATATTTCTTGTCAATATTCACAATTAGTAAATTAATGTGTATATAACTTCAATATTAAATTTGGAATATGAATAAAGAGAAATAAAAATATATGTAACTAATGGATAATTTATGTGTAAATGCTACAACAAAGGAATATAACAGACGAAGGGGGGAGGCAGATACAATTGAGTCACCATACAAAAACGATGACAATTATGAATACGCAGAAGTCCTGAGATTATGATTAGATACCCTGTACGTGGACAAATTTTCCAGTTCATTTTTGAGTATCCCAAACAGTAAATCAAGTTTTTTTTCTAAAAAATTTTCCTTGAAAGTAGTTTAATTCAACCCCCCTCCCAATATCAAAATACCTATAAAATGTTCACCCGTAAGCCTATTCTTGCTAAAAGTTTTTGGTATTAAAGAATAGTTATTAGGAGCGCATTCAGCTAAATAAAAAACTACATCTTTTGTTTTAGGCAAAGTATTCTAGTTCAAAATTTCATCAAAATTACATCTAAAAAGTTAAGCCAAGCAACTATCATATATTTAATTCAAAGTAGTTTAATATAAGCAAGATATATTTTAACACTCTCGCTGCGAGGGACAGGACACTCCATTACTTTTACCTTTAGATTCAAAAACATCATAAATGGAGGGGATTCACTTTTACAGCTCCAGGTAAAGACAGTTGCCTTCAGTATTGTTTGGGCTTTCCAACAGTGTTTTCTGTTTTTAAATCGGCTGACTTGAAGATTCTTTATTAATTTTTCATGAAAAAAATGTCTACATGAAAAATTAAAAAAAAATAAAAAAAATGCACCCGACACTGAGGTATTCCTAAACAATGACAGCCGCAGCAAAAATGTTAAGAACACTGATTAACTTCACGAAACATAACATTTTTTTTCTTTCCCTTTGACAGATATGTCAACTACTATCATTGTTATGATTAGTGTTAGAATTTATTAGAACATATGTATTGCATACAGGCTCTTATTATTATTATTTCTATAGTTGAGATAACAAATTTCATTATAATATCTCGAACCACGGAAATCAAATTCATAAGATATGTTGTCAAAATAAATTATTTCTCACCTTTATATTAAGCTCTTTGTCGATCTCTTGAGGAGTAGCAGTGAGAAGGCTGCTCCCGGACTTGACCCACCTTTTAGCTTCAGGAACACTCCCTTCGAGGCCCATTTCTTTCAACCAGTCGCAAATATAATCAACATTCCACTCAGCAAATGGTACTTCACTCCTGCAAAAAGAATCCTATAACAAGAGTCACAGAAATTCAAAATGTTAAATTAATATTTTTATTCAAGTGATCTCTGGCTTGGATTTAACGAAACTGAGAACTCTCCTTATTACCCCAAGATCCCACTGATTTTAAACGAGTTAATAGCAGACTGGAGGATTGTCAGGGGTTCCAGGAGTGGAGCACAAGTTATCTCGTCTGGAGAGTCCAACGCCCTCCCAGTCGAGCAGGAGTTAACTCGTTCAGAGCAATAAAAGAGTTAAGAGTAAATATAATAATTCTTTATTGTCACATTTCTTTGGTTTGTTTAGAGTTCTTCCTACCTTGCATTAGACGTAGAATTTCCACACAATCTTGGCCCAGCAGTGGACCGAACTCCACCTCTTGTAAAAGGTTCATCGGGTGGAATTTCATCTAAATTTCCAGAACCACTCCTCTTCATTCTTAAATAGTCAAATAAAAAGTGAATTATAAAAAAAATGGACTGCAATTAAAACAAAAGTAAAAAAAAATTTGTATATTGAGTTACTGACTTGCCAAATATTTTTCTGATTCCTTTAGGGCCTGAGGTTTGCATCGAGGGACTCGATTCTTGAGAATACGTCTCACCATTTGAGTCCTTCTCAATAGGTATTGTTGTTTCAGTGTCAGCTAAGCAAATATGAACACCATTACTCACATCAATATTTATTTAATATTGATAAACTGAATAATTAAAATAAGCAACATTCGTAGGACAACACAAAAGCATTAAGCGCGTGCAATGAACAATTTAATTAAAATATATATTGCAGTGATTATACGCTAAATGTTCACAAATTCTAAGAGTTCATGCTAATATGCTTATATATTACAGTATGCGTTGTTGTGTTCATGCAACTGACAAGGGAACATCCCCAAGTGTCCAAAGCCGAGACTTTTATATATTTATTAAACACACGTGAAAATAATCCATGCGTATTTTTTTATATCAGCCCAATCACTCGCTTAAGGGGAGAAGCCACCCTTCCAAAGTACACTTCAAATATTCCAACTTTTAAACTATATTAGATAGAAAAAAATGTTATTAGCAAAAATTGTATGGTATTTTACATTAAAAAAAACAAATATATAAATAAATGGTTTAAATAATAATTTATTTATAACCATTGTAAATAAAAAACAACAGTGATAAGCAGCTTTTATTTACAATGGTATCTATGTTGCATAGGACAATACCCAATAATCCTCAAAGAGGTAAGAAAGTTAATAAATTGCGCCGTTTTATAAAAGACACAATTATGTTTGGTGTATTTTTTTTTTTTTTTATTAAAGTAAGATAACTATGTTGCTCGTGATGTGCCACACCAGCCACTGATTGTGCAGTGTGTATCTACACACTGCACAATCAGTGGCTTTTTTTTTTATTAAAGTAAGATAACTATGTTGCTCGTCATGTACCACACCAGCCACTGATTGTGCAGTGTGTATCTACACACTGCACAATCTACCATAATGATATTCGCCAAATTCCGAAATGGAAATTAAAAATATCATACATCGTTCAATTCAGCTATTTAGATATTTGTTTTGTATGTAAAATACCATATAATTTTTGCTTATTACAATTTTTTCTATCAACAATAGTTAAAAAGTTAGAATATTTGAGGTGCACTTTGGAAGGGTGGTTTCACCCCTTAAACATGCGATTGGGCCGATATAAAAAAAGATGTATCTATTATTTTCACGTGTTTAATTAATAAAAATATAAAGTTTCATTACAATTGGCTCCGGACACTTGGGGATGTTCCCTTGTGAGTAGGTGATGCTTGTATAAAAAGAGATATTGGAAATGTGATTAATCAATACAATATTGATTTGTGATCAAATGCACTGTTACTAAATTTTCTACGTAACATTTTTTGATTTAGTAAAAATAAATATTAGGATTCTAAAGGGTTTACTGCCACACTTTAATAAAGCTTTAAAATTCAAAAACTAAGCAAAAATAATAAAAACAAAATAAAATTCATTTGACAGAATGAGCAGTGAAATCCTCCAGAAGAAAGAAGTTTCTTCATTTAATGAAAGCAAACCTGAAAACTAATAAAATCCCCTAAAATAAAGAAGTTTCTTAATTTTACATGAACGGAAACAATAATTCAATATCAAAAAGTTTATTAAACCTACTGTATAATTCACAAGACTATATATATATGTAGTCACTGACTTAATTTTCAGATCAATATTTTAGGGGGAACAAATATATGAGTATATATTTGTCTGTTCGCACTCTTTGGACAAAGTTTGACCCTTTGGTATCAGTTAAATGAAAATATCCTAGCAGCATAGGTTTGTATGAATTATACCGCACTGTACTGTGTAATGCGACTCCATTTTACATTGAAATTGTAATTATTTACATTGAAATTGTACTTTTTTACCCATTCGTTATATTTCTGCAATTTAATCGTTTCAGTTGCGATAAACTATTAATAAAAAATAAATTATGACTGTCATAACCCAATTAAATGTTAGCTAAACACCAAAGCAATGTATCAAAATGCACTTGATTAAATATAAATCATGACAAATTTATTTTGTTGCGGCTATTAGGAGAAAATCACTGCTCATTTTTTGGTGCAGGATGCAATCTGCAGGTTAAACTGTTATTTATTCAAAAAGCTATTTCACTAACTGAACTAAAATAGCAAAAGAACACCGATGAAAAGGTGCAACATAGAGACAGACAGTGCATATGAAAGCGGGCGAGTGTGTGTCACCTAGATTAGGGACGGAGGAGCATCGTGGTTGGTCAGTTGGCCTACCGAAGACTACAGCTCTCCTCAGTCCTGAATCGCCTCCTGGCTGCTCTCTGGGCAGGCTTCGGTATCCAGCTCCAAGAATCTAAACAATAAAATAATGTATATTTCTTTAGTTACGTTTCCATTCAGACAAGCCCCTGGCACATGTGCCGAGGACTTGTTGGACAGCTTTTTTTCCAATTCTCTGTGACATGTCGCAGAGGTATTTAATGCAAGAATGAGGTATAACATATGTTAATCATATGTGAAGATTAGACACTTTTTAGGTTAGGTTCTGTGGACACTAGACAGGGTTGTTTGTGTAAATAGTCTTTTGCGCATGCGCCTGTTCCTGGCACAAGTTGAGGGCAGTTTCCATTACCCTAGTCACAAGTCACAAACACATGTTTTGTCGCATGGTTGTCAGACACATTTTTGTCCCAGCCACATGTGCCGCGACTTGTTGCTAATGGTTTCCCTTCTGTGATGGTGCTAGGAGAGAGGGTTCTTTCAATTTGGAAAAACGTATAAATTCAAATTTGGCCACAAGTTTCTTTAATACAAGTTTTTTTTTAAAGCAAAATGCCTTTCAGCAGAGATTGCTGTACTTGGAGATTATCAAGATTAGATTAGATTTTAGAAAACAAGGTGCCCGGCTAACCGAGGAACCGCACCGAGGCCTGCAAGACCTATTGTGCCACCCGACGTGTCGTTCTGTTACAATGCCAGACCCGTATCACAGATGAACTTCCTTAAAGTTGTGATGTTCAGCTCCGGTGTCCTCCTTGGATCATCAATTATCTCAGTCCTGAAGTGCAGATACCTCTTGGCTGCCAGCGTCGTGCATCTGCATACAATATGGTATGGGGTCTCGTCGTCCTCAGAGTACAATCTGCACCATGTTGTATTGGTGAGTCCCATGGAGTGGAGGTGTCTCCGTAGTTTGCAGTGCCCTGTAAGTAGGGCCGTCAGGAGTTTCACCTTGCTTCTACATAGATTAAGCAGTGAATCCGTTCTTTTCTTATCCGCAAAGACCATAAATTGCTTTGCCTGTCTCTGGGTAGCACTTCTGCTCCATTTCCTCTTGTGTTCAGCTTCAGCCCACCTACGGATGCACAATCTGGCAACAGCCGGTGCAATTCCACATATTGGCTCTGGTGAGAGAGGTGTCGTGGATGCTCCTATGTAAGCCAATTCATCAGCCTTCTCATTTCCAGGTATGCCAGAGTGCCCTGGTACCCATTCTAGTTTGACCCCGTTTTTCCGGCCTAGATTATTCAGGCTATCCTTACACTCCTGTACGACCTTAGATTTTATTCTGCAGCTAATGCCCTTATAGCGGCTTGGCTGTCCAAGAATATAGTAAAGCGTTTGTCTCTAGGGCTTCTTCTGTTCATGATGTCCGCACACATATTAATGGCCAATACTTCAGCTTGGAACACTGTAGCATAATTGCCAAGTGGTATGTTGAGACTGTGTGTGGTATCCTGAATCCACACCCCTGCTTCTGTACCTAGTTCAGTTTTCGAGCCGTCGGTAAATCCATAGCTGTCTACCCAGCTTTGTATCATTTTATGTCCCATCGCCTCCTCTCTTGTTTTGATTGTTGTAACAAAATTTGAGCTGAAGGTTATCTGGTCTTGGTAGTCCGAAGGCATGCAGAGAATTGGTTCCTGCAGATTCCTCCGGATAATATCACAGTGTGCACTAAATGTTGGACATGGTTTCTGTCCCAATATACTGAACCTATATGCCGTATATGTCTAGCTGTTTCTTCAATAAAAATCTCTATTGGTCTTAGGTTAAGCAGGATCTCCATAGCCCTTGTGGGGGTGGATCCCATTGCACCTGTAATCATCAGGCAAGCCATCCTTTGCGGAGAGCCTAGTATTCTCTTATTAATGGTAGTGTCGCAGCGATGCCACCACACTATTGCTCCATACGTGATTATCGGTCTCACAATCGCAGTGTAGATCCAATGCATAGCTTTGGGGGTTATGCCCCAGTTGTTCCCAACAACCAAGATTGGAGAAAGTATACTTGTTTTTTTAATAAAACTTGTAATTTTATTTTACAATTATGACTGAACACCACCTATTTCAATCTTGGTGAATATACTACTTAAGAGCAATCAAATAATTGCAGAATTTATTCCAGTTCAAGGAAAAAATATAAAATTTAAAGAAATACACAAGAAAAAAAAAAGAAAAAAAAAAAAAAAAAACAGAATTATTTGAGAATATCCATTACCCGTTGAGACGAAGGTGAGCTATCATATTCCAATTTTCTCGGACTTTGAATTGCAGAAACTGGACTAGATGATGGTGTAAACGCTCTAGCTTTGTCCTGCAAATTGGGAACAAAATAATTTTGAGCCAATGAATTCTTGTACAAAATAATTTATGAGTAACGAAAAAAAATAGGCAAAAAGCTGAGAAGATTAAAAAAAAAAAAAAATTAAAAATGTGTGGTGCTGTCAATATTACTGTTCTTGATATATTTTGAATAAACCTATTCATTATGTATAAAATACAATGCTGATTTTTCTTCATAAATTTCACTATTATTTTTTCATTATTATTCACCACATTATCTAAAAATGTAAATGTTTAATAGCTGATGTTTTCATATAGACCATCAAGTACTCAAATTGACTTTATTGCAGTCTAGCATTATCAATAAATAAAATACAATGAACATTTTATGGTATCTTCCTTTTTTTTTAATTGGATTTTGTATTGCACATGATGGATTTTGTATTTTAATTGAAAATACATTATTTAAACGAGACAAGCTTTTCACCTAATGGAGAAAAATAGTAAAACAAACCAAAGCGTTGGGTGTTGACGTAGACGTAGGATAGAGATGACTCCTTGGTGCAAGGGGTGGTTTGTTCTTTCTCTTTTCGTCGGCTAACCTTTCTCTTAGCTCAATGTTATCTCGTTCAAGGGCTGTTTCATGCCTTTTCAGCTCAGATACAACAGCTAGTAACTCCAGTTTCTGTGTTTCTAGAGAAGAACGAGTTAACATTTCCTATAAAAGACAAAGCAAAAAATATCTTGAGTTTATTACGAAAAATAGCAAGAATATTATCTTAACTAGAATGTCAAGAAAGAATCCTTTGTTACTTAAATGTTTAGTTTATTTGTTGTTGTTATTGTTATTTTGTTAGTTGTATGTTTTTAACGTACTTTGAGTACAAAGTTTATTTGAACAAAAAAACTTATATTTTATATTAAAACATGCTTATATTTTATGAAGCAGTATAAGTACTGCTTTGGCAAAGATAACAACAATTTGGAAGAATAAATAATACCTTAATTTTTAAGCTTTTACAGACGTTGTTTAAGAATAAATGTACATGATTGCAATGTATTTTTTCATTATCTTTTTTAAAAAAGTCCGACTCGCAGGAACTGCCTCATCTTTGCGCGGTTCCGTTCTTATCCCAAATCTAATTTCGAAAGATTAAAATAGAAGCAGTTATTATTTTGTTGAGAGGAGATCGTTGACCGTTGATGATGCAAGGTAGGGATTGTCCGGGTTCGGTCACTGCTACTTAATAATACATACCCCATATGTGTATGTATGTGGGCATATATATGTACATATGTGTGCGTGTATATGTGTATGTGTATATGCATATATATAAATATATATATATATATATATATATATATATATATATATATTATATATATATATATATATGTATATGTTAGGTATATTTACATAGATATGTGCATATATTAGTGTTAAATATGTCCTACTTGTATTTACAGCCCTGATGAAGGCTTGAAGTTCAAGCCGAAACGTCGGCACAATAAAACCATTTTTACGATAAAAGTAGCAGTGACCGAACCCCGACAGTTATTGTTTTGTTTCCAACAGTCTTGAAAGGTAGGATTTACAATCTTACCTGGAAGGGTCGGCATCACTAGAAACATTCCCGCTAGTTACAAGGTCTTGGAATCTTGGAACTCTATATTTCTAACAATAAATTGTTTTTGTTATTTTACTAAACCTGTTTTATTTTCGAATACATTATCCAACTATAAGCAATTAAAAAATAACAAGGAATAAAAAACAGACAAAAAGAATAGTTCGAATAAGCGAAATCAATTACTTTAAAGCTTTAAGCTCTTATTTCTCCGATTGTCATCGCCTAATCAAAACTTTCATTAGAACCTTTTATGTAGAGCATTTAATAAGCTTTCTAATGGTATTCTTCCGTTTACCAAGATTTTCAACCGTTTTCGAGATATTAATGAAAGTTCCCAAAATTTACATTATTTCCAGCAACAGAAAATTGGTCTCATTTTTCATATCCTGTTTTACACACAAAATTTTCCCAACATAAGAAATTACAAAAATAAAAAGCAATAAAAAACAAAGGGAAAGAGACAAAAATTACAAAAAGAACGACAAAAACCCGTTCTTAAGAATAAAACAGACGTATTTGAAGTTTTAAGCACTTATTTCTCCGATTGACATAACCTAATCAAAAATAGTTTTAGAATATTTTTTGTAGAGAATTTAGAAAGCTTTCAAATAGTTTCTATCCACTTACCACGATTTCCCAACCGTGTTCGAGATATTAATGAAAGTATACGAAGTTCCCAAAACTTTTCTTGTCTGTTCATAAAATATTTTATTCTAACCCTTCCTTAACTCCAAACGTAACAAAACTTTCAACATATTAGTTTTAATGAAAGTAGAACATGCAGATAATGTTTCAACTGAATCCCGTAATTCTAAGTACCCAAACCAAAAACGGTATTCAAAAATTATTTTTCCAATTTTCTCGAAAACGGTTAAAGCTATCGCCTTGAAAATGGTTCCATTCGTTTTCCTTGCCCAAGAAGCCTATAAAAAGAGTACTTACACGCTTATGAACTCAAAAACGTAAGCGTTACGATTTTATTTTGCGCGAATTTCGCCCCAAATGCCATCTTCCAGTGGGCGGATTTTGCTGGTTAACGAACTTGACCTTTCAAATTGGACGACGGATTTTTGTACCAAATTTCATCAAAATCGGACCATCAGGGAAGCCAGAAATGAGCGAACAGACAAATATATATATATATATATATATATATATATATATATAAATATATACATATATATATATATATATACAAATTTGAACTACCATCATTTTCGGTTTCCAGAGGTTCTGAAACGCAAAATTTTCTAGTCGGCACTTCCGGATTGTTTCATTGTATCAACCCTATAAGCGGGGTTCCTCCCTATGAGGGAGGGAGGAACCGCGCTAAAAGATGGTCTATCCCTCACAAAAAAAATTGTCTGCAAAATTCAAAGTAATCCAAAATAGTATGAGGCTTTAATTGAATCAATTTTGATGCAATAAGTAGTGTTCTTTGAGATTTTTATGATGTACGATAAATATACTATCTGATGCTACAAATTCACAATAAATAAAAATTTGTTGAAAAAATCTGGATATGTGTGTTTAAAATCTTAAAAAAAAGACTTCTCAGAATGCTGAATAAGCTATTTATTCTGACACCTCTTCTAAGAAATTTAAGTTTTAAAAAATAATGAAATTTAGATCTTTATAACTTGAATGATATTGAAGTAATCAAAGTTTCGTTTGTATGACCTGCATAAATGTTCGAACGTGTTCCAGGTGCACAATCTTGTCAAACAATGGAGGCCAAAGTCAAACAATTGATTTTAAACATGAAGGCCAAATCTTTCAACTTTTTCCTCCAGAATTTATCTCTCAGGTCATAAAACAGACTTTTGAGCTGTCTTGAAAGGGATATGAAAATCATGTGCAAAATAGATTTATTCATTACAACTGAAAAGATGATTAAAATTCTTCATAATATTCTTCTCAGCAGCAATATATTTGCAGAGATGTGTCTGTCATGCCTGGAAAACGCCCTGAAAGTCTTTGACGGGAATGTCGTAACATGCTTTTGGATGTTTTGCACAAACTCCCAATGCTTTCCTTTCAGCTCTTAGCTTTTTAGTTGGGGAAACCAAAGCCAAGACGGGACTGTTAGGAGGCTGGAGGAACCACCAGAGCAATCTCCTCCTAGCCCTCCTTGCTTGAACGCCTGGTGCTACTTGCCTGACAGTAATCTTGAAATGCAGTCGTCCTTGGACGCCTTTTGAAGAATTTGGTATGTTTTGGTAGCATTCTTTTCAAGTCGCACACAAATATTGGTGGCATATCGCTGTTACAAAGAAAAAAACACAGTTCACGCAGAAGCAAGTCTTTTCTTCTCAGACTGGTGCTGACTGGCTGGAAGGTCAGACCACCTATCACCATTTCCGACCATTCTACCCTGCTTCGATTGATAGTTGCGTCACAATGGAATATTACATATTACTTTCATAATGACATGGATATATCTTAGTTTTGGCTTATTGTGATGCTAAAACTGTAACGCTTTGGCTACATCCTGGCGATGGTACACAAGGGTTCTGTTGCTACGGTGACTAACCCACGTGGTTATTGTCCAATCGAAACCAAAAATCATTGGAGATCAAATCAGTGGATTTAGTTACAGAGTAATATTAAACTTTACTAATGGGCAATATATTATGGGAATGATTTCAGATGAATAATAAATTGTATGGATAACTCATTACGCCTCCTTTAGGCATATCCATGATATAAGCTATTTCCAACAGGGAAGTTGACCTAGCCTATGACACTCCCAGTATCAAGACCTTTAGCTCATAAACATCCATGGTGGAGTAGGGTTCTCATTCAGTGAGCCCATAGATCAAAGAACTCAACCTGCTGCAGGTGAGACTAAAATCCATATCTCCCGCATGAGAATTCAAGGCGTTAGCAATTGTTTTTTGTCATTTTTTGACCATTTGCCTTACTTATCTATGAACGTTGAGTCTACAAGGAAATTTGATATTGATATGCTTTAGCTATGGCCAAATGTGACACTGAAACTGTAAAGCTTCGGCTACGTCCGGACGATTGTACATGAGGGTTCCGTTGCTATGGGGCCTATTTAATTAGTAAAGCACTTTGAAATGTGTTGTGATAGTATTAATATGCTTTATTGGTATTATAGAACTTAAATTGTTATCCTATGAACAATTCATGCACATCTTTATTTTGGGCAGAGCCCTGAGAATGAATATTAAAATCAAATATGGGTTTTAAATATGTGAATCTAATGTTATGTAAAACCCTTCCGCTCCTAAAGAAAAACTTACCCTCTGTAAGATATCTTCAGATGTGGTGAGTTGCCTCTTTTGACCTTCAATTGTCCTTTCAAGGTCAGATATCTTCTCTGCCTGGGCATCGACTTGATCCGTAAGTACAGCAACTTGAAGGGTAAGCGATTCTTTATCGCTTTCAAGTCTTCTTAGTTGCTCTTGAAGCTCTGAAGTAGGCTAAACAAGTAAATTACAATAACTTTATACAATTAAAGCATTATGGTCATTAAGAATTATTTAAGAAATTGGGGGATTTTTTTTTCAAATCATTAATTTTGGAAAAATTAACTCTCTATATACATACATGTATCCATATATACAGAGTGTCCCACATTGAGATATCATAACTTTAGGGGTTTATTCTTCACCTTATTTGTAGTTCAGGGACGCAGAAATGAGCATTCTATTTGAAAATGTAGCAGAGCTGCTCAAATGTTCGTCCATTTTCAAAACTGTTGGTTTTTTTTATTAAAAAAAAACTATGTTTTCAGGATTTCTGATTAATGTATCGTAAATAACGACCACATTTTTAGAATCTACATTAAATTTACAATAGGAAACACCTATAATTGGAATATTGCCATGTAAATTAAGAGCTATACTAAAAGCCATATAGATGTGAACTATTGATATTAGTGTTTTCTTAAATTATTCAATATCTTCTTAATCCACTATTTGTAGACTTAGAGGTTTGCCTCCGTCACAAAAGTTGCTCTAAATTGGTACATAGTTGTTTTAGAAAAAAAAAAAAAAAATATATTTGAATCTAATTTTTTTCTGATTTCTAAGTCAAAACCAATATATGTGCTTTAACATGAAGGAGACACTCTGAACAGATTCTTCAATTCCACACGATAATGGTGTTGTCCCAACCCATATATATATATATATATACTCAAAAACACGCTGAGACATTGGGTTGTTGTAATTGGCTTTCCTTGTGATAGGAAGGAAGGAAACATGCTAAAACTTATTTAAACAAGGATTAGTTAATTTAACTCATCTATATTACAAATTAACTTACAGCTACATTCATTGCACATCTTCGACAGGATTCAAACAAAAGAAACAACCTGCTTTAATTTATTAATCCAAGCAAACTGGCTTTTTATTTACAAGTTAGAGAAACAACATTAGTGTAAATACCTTAACAAATCTATAAGAATAGTCACAAGGGAATGGTCTATAATAGTGGAAGTATTCCTTCTGGCAGTGCCTGTAGTCCATGGGAGGGGCCCAGAACTGCGGAGGAGGTGGGGGGTAGTCTCCGTGACAAGGACAGTCTCCTCGTCCAGGAGATCTCGAATAGTGGCTAGATCTACAGCGGTTCTCTCGCTTCTCTCGTCTCCTACCTGATCTATCGAGGCTGATGGACGTCTTCCTCAGTTTCACCTCGTTTGAAGACTCTGTTTTCTTTGCTTCTCTACCGCGTCGGGGCATTTCTATAGAGAGCGGGAGATCTTTCTCGCTTTTGGGAATACTCTGGCCGCTTTTGCTTCCTACCCAATGAAAATCTTCTTTGCAGCAGACGGTATCGTCGTCTAGAAAAAAATAAAACATTAGTAATATAAAAGGAAACTTGATTGATCATAATAAATTAATAGAGGTGATTGGCCAACTTTATTGGCTTGCTCGCTACCGATGATGCTAATCATTCTTTATGAGGATGTTTTTTATTTGGCATTTCAAAATTTCATTTTAAGGTAAAAGAAAATAATGTAAATGTATAAATATGTTTAATTGTCAGAAAAGTAACTGACAGCATATTACAACGTTAACATGATGATTCAACATTCATTGATGACTTTTTCCTCTGATTAAGGGTTGGGGGAACCAACTTCGGAATCAAGAGTGAAAGTTAAAAGAAGAACATATTGGAAATATTAACACCGAATAATTATCTGTTAGAGGCAGGAAACAGAAAAGCAGAATATTTCACCAGTAGAAATACTGATTGCGTTATAACAGGATTTAAAACAGTTGAATTTTTTAGTAGGGGTAGGGAAGCAATCAATTCAGTAAATCAATATGTGTTTTGTTTTTTAACTATTTACATCAACATGCTATTCATCATTGATGAAGGTATTTGAGCCATTGGGGATGGAATAATCAGACATGTCTGATGTAAGAATTTGACATTTCTTTTCTATATAGCAGCAATAGATGAAAGATTGGAATAAATGAATGATTTGATGACTTTGTCACCTTATGTGATACTTACATATATTGTTAATTGTTAGAGAGAAAAAAAAAAGAACAGACAGCATATTATGCACATTAACATAAAGAAGATATTTGAGCCAATGTGGGACGGAATAATTTAATAGTAGAAATTTATTTATATATTTTGGGTATAGAGTTGCAATGTGACTGGAATGGATGAATTTCTTTATCAATTTCATCAATGAAATATAACGGATGAATTGTTCAAAATATATGATACTTATACGTTCAATAGTTTAAAAAATAAAAATAAAAGAACTGACAGTGAAATAGATCCATTAACCTGATGAATATATTTAAAAAGGATAAAAATAATTTAATCACAGTAATTTGTCCCAGTTTGTATAAGTTTAAAATTTTCAATATGGAATTGCAATGATTCAGTAAAAAACTAAACATGTTATTATTAAGAAAAAAAGAGAGATAAGTATTTTTTTTTTCTCCTGGATTTTAGTTGTATTCTATAGAAATGGTAATATATTACAGATTTGAGCAATAAAAATCAAAAAATGAATTCGTTTTAATAGACTATACAGAAAATTTAAAATAAAATTTTGAATAATAAAAATTCAGATATCTTAAAATTATTAAACTAATAAAGCTAATCAATATATCCTTTCACACTCATGTTTTAAGGAGCAGATTTAAGTTATAAAAATTGAAAAATCAACTCATTTTAATAAGCTGAATACAGAAAATATTAAATATTATTTTTAATTAAAACACCTTATTTTTGTCATCACCTCAGACTGTAAATATTTCATTTATTTATTTCACCTCCATCCCACCTAACGTTTCGGCCTTCAGGTCATTTTCAATTTTATGATAGGCATAGATAAGTATTTTTGATCATGAAATATTCTTGTCAATGTGGGGGATAGTAAAGAAAATGGTGGAATGGCTGTGTTTTAGGACTGGATTTATACCTATAAAATAAATGTAAGTATTTTTTAATAATGTAATTAAGGTAGAATTATAATACATTGATAATATATATATATATATATATATATATATATATAATAGTGATTTTAAGGTTTAATGTTAAGTAGTTTGAGAAATATGCCAGGATGACAAGACCTATAATACAGGATTTTAATAAAGAGGCTGCTGTTTTTAAGGTAAAATATTTTTTAAATTATAAAAAATATTGACATAGGGTTTATATTAATATAAATGATTGTATAAAAGGGTCTATTGTGAAGTAACATTTACTATAATTTTCTTCGAGATTTGAAAATGGCCTGAAGGCCGAGACATTAGGTGAAATGAAGGTGAAATAAATAAATGAAATATTTATGATCTGAGGTGATGATCAAAATAAGATGTTTTAATTAAGTTTGTCCTCAGAATTTTCTTTTGGAGAAAAGAAGAATACAATAAGATAATATTTTTAATAATAAAAATTCAAATTTCTCAAAATTACTAAACCAACAATAACTAATCAATATATTCTTTCACACTCATGTTTTAGGGAATAATTAAATTTGTACTCAAAATAAACAATTTCAAAATAATGTAAGTAAGAAAAGAATGTAATGTTAATTCAAAAGAGAATGTCGGGGAAAGGCAGAGACCTACCTGCTTGAGAAATATTATACTCTTCTTTTGTTCAGGAAAATATAGAATTTCAAGATATTCTTCTAGAATTACTAACTAAAGAAGAATGACAAAGAAGACACTGTACCTACCACCATTGTTGCCCTCTTTATCCGAGTTAGAAGCAGTCGAAGTCGTCGTGCTAGTCAGGGAATGATCGTCCTTCCCCGAGTCTGTAGAGCTATTGCACTTTATCGTCGAATCGTCCATGCTCGAGTCGAGATTCTCTGTAATGTAGTTCCAGAAATGTATCATTCTATAAAAACACCTGAGGAGAGTGACAAAAACGAAAAACACGACCGAGACATAGCGCATTGGAGAGAGAGGAGGATTTTATTTTGAACTAAAGCATCAGAGAGCCTGATTGTTTCTAGATGAACTAAGAATAGACCGGGCGGCCTTACTGGAAAACAGTTTAGATTCAGGCAAAGCAATCTGTGCAAGTAGCCGCTGGCTTTTATCTACATATGTTTTGATTTTAAACCAGCCTTGGACTCATTTACATCTGTTCCTTATTTATTGGATGATTATGGGAAACACTAAGAATTCACATAACATTTGCCATATAAACAATCCTTTAGTCTTTTAAAAAAAAATAATCAGATAAAAAAACTAAGGAGTTTTATAAGTTGTGCATGGAAATATCTTTTGTAATAAATGATACAAACATATATGTATATAAAATAATTAGAAATATAATATATCTCTACATTTTTTTTTTTTTTTTTTACATCATCGTTATAAATACAATTGATTGCATATATACTTTCTTATATAAAAGCCTATGTTTTAGAAGAAAACAAAAAAAAAAAGTTAATGTAAATATCAAAATGGAATACATTTTTTAATATTTTTTGGAAATACTATTTTATTTCATTATTATTATTATTATATAGTTTTAAGGACTTATAGTCTTGTATTTAAGTACTAAAATTAATTTTTGATCTCCTGTTTCTATTTTTTTGTCTTTTATTTCTTTATTGTAAAATGTTAATGTTATGTAGGAACAAAATAGGTTCGTAAAACATGGGTATGTAACATGGAAAATTGTGTCAGATAAACTCAGTCATAGAATTTTTAGATCAATTGAGCAATGTTGAGATAAAAAAACATACATAAACATTCAAAATTTGGATGTCAATTATTCTTTGGACTCTTGATATTGGTGTCTACAAATAATTACATTTTTTTTGTAGGTGTTAATAATATAAATTAAATATTGAATACATTGAATAGAGAGATAGAGGGGGGAGAGAAAAAGGAGAGAGTGAGTGAGAGGGATTATTGCAATGAGAGAGAGAGAGTGTGTGTGTGTGTGTGTGTGTGTGAGAGAGAGAGAGAGAGAGAGAGAGAGAGAGAGAGAGAGAGAGAGAGAGAGAGAGAGAGAGAGAGAGAGAATATAAAATTTTTAAAATCAAATGAAGAGTGAAAAGTTTTTAATAATATAAATTAAAAGTATAAAACTTTGAAGCCTATGTCAAGAAGCAAAGAATAGAAGGAGTGAGAGTTTTTAAACATAAAGTGGGAAATTGTAAATTTTCATGTCAACTACTCATTGGAAAATTCAATATTCCTCTATTCGAGTAATTTTTATATTTCACTAATATTAATTAAAGGAAGAAATATATTCAAACCTGAGCAAAAAGTTTTTATTTTACTTTCTTTTTTTTTTTGCTTTCCCCAAGGCAGGAGTGACAGGTGTCACGACAGAGCATAGTAAAAGGACTGATGAAGAGAGGAGAGAGAGAGAGGGAGAGAGGGATAGAGAGGAGGGAGACAGGGAGAGAGAGAGAGAGAGAGAGAGGAGGGAGGGAGTCACATGCTGACTGGTACTTATGGCAGATAGTGTTTATTGTCCAGCTGTCATAGGACCTGTCGATATCAGAGAGTAAAACTCGACTCCACCCCCACTCGATCAGAACCTCAATACCGATTCCATCTCCATCATCGAGCCTACTCCCAACAATAATACCAGATTAACATCATTTAATAATATACAACAAAGGATTCTCGATTACATATCATCCCATAGCAAGGATTGTGATAAGCCAAATCATTATCATTGGCTATTGAAAATAAATTAAAATTTTGGCCACAATATAAGCCCAATTATTAAAATATTAATGAAACTGGTAGAATATAAGTATTTATTAGTGAATAAAGTTATGAAGATGGTGGAAGGGTATATTCATATGAGGCGGGTAACAAACCTCCGAAATTATTTTTGTTATCCAATTTAATGCAACATTTTGGACTTTATTGTCCTTCTTCACGCATAATACTGTAAATTCTCAATATTGGTTTTAAGTAATAATTTAATGCAATCATTTGTGATAATTGGTAACTAATATTACTTAAAATTGTGAAATTACAGTATTATATCCGAACAAGGGCAATGAAGTCTGATAAGTTTCATTAAATTGCATAATAAAAAATAATTTAGAAGTCTCACTACCCATCTTTAATTCTACCTGTCTTTTGTGAATATTTATTATTCTTCCTGAAGTCTAACTGTATTAAATCAGTGTTCTCCTGCTACTATTAATCATTAGTTTGTAAACATAAACAGAAAACAAATGAGGCGATGACTTTCAAAATGGGTTAAATCCGCATTTTCATCAAAATAATTTTTTTTTTCTTAAAAATGTTATGTTTTTTCCTTCCATCATCTGGTAAAATCATTTTCTTTCTAAACTTTCCAAATCCTATTGAAATCAAGGGTAGAAATGTTGATTCCCTTTCAAAAGGGGATAAAGGCCATAATTCCCCTATTTGACGTGTACCTGTAATTATTATTTTTAGTGAAAAACATTAGTTTTTCCAGAACTGGATTATTAGAAAAAATCACCCCAACAGCAGTACAATTAAGATTATTTTATGTTCGTTTTGTGTATAATTATTATTGAATATTGTATAAAATTATTAAAAAGAGGGTTATAAATTAATATGTTTATTATTTTTGTATAAAAATGGTTGTATTACTGTATATTGCAATCAATATATTTATTATTATTCTATATGGTATAAAATAAATATGTTTATTATTATTCTAAATGGTATAAAATTATTAAAAAGAGGGTTATGAATATGTATTTTCCTTTTGTGATTTCCTTAATCCCTTCAAAATGGGGTAAGTCCATTTTGATTTTAAGTTTTTCACACAGCTACATTTTTTTTTTGTTGGTAATTTAATAATAACCTCATGAAATACAAGGAAATGAATGTTAGTGTGACCTCATAAATAATAATTTCCTATTGAAATTATACTAGCTTAGATGTTTATTGTGTCACCTGAAAAGTTTTACGATTTGGATATATCCTGTTTTGAAAGTCGAGGGCTCAAATATGAGGACTAATTTTCATTAACAGAAACAGAGAAAAATTAGAACAGTAACAATGAACAAATTTGAACAATGTACATTATTACGAAGACAAGGTATAGTTGGGATTCGGCTAGGAGAAAAACGTCAGACTTTCAGGAAGAAATCTGTATTTGGACGTTTCGGCTGCACATTGGCAGCCTTCTTCAGCTAAAAAATACAACTTATAAGTAAAAAAAAAAAAATAAATAAATATAAAACTTGTAAGTAAAAAACAGGCAGAAATGAGTGTAGTATATACACTTATATAGTGTAGTATATACACTTATATTTTAAAAAATAATCTTATTTTTACACAATGAAAATACGGTAGTTGGAAAGTAAACAGCATGTAGAAAGTAGTAAGTAAACAGTACAAAAAAGGAACATTTTAAAAATAAGATTATTTTTTAAGATATAAGTGTATATACTACACTATATAAGTGTATATACTACACTCATTTCTGCCTGTTTTTTACTTACAAGTTTTATATTTATTTATTTTTTTTTTTTTTACTTATAAGTTGTATTTTTTAGCTGAAGAAGGCTGCCAATGTGCAGCCGAAACGTCCAAATACAGATTTCTTCCTGAAAGTCTGACGTTTTTCTCCTAGCCGAATCCCAACTATACCTTGTCTTCGTATCTCTGCAACGGCTAACTATCTCCATCTTCACAATGTACATTATTGTGTAGATTACATTATTGGGTTGGGATCAAAATGCATAACTCTTTAAAGTTTTATTTTATTAATATACTTTGTTTTCAGGGCAATTCCCTATACAAAGGGGTATTATTTACGAACATAATACTAATTATTTTAAAAAAATATACAAAATAATAACAGACAAAGAGAAAATAAAAATCTTAATCCAATTTATGTTTATATTACTAACCCCTCCTTTTCAATTTATTTTTGTTTATTATATCATTAAATACACTTCTATTTATAATGCTCTGGTTCGTGAAACTCATTTACTCTGTGCTGAAATCGCATTTGAAATGGATCTCACAAGAAACCGCTTATGCCATGTTATGCTTTGGGAATTCGATAAAGGAGAAAATGCTGCTTAAACTTATCGAAAACTTGTAGAAATATATGGCAGTCTGCAAAACTCATAAGTGGCAGGAACATGAATTCAGTTGATGAAGTGAAAAACAAAGTGTTACCTTCTTTAATTCAAAACCAAAGGATTTTTTCAGAAAAGGGATTCAAAATTTGGTTTCAAGATGGCAAACTTTTATACAAAAATATGGTTTAGAACATGTTTCATTGATTTTATCCTATACCTAATAGCACGCCACTAAAAACCCACATTACTTATGGGATGACTTGATACTTATATTAAAATAGAATTCAAAAGGCATATTATAATAACCTAGCCAACAATTTAGGATTCCATAGCAAATTTTCTTAAGTTTATATAATAATAGAGGCTATTATAGAGGAGATTTATTTACACCATTGAGAAAAATAAAGATGTTATCAGGAGGGATGTTTATAATATCTGAAAGCTATGATAATCTGTAGGGATTGTAAATAGGGCGAGCAATGAATATATGGCAAATATACCATAGTGACATTGAATACTCCAGTTCCTGTTGTTCATCTAAGTCAAGCTACATAGGGTATGGACAGTAACTTCATGAGTGACCGTCGGATTTATAAAAGGGTGCTAATATCTCAGTTGTTGATGCGCAGTATATATATATATATATATATATATATATATATATATATATATATATATATATATATATATAAATCCACTAAAAGATGGAGTAGATCTTGGTATTTACGGATATTGTACTATTCTTGTAATTTATTTTTAATTTGAGCTAGTACATTATAAAATGAAAATGGGAGGTTCGCATTTAGGCAAGCTGATATTTTCTGGTTGGAATCAAACAAAAGCCTACTCGACGGACAGACGTTCGACAATGTGGCACTATTTATATCTAATTCACATAAAAAAGTTTGATAATTGTCAATTAACGATTTCATTTCCTCCCTTCTTGAACATTCATAACGCATAAATAATTTCATGTTTTTTTTTGTTTTTTTATTAGAAAGTAATAACTAAAAAATGTTTAAGGGGCCATTTTAAAGTTCTAATGGTTAGTTTTATGTTGTCAACGATTGCCAAATGTTCTAAAAATTCTATGACAGGGTTTGCCTAAGTTTATAATATATACCCTCCCTCTCGCTTTCATTATAAATTCTCATTCCTCCACTTGTTTTTCTCTTGTTATGATATAATATGATCTTCTATGGAGCAAGAAGAAATAATATATATATATATATATATATATATATATATATATATATATATATATATATATAAAATAAGTTAAAAATACAAGTCATTCCTCAGGTCTTATAAAAATATGGATGACACAAAATTCAAATGGGAAACTTATTTAAAAAAAAAAAAAAAAAAAAAAAAAAAAATTGTAATAAAACAAATAATTATTTTATTAGTAGAATTGTAATTGTGATAAAAGATAATATTAAATAAAGAAAAAGAGGAGAAAACAAAAATAATAAATTTCATAAATATAGGCAAATCTGAATAGATTTGTCTGTTTATTAACATTAATAATAATAATCATAACCAAATGATTATGATTTTTTTTATCAATATTTAAGGAAATTAGAAATTATTTTATATGTTTAAGGCGTGGAAATAGTGTAGAGATTTTGACTACCTTCAATGAGCTTCATGTAAGTAATGTGAAGTGAGTACATTTTCTTGTTTCCTGTAGTCTGTTAGTATGTGTTTTATAGTTAGCAGTTTAAATTAAAAATAATTTATTTCAAATTCAATTTATTTTAAATTTTGTTATAATATTTAAATTGATCAAATAATTTGCAAAATGAACAATTTACTTATAAAGAAAAACTCATTGGTTGATATAGGCATTTTTTTTATTTATTTTATGACTTCAGGAGCTTTAGGCTAATTTTAATTCAAGGCAATATGCAAAAAAAGTTCTTTCAACATCATTGCAATAAACTGAAAATGATTAAACCTTAAAGATTATAGTATTTGCTGTTGAAACATTTTAATCAATTTGATAATTTAATCCAATGCTTCCTCCAAACTAATCCATTCAAATTATTCTTTAGATAAATAATAAGTAATTAATAATTAATAGTATCAACAATTTAAAATGTTTAATAGAATTTAAATTTTATCATCAAATTATTCTAAATAAATTGGATAATGTGTTGTTTAGAGACAAAAATGAACGATGATTTGTATCCAACCATTTTTTGTTGTATCCGATCTAAGATGTTTTGGGAAGCAACGCGTAGACCTAAAACCAATTTTATATTATGTTTATTACATTTACTCATAGTGATAATCTTTGGTTAATAAATATATAAATAATTTGAATGTCACTCCCAAAAAATATACAAAGAAATACATTAACCCTCCCCCTTGGACCATTTTTAAGAATCGAAATGTCGTAATGACATTGGACAAAATTATGTTAATAACTATAAAATACTAATATAACTATAATAATTTAGTTATTTGATTAATAATATAATGGAAAACACTTGTAAGATTTAATATTCTAATTGTATCACTATTTGCAAGTTTTTTTTTTTTTTTTTTTTTATAGATTTTAACGGTGCATCAACTATTTGGCTATTAGGGCCGGGCTATCTACAGATTACCACCCTTATTGAATTTTATGTTTTGGTTTAAATTAAATAAAACATCAAATTAACAAATTATTGATTTTACTTGTATTATCAAATCATTATGAGAAATAGGGTATCCTGAATTTGGACGTACCTTGATATTTGAAAAAACAAAAAAACAAGCAACATCGTTTAGATTACTCGATGTTTTAATAGGTTGTGCTCAAGAATGACATTTTTTGTTTTTAGTCTTTATTTTCTTAGCCTATGATCACTTTTTTTCAACTATAATTTTCTTATTTAGTAATAAATATTTTTTTTGTCGATAATGCTGACTCAGGTTGTTCTATTATAACATTTTTTTTACAGGTGATGGCCATAACAAGGAATTTTCTTTTATTTTGTACTAATTTATTTTATTGAATTGTATCGTAAATTTATTTCGGAATTTTTATTGTTGCATTTTTAAAGGTTCACTAGATTCATAAACTTTTAATCATAAGTCTGTGTAAATTTCTTTTTGTACAAATTTATATTGATGTACATATATAAATCAACACATAAACAAAAATAATTACAAATGATGAGACATTAAATAAAGACATATCACTATTTTTAAAAATTGAATTTTAATTAATTAAAATGAAAAATTGTTCATGTATTATCCATATTGTTAGATTACCTATAAATGATGTAAATTCATTTGTCACGTTTTTATTTGACAAAGTTATTAACAATAAAAAAAATGGTGCCATTGGCCATAGCAATCGACGCACCATAATAAAAAAAAAATCTCTTTTATTTAATTATATCAGAAAAATTAAAATTAAATTCAGGTAAGATATACTGATGGATGTCATGGAACTATGACATGATAATAACATTTAAATTATAATCCAGAAAATTCTGGAATTTCATTAATAATATAACAGAAAAAGCTTGTGAGATTTAATCTGATAATTATTATTGCTTGTATAATCTGTGTATTGTATACTTGGGCGTAAAAATTTAAATATTGTTGCTTTGAAATAAAGACACAACCATTTCCTACAAATTACTTTTAAGATATGAAATAATTTATAAAAATTAACATAACTTTCACTTAATTTAGAGCAAAAAGAAAAATTTAAATTCAATAAAATAAAAAGTAAAAGGAACAGTATCACTTTTGATTTTTTTTTTCTAACTGTATATATTTAAATAAATACAATATAAGTATCTATAATAATTTTAATTGGCTCAATTGAGAGTATTCATTTATAATTATATGGCATTGTCAGGGGTCAAAAGATACAGTACAATACTTTTGTTAATATAATACAAATTGTTTATATAGTTTTAAATTTAATTTGAAGGAATTCACTTCCAGGAAATTATGATTTGTTCTATAAACTTTTTAAATTGTTTTTATTTTATGTTTGGCTAGGTATTTTTTCATCTAGTCAGTTATGCTAAGTAAACAGGTGGTATTTGGGTATAGTATTGGTGTCAGAAATGGGGAGGGTTATAAATAGTATGACTAGACACCAAAGAATTCTAGGTATGTTATTGCGCTATGCCCGATTTTCGTGTTTTTATTAAATAGTATACGAAAAAAGTTGATAAACTGTCACTTACCTCTTGAGACAGACTGTCTCTGCAGCTGCCGCTCCAAGAGAGCGATGGTTGAAGCGACAAGACTCCCGTCGCGTACCATCCTTGCCGCACTCTGATAACTCACTGATTCCCGCCTTAGCGCGGGTAAAATTAGCCCGGCCTCACAGCTGTCTCTGAGCGACTCTCACACTGAACTAGAGGTTTCACAATGTGCTCAGATAAGAGAGGCAAAGCTCGCCCCCACCTTCTCCACCATTGTCAGCGGGCTGGCTTTTCACACGACGAAAACAACACAGTTCGGAATCAACAAACCTTCAACAGGTTGTATTGACCGGTTGGCGAATAGGAAAGTAGTTTTTTTTTTTTTTTTTTTTTTTTTTTTTTTTTTTTTTACGGCGCATCTACTTCTAGGTCATTAGCGCCGACATCCAGGGTGCAGCGAGGAATTTTCCCAGCGAGCCTTGAGATGAGAAAATTCCTGCCGGAGGTGGGAATCGAACCCACCATCTCCCGCTTATGAATCCAGCGCGCTAGCCACTAGACTACGGGAGACCCCTAGGAAAGTAGTTATTCGAACTTCTGCTCCGAATAAATTAACTATCGGTATAGTTTTGGCTTGATTAAATTCATTATCAAACAGAACTTGAGATGTAAAAACAGTTTAGTTAGACATCAATCTTTCAGTGGAATGCAGGATACGATCGTAATCTTTAAGGTGGCCATACACGTTCAGTTCAAATCTCAACCCTGAGACAGTACGGTTTGGCCTCAATGTTTGAACTGTACGGATCTAGCACACACACGATAAGTTAATAAACCTCAAGGCAGGGACTGCACAGTCCAGTTATAGTAGACCCAATGAATGTGAAGCAAATATACTTTTGTCCACACAAATCAGGCCTGGCCTGCACAGTCCCGGCCTCATTGGACTGTACAGTTAATCTATTGGTGTTATCATTCTACTTCGATGGACTGTACAGTTCAACTCTGGCCTCAAGGATGTCTCATACTCATCTCTCTCGTCTCATACGCATCTCTTTGGACTGCGCAGTCCAAATCTTGAGATATTCCTCGCCCTGTATGGACACCCTTAGGGTGGGTTTACACTTGCTAGTTATTGCAGGATATTTCTATCGGAGAGAAATTGCGACTACTGAAAACCCATGTAAAATGTATGTCTGCAATAAATTGCTCATGGTAGAATTTATTGCAGACATACATTTTACATGGGTTTTCAATAGTCGCAATTTCTCTCTGATAGAAATATCCTGCAATAACTAGCAAGTGTAAACCCACCCTTAGATGTTGTTTGTAGCAATAAATCCCAATACCCCTACAGAAACCTTTTATGGGAGGAGTAGATTAAGAACGCTTCTTCAGTCGATCTCGAGAAAAAATGTCCATAAACCACTATTCTCAGAAAATGAGTTAGTGCAGATTACATCAGATATACATCTCAAAGCCACAACATCTGATACAAAAGTCGAGTATATTTAAAGATAAATATTCGAATCTTAGGCAAATCGACCTTCAACTGACGGCAATGTTTGGGTTAACTTACTTGTGCGAGTTTGCATTTTCTAAAATGAAGATACTTAATTCAAAACAACGCAATGGACTATCAGACGAACCAAGCCTGCGAATAGCTCGAAGTAATTAATTACCATCTACTTGTTGTTTTAAAAGCTAGCATTTCATAAAAATGTTTTTGCAGAGGGCGTTTAAATTCTTCACGAGATATCAGAACAAAGTATAAACTGTCTTTATTCCAAGTTTCCCAAATCACACTAAGGAGAAGGACGTAAACGCGCTAAGATGACGCCGTTCCTCCAAAGCGGACCGTTAACTTATTTACTGGCCCTTTGAGTATTTTATAAAAATCATTGGAATGTTTTGGGCCATTTTTGAAAGTCACAAATTAATCAAGCAAATAAGTAGAAGTTTCACTTTCCCCAGCAGTAATTAGGAAAAGAATGAAAGTTTTTCCAAACGAAGAAAACACATGGCGTCTAACAATGTACAAGTCAAGAAGCAAACGTGAGAAATATTCTGATGATTCACACGTCTTAATCGTGTAATTAACATTTCTTTAAAACGAATATTATTATGAAAGTTTTCTCTTCATGAAAAATAATCTTTTCATTTTTAATAATTTGTTTATTGATTGTGAGTCCCGCAAAGGAGGCGACGAACTCATTAAAACGGCAGAATCAAAGGCAGTTAGTTTTGGTCAGATCTACGATTGTTGGTAAGTTGTCCTTAAAAAAAAAACTAGTGGCACGAGCCTATATAGGAAAAAATTTGGGAGGGGGGGGGGGGGCTGGGAGCATTTGGGGGGTATGGAATACTAACAATATAGAGCTTGGAATAGTTAGCCAATTAAAACGCTATTAGGCACAAAAAAAATCTGAACTAATTGATCTCGTGTAATTTATTTTTAAGGTTTTTATGACACATTTTTACTGATTAAACCCAATTTTCGGAGAGGGGCTGAACATCGAATTCTGAGTAGTGGACAACATCGAATTCGGAAGTAATAATAAACCTAAGGAATAAGTGGTCACAAAAGAATCTCCTACAACTGAATCGGTGAGAGCAGAAACCAAGGTCACAAATTTCAAAAAGTTCCAAGGAGAGACATAAAACATCATAAATTCTCCAAAATTTCAAATAATCGAAAACTTGCTTTTTTGTTGCTGTCATACAAAAATTACATAGTTTCTATTTAAATCGGCCTCAGGAAAATTGAAAATGTAATCAAAAACGAATTTTCGATTTGTTTGGACTGAAGTGGTTTCTGCTCTCACCGATTCAATTAGAGAAACCACAAATGCTGTTAGTACACTTTGAACCGTCTTGTAACCTGTGACAACGTCGATCATCACAACTATGTAACATTTGAAAAGTAATTATGAAAAAAGGAAAACAATGTTCAAAAAACATATTGGAGATTATTTTACAGTTACTGATCAATAAGGTAGTCATACATACGTACATATGTTCCAACTTAATATGAGTTCTCAAGTTCTGAGTGTTCACTCAAATAATCACCCTGCTCAGAAGAAGGGTGTTTTGAGGACTCTGTTGCTACGTGCAAAAAGGTTGTGCAGCAGCGAGAATTATTTCTAGGAGGAGGCAGAGCATTTGCGGAAGGATTTCCAAAGAAATGGCTACAAGGAGAAGGAAAAAAAGACAGCACAGGTGGATGTGTGTCGCGGGATCGGCCGCAGGAAGTGGAGGAGCGAGCTCGTCGACTGACCGATGGTTGGGTATCTCCGCCGTACGTACGCGGTGTGTCTGAAAGGGTTGGTAGGCTCTTTGTGAAGCGTGGTATCATATGTGCTTACATGGCCTTTGATAAGATTGGCGACGTCCTGGGCTCGACGAAGGATAGGCTGTGGCTGCAGGGCAAAGGATTTCCAAAGAAATGGCTACAAGGAGAAGGAAATAAAGACAGCACAGGTGGATGTGTGAACGGATCGGCCGCATGAAGAGGAGGACCTAGCCCGTACACTAACAGATGGTTGGGTATCTCTGCCATAAGTACGCGGTGTGTCTGAAAGGGTTGGTAGGCTCTTTGTGAAGCGTGGTATCAGATGTGCTTACAGGCCCTTTGATAAGATTGGCGAGGTCCTAGGCTGTAGGAAGGATAGGCAGTGGCTGCAGGACACAGGGGTGTGTCTACTTCCGCGTGACTGCCGCAAGGTGTACGTGGGACAGATAGGAAAGAAGGTGTGCACCAGGATTAAGCAACACTGTGCGGACTACAAGCATGGCCTCGCCAAAACGTCGGCTGTAGCAAGACATGAGCAAGAGTGCGGAGGGCAGACGCTTTTTGATCAGGTGAAGACGTTGGGTCACCTCGATCGCCGTTTGATAAGGGAAGCTATCGGAATTCGGAAGAGTTCCGATAATTTCAATAACGGTGATGGATGGAAATTACCTAGGACGTGGATACCGGCCTTGGCTAGAGCACGTAGAGGTGGTCAGGACTTCGACCCCCAGGGCCGCCACATGGGGGGACAGCCGGGTACAGTTGTCCCAGGCCCGGGCGCCGTGGGGGCCGGGCCGGGCCTCGCTAAGTGGGAAAGATGTATAGGTTATGAGCTTGTAAAAATAATGGGGTTTAGAAATATAGACAGGCGTAGCCTAAATTTATTGCAATGGGATCTATATTTTTTTTAATGTACATAAACGACAAAACAAGTACAGTCCCAGAGTAGTATATTTCATTAGGAGTCGCAATAAAACTACAAGTACCGAAAGTCGGCACCGAATGTCGGCTTTTATTCTCATTTCGCTCAAAACTCAAGATGAATATAATTTTAAAATGTCCAAAGTCCTATAGCAAAGTTCTAGAATTTTCAGTCTGCCTCTGAGAAGTGGGGGCCCGGCTTTGAGAAGGGGGGCCCGTGGTCTGGTCCGGGCCCGGCTCTGAGATGTGGCGGCCCTGTCGACCCCTGAAGGATTAGCGGAGAAGACTTTGACCTGGAAAGGATTAACAGGCAGCAGGTATAAAACGGCCACGGGTCCGAGCACCAAAGACATTTTGCTTTCAGATAAGGCTGCACCTACATTGGAACCGTATTTCTCCCGATCCGATCCGATCCGATTTCGTTTGATCGACAACGGCCAACAGCAGCCGACGTGAGTGCCTACATTGGTCTCGACCCGATCCGATGCGATTTAGTCACAGCTCGTCAGTAATTACCTCGCAGTGAAGTGAAAATGAGTGATTCATTTAAGAAATACCACCTAATAAGCATAGAAACCTTCGATTAGGTTGAATGTTGGAGGTAAGAGAAGTATTGGTATTCATATTTTAAAATTATTTATAAGAAAGATAACTAGGAGGTTATAAGCATTGGAAGGTTATAGACGTTGGGTGGTTATAAACATCTTTCCACTCAATTTAATAAACAAGGGAAACAAAAAACGAAAATGTGTATTGTAAGTTGTTCTAAATTGTATTTCCTTTGATTTCAACAAAAAAAAAAAAAAAAAAAAAAAAAAAAATGCATTGAAATCGGTTAAGATTTAGAACCAGTAGACCTTTTTGAAACACAATATTTGGGTTGGGGCCATTATGCTGTGACGGTCCGAAATCGGTCTACAAACAAACATGTTTGAATGGCCAAGAATCGGTGGCCATTGGATTGGATCGAATCGGGTCAGGTCGAGACCAATGTAAGCACCTCCATTAAGATGCATGTGTTTGTTTTTCTTCCAACCATCGGTGGCTATTGGATCGGATCGGAACGGGTCCAGTGCAGGTCCCCCTAACGAACAAGCATCATGTGCCACCTGAGGAATTCGGCTGTAATGCCGGGGAAAATTTGTGGTTTAGGAAACCGCAACGCTGGAGATACATGCCGGCATGTAGGAGGAGATGAGATCACCCATCGACGAATATTAATTATTGTGATGGACAACTGTCTAATAATAAATTTAATTATTGCTTTCATTCAGAGCTTTATATTTCTTTCTGGTAGCAACATTATTCTATTATTACAGTATTAGGAAATGGACAATATTAAACGAAACGTCAAAAGAGCATTTGTATATAGAATGAAATAAAAAAGATAGGTTACAATTTTTAAAATTGTTGTAAAATAAAAATAAACCTATATGTATTATTAAACTACATAGAGAAATAAAAAGGGGGGTGGGGTAAATATATGAAGGGGGACGGGATGAGATGGAGTCCCTCGTTGGGAAAGGACGAGGCACACAAAGGAGCAATCTTCTTCGCCATGTTTTGTTCACGAATCAAGACTCCACAATGGAATCCTGGAATATTTTAACATTTCAACCACATCTCATTCAAAACTTATATTATTTTTGTGAATATTAAAGCAGCGGGTATACTTATGGAGGAAAAGTCTTAATAACAATACACACGGGGTCCTATGTAGTCTGACACTGGGTGTCAGAAAATAATGGTCATCCGTTGGCCAGATGATTCTCCAAACGGAAAAAATAACCCCCATATTGACCCCGCGAAAGTGACCTTGAAATGTTATTCAAGGTCAAATTTTTTTTTTATTGCATATTTCGAATCTCAGAGTCATGAGGAAAAAAAAGTCAACGGCACCATAAGTCAGAAATGACTCTTTATGGTCAAAATTACCATTCACAACGTATACTTGGGCCATTCCATTCCAATTGACATATGGTGGTGCTGCTCATATTCTTATGCAAAAATACCCTATAATTTTTTAAAAAAGCATCTTCTAGTATACAAAATTATAAGTATATCGAAGAACGAGCTTCTCAATGGCAATCATTGGAGGACCAAAAGTCATATTTCACGATTGATAGGAATGCCTTCATGAGGTCATTCTCGAAGATCGCACAATGTATCGTCCGATGGGCATATATATATACATATATACACACACACACACACACACACACACACATTTAATAATGTTAACGGCTGTCATTTCGGTGTCTCTGAAGTAGGATTGATGTTCATTTGCAAACGCTGTTAATGGTCATTTTGACCATAAAGAGTCATTTCTGACCTATGGAGCCGTCGACTTTTAGCACTTTCCTCCGAAGGAAAGTAGCTATTGAGGTTGGACTCATGACGGAATTTTTGAAAAATTTCTTCAAATCTTTATCGATCCTACCTAGTAGACACCGAAAATGACCCCCGTTAAAATTTATATATATCTATATATATATATATATATATATATATATGCATATATATATATATATATATATATATATATATATATATATATATATATATATATGTGTCTGTTAGCACGATAGCGGCCAGAGTTTTTGTTTTTTCGTCACGAAACTTGGTATATAGCATTCAATTAGCAAACGATTGAACGAGTTCGTTAACCACCAAAATCGGTCCACCGGAAGGGGGGGTTTACCCCAAACCCAAAACACTAATTTGACCATTTCAGCCGTAATATTTGTTATATTTCAACAAAACTTGGTATTCGTAGTGGTAATATAGAGAGAAAAGTGAGATATAAAAATGAACTAAATCGGTTCATGAGGAGGGGGGGTTTACTCCGGACCGACAATACCAATTCGCCACTACCAGCCGTGATTTTAGGTATATTTCGACGAAACTCGGTATTCATAGTGGTAATCTACAGGTAAATATGTGTTGTAAAAATAAACTAAATCGGTTCATTAGGAGGGGGGGTTTACTCCGGACCCAAATTACTAATATACTCATACTGGTCGTAATTTCTGCTGTATTGTAACGAAACGCGGTATACGTCGTGGGTAACTCATGAGAAAGAAGTGTTGTAAAAATGAGCTGAATCGGTCAATCGGAAAGGGGGGTTTACTTTGTAATATATTTCAATAGAAAAGCCAGCCAGATATAGGTTCACAAAGGCGCCGCAAGGAGCGCTAGAGGGACTCTATCCGGTTCCTGTGTTAGATCAAAATACGATAATACGAGGTTTTTTGTATTTATTACGTAGTGTAGTAGGTACCATGTGTAAACATAACTCTGGAAGCAAATTAATAATTTATCAGTTACTCATTACAAAATTAAAAGAGAACTATTCATGTTTTTATTTTATTTATGTAGGATATTTTAAGCAAATTGTTCTGGAAAGCAGTCTACACTACCCAAATTCTGAGGAAAGTGCTTAGTTATGCAGCTCCTGCGTGACGGACTTTTTCTTCCTCATTTCTTGTAGATTCGAAATATGCAATAAAAAAATTTGACCTTTAATAACATTTCAAGGTCATTTGCGGAGTTCAATATGGGGGTAATTTTTTGCGATCTCCCACGTACGTACCCTGTATGTTGGATTCTCATGCGGGGTGGGTTCGAGTCCCGCCTGTGGGAGGCTGACTTTTTTCTCGCCCTGAACTATTGAATGTTTAAAAATATGCACATTAGCAGAATGATGGCAATCAACCCGTGACAGCTGGACCTCCCGCCAAAAAAAATATTTATTCCGGGAAATATTTTCTCTCCAAAGCTTGAGACTGTTCGGCACATAAATAAAAACAAGTAGCTTTTAGTAATCATTGGGGAATTCCATAAACTATTTTTATGTGTTTGACGGATTGAGAATATAACTCAAGATTTTATTGATTGTTACAGAGCTAGACATTATAACTTAGAATTTATTTTATATATTTATTTTAATGTTTTATATCTGCTTTTAAAGAAATTATAATGATAAATTAAGGCTTAAATTGTAAAAATTCCAAATTTTATGTTTATAAAAATATAATGTGATGCAAATAGTTAGGGTGATAAGAAGTCGTGGTATAGTTGCGGTTCGGCTAAGAAAAACAGAAAAATCTGTATTTCAGCAAGTTTTTTGGGACAGCCTTCTTCAACTAAAAAACAACAAATACACAGATTTTACAAAAGGAATAATTAAATGCATTGGAACATTAAAATCGGATATAAAACATTTTTTCAAGTGCAGTTAAGAAACAAAACATTTCTTGAGTAAATAAACATTAGTTTTTACATAGAGGTTTACATACTTTTTACAGTAGTTAAGAGTAAAAACAAATTACAATATTTTCAATTATAGATAATAAGCAATATATTAAATACCAATGAATTTTGCACGATTCTATTATATATTTGTTGTTCTTTTTACAGAAGAAGGCTGACAAAGACGTTCAAAAAATACATTTTTTCCCGAAAATCTGAATGTTGTTTTTATCCGAAACCCAACTATTCCTTGTTTTCTTATTTATGGAAATAGTTTGTGGCGTTATTTATTGATTATTTTATTATTGAACTAAATATCCAGTCCACAAAATTAGTGGTCAATGCAATATTTTATGCATAAAACTGCATTATTCATGTTATTCCAGTTCGTTAAAATATAAAAGGTATTTTATACACTTTTATTGTGCTCAGCTGTCAAGAAACTATGTCTAAAATTCAGGAAAAGTAATTTTGTTAAAAAAAAAAAAAAAAAATCCGTCACGCAGGAGCTGCATAACTAAGCCCTCAGAATTAGGTAGGGTCGAGTGCATTCCTGAATAATTTGCTTAAAATAACCTATATAGATAAATAAAATAAAAACATAAATTTGTTCTGCTCTTTTGCTTTTATGAGCAGCTGTTTCAATTATTAATTTTGTAATTAATTTCCTTCCAGAGTTTTGTGTACGCGTTGTACTACACTGCGTAATAAATACACAAAGCTTCACATATTCATCTATTGATCTTGATGAGTTTCGCGAACCTACGTTTGGCGGGAGAATTCAATTCAAACATAGTACAAAGTAACACCCCCCCCCCTTCCAATGGACCGATTTAGTTCATATTCACAATACTTCTTTCTTATTAGATAGCCAGGACGTATAAAGAGTTTCGTAACAATACAACAGAAATTACGACCGGTATAAGGAAATTAGTAATTTCTGTCCAGAGTAAACCCCCCCCCCTTCTAGTCAATCGATTTAGTTTATTTCTACAACAAATTTTTCTCTTCAGTTGGCCACAACAAATACCGAGTTTCGTTGAAATATAACAACAATTATGGTAGGTATTGACAAATAACTACTTTGGCTCCGGAGTAAACCACCCCTCTGGATGGACCGATTTTGTTGGTTAACGAACTCGTTCAATCGTTTGATGGGGGTATACTACATACCCAGTTTTGTGGCGAAAAAACAAAAACTCTGGCCTGTATTGTGTTAACGGACGCATATATAACTATATATGCATATATATATATATATATATATATATATATATATATATATATATATATATATATATATATATATAAATTTCGGAGGAAAGTGCTAAAACCATTTATTCAACATTTACAAATAACACATAATAATAATTCAATGAGGTTTAAAATATACTTGGTAATTACTTGACAACAGTAACTTTGAGGTTTGAACTATCGTGAAAGCATAAGGGCAGGAATTTCATTTTCTTGGCAACAGAATTCCTATTGTAAAACAATAAACCCTTTGTCTATGAAATTTAGTTCAAACGGACTTACATCAGTTGAAATCTCAAAACTTCATTTAATAAACTGTCCGAGGGGTCTCCCGTAGTCTAGTGGCTAGCGCGCTGGATTCATAAGCGGGAGATGGTGGGTTCGATTCCCACCTCCGGCAGGAATTTTCTCATCTCAGGGCTCGCTGGGAAAATTCCTCGCTGCACCCTGGATGTCGGCGCTAATGACCTGGATGTAGATGCGCCGTAAAAAAAAAAAAAAAAAAAAAAAAAAAAAAAAAAAAAAAAAAAAAATAAAAAAAAAAAAATAAAAATAAACTGTCCGTGTGTTCCTTATGATCAATACTGAGGGAGTTAGAAATATTAAAATGAAATATAATTATTTAATATTTAACCTAGACGTTTAATTAAAACTAGCTAAAATAAAATGTAATATGAAGCCATAATATTTTAGCACTTTCCTCCGAAGGAAAGTAGCTATTGAGGTTGCACTCATGACGGATGTTTTGAAAAATGTCTTCGAATATTTATCGATCCTACCTAGTAGACACCGAAAATGACCCTAGTTAAAATTTATATATATATATATATATATATATATAAATATATATATAAATATATATATATATATATATATATATATTTATATATATATATATATATATATAGTTATATGTGTGTCCTTTAACACGATACCGGCCAGAGTTTTCGTTTCTTCGCCACGAAACTTGGTATATAGTATTCCCCAATCAAACGATTGAACGAGTTCGTTAACAAACAAAATCGGTCCATCCGGAGAGGGGGTTTACTCCGGAGCCAAAGTAGTTATTTGCCAATACCAGCCATAATTTGTGTTGTATTTCAACGAAACTCGGCATTCGTTCTGGTCAACTAAAGAGAAAAATGTGTTGTAAAAATAAACTAAATCGGTTCATTAGGAGGGGGGGGGGTTTACTCCGGACCCAAATTACTAATTTGCTCATACCGGTCGTAATTTCTGCTGCATTGTAACGAAACGCGGTATACGTCCTGGGTATCTAATAAGGAAGAAGTGTTGTAAAAATGAACTAAATCGGTCTATCGGAAGGGGGGGAGTTACTTTGTACTATGTTTGAATTGAATTGAAACAGGTGTTATTTATGTTTTTATTTTATTTTTCTATATAGGTTATTTTAATCAAATTATTCAGGAATGCACTCGACACTACCCAATTCTGAAGAAAGTGCTTAGTTATGCAGCTCCTGCATGACGGACTTTATTCCTTGTTATTGTAATGAGAAAACAATTTTTTTTTGTCCCATCTGCATCTAGGCTATAATCGCCGAGTTATCTGTAGGTCACCAAACCTCCTAAACATATCGTCCCTACCATGCCAAACTATCGAATATTCGAAGTCACGTTTTCAGATTTGAGACTTTGCTCTTGGATTGTGGACGATAAGACTTGTCAAAAATTGTCACAACTCCAATATCTTTAGAACAGCCTTTAGTGCCTTACGTAAAGTATCAAATAAGACCATTTTTCAATGTATTACTTCGTCAATGGATAGAATACGTTCGTTCTCTAGTTTGCTCCGATTTGCATATTCGATAGTTTGACGTGGTAGGGACGATATATGGTGAGCAGGAAATTCTTTTAGTGTGTAGCGGAGCTTGTTTTAAATTATATTTCCGCGGGAGAAAAGCCCGCTGCACTAAAGTTTTAATGGAGCTTTCCCGCGGGAATAATTTTTACCTTTAGAGTTAGTTAGTTAATATCCAGATAGTGAGCAGATAACCGGAGGATTCGGCATCTCAGCAGTTCAAGCCAATTGTCGTTCTCCTAGCATTCCATGTCCAGCTACCTGTTCCGAGAGAACCACCAAAACCGGCCCAACATCTCGGCGCACTAGGATTTATCCGCAAGTACTGAACTTTTAACTAGATTTAAGGCAACTTGCGATAACCCTAGGTTACCTTCTCGGTTCAAGCAGTACCAGCGAGGTCCAAGCTCCCGGCTACCAACTCTCCGCATGGAGACCTACACATCATCTCTGGTGACGTCATTCCCTTCTACTGATCTCTTCTAATTTATGAACACTTTCTATTTATGAACAATTATTTATTTCATTTATTTATTGACAGTCTTATAATTTTATTTATTTATTGAAGTTAAGTTTTATTATTTTAATTATTCAAGAGGAATATATTTATTATTTTATGAACACGCCTATTATTTATTTATTCTTTGTTGGGACCTTCTGACCAATATACAGACAATTAATTAACCCCAACAAGTGGACACATTGATGAAAAAACTCAACCTTGCTACAGGTGGGACCCATCTCCCGCATGAGAATCCTTGGCGTTAGCCACTAGACCACACCCTTTAAATATCGTCTTGGAGACCCTTTTGATATTGTTCTTTGTAGATACGTTATGTTGCTGTTTATGAACTCGCTCACTTCAGCCGGAGTTCAGACATTCGGAGGGGGATATTGAATTCATAGCAGTCTCGAAATAGTTTTTTTGTTGTCAAGCCAGTATTACAAATTTGATATTTAGGTTTCTATTGTATTGTCATTGAGAGCTGTAATCCTAAGTCGAACCAATACAACATTTTCCATTCTTATATATATATATATATATATATATATATATATATATATATATATATATATACAGGGTGGTCCCGAAGGAAATCGCCATACTTCAAGGGTGTGTACTCTTAATAAAGAGTAGTTGACTGCAACCAAGGATTTTTTTTTTTTTCTAAACGCTAGTTTTTGACTATTTTTGCTCTATTTGTCGTTTACGCCATAGGCAAAATTTAACTCTGATGACATTTTCAAAATCTGCACCGCGCGAACATTTTTTAGGTTTGGTAGATGGGACCTCGGAATAGTAGCATTGTAGGCCAAAAAGGATCCTTTCCATGAGTAGATTGTGGTCAATTAAAACGAAAAAAAAATATGCACAACATTTTGGCTTTTAATCATCCTCATAATGAAATGTAACAAATAAAACAATATTACTACTTCAAAAATCTTTAGATTAAATGTTAAGGATAATGTTCATACCACATGAAATAAAGTGAGAACAGACCTTTTGAAATTAGAAAATAATACTAACTAAATAAAAGAAATGTTTGCTTTAAGAAATTTTTGCACAAGGTAGATATCTTATAGGAAATTTGATACAATTTTCAAAAATTAAATTTCCGCTATGGCGTGAACGACAAATAAAGCAAAAAATCTAGGGAAATAATGCAAGTAAAAATTTCTCCTTGATGGTATTCAACTACACTTTGAAAATGTCATAAGAGTTAAATTTTCCCTATGGCGTGAACGACAAATAGAGCAAAAATAGTCAAATACTAGCGTTTAGAAAAAAAAAAAAAAAACCTTGGTTGCAGTCAACTACTCTTTATTATGAGTACACACTCCTCAAATATGGCGATTTCCTTCAGGACCACCCTGTGTGTGTGTATGTATATGTATATATATATATATATATATATATATATATATATATACATATATATATATGTATATATATATATATATATATATATATATATATATATATATATATGTATCTGGAAGGAGAGTAGAGATGTTAGAGTGGTACTTTTGAACCACTAAGATAACAAGGAGCAGTAGCCTGTAACTACCAATATCTTATTAAGAACTTCAGCAAAGTCCTGTTAAACTCCATCACTACCCCTTTCAGGGACACCCCCCCCCCACTAACATCACACTAATAACCTATAGGCCTATCTCCTCAAACAACCTATTAGCTTAAATATCTTATCACTAGTCTATTGGTATAAATTCAACCTTCACAGTTAGGACGTCAGAAATTTCTGTAGATACGAATTCACAGGAATGATGGTACTGCTATCCAAGTAGTAGGTTCATTTTAGCGCGGTTCCATAGGGAGAACCCGCTTATGAGGTTGACCTCACGACGCAATCCGGAAGTGCCGACCAGAAACTTTCTCGTTTCAGACCCCATAGATCATGAAAATATAGGTGGGTCAAATTTGTATATATATATATATATATATATATATATATATATATATATATATTTATATATATGCTTGTCTGTTAACGCTCTAGCAAGCTCAAAAATGGTCCGATTTTGATGAAATTTGGTACAAAAATCTGTCTTCTAATTTGAAAGGTCAAGTTCGTTAACCAGCAAAAACCGCCCACGGGAAGATAGTGTTTGGTGCAAAAAAATCGTCACGCTTAAGTTTTTGAGTTTATATGCTTTCGGGTACTTGTTTTATAGGTTTCTTAGCATAGGAAAACGAATGAAACCATTTTGAAGGCGATATCTGTAACCGTTTTTCAGAAAAGTGGAATCAATGTTTTTGTAAGTCATTATTTTTTTGTGGGTACTTAGAATCGCGGGATTCAATTGAATATTTTCTACATCTTGGAAATTAATCCCAACTGAGATGTTTACATTTTGGTTATATTTGGGGTTAAGGAAGTATGCGAACAAAATTATTTTATTAATAGACATGAAAAGTTTTCGGATCTTCATACATTTTTCGTAAATATCTCGATAACGTTGGAGAATCGTGGTAAGTGTAAGGTGACCATTCGAATGCTTACTAAATTCTCTACAAGAAAAGTTCTGAAGCAACATTCGATGGGGCAACGTCAATCAGAGATATAAGCGCTTAAAACTTAATAAGTGTTAGTTTTGTTGTTTTGAAAGGGGTTTTCTCTTTGTTTATCTCACTTTTTAATTGGTTGTTTTTTGTTTTAAATTTAATTTTTCAGTAAAATTAGTATTTTAGTAAAATAAGCTAAGAAACGGTGAAAGGTATTGGTAATAAGTTTGGAGTGGCTTTGGTAATCAAGATGGCTGTGGCTAATCATGATGACGTATGCATAGATTGTTTTGAATTCTCCTATCTATATAACCTTCCTCATAGCCTACAACTGAAGTTATCGTTATTTCTTATTTTATAGAAAGATTTAACCACGACAGAACGGAATTTTATTCGCCATGAAGCACTTATTTACAGTTGATTATAACAGTAAAACGAATTTTCTAGTAAAACAAGGTACTTAAAATGACAACGCATTTTTGGTTGTTTAGAATGGAGCCTTCTCAGCAGTAGTCGAAGAGTAACTACGTTTTCAGTACATAATTGTATTGACTTATACAGATTAAGAATTATCCGCTTCTGTGCAAGTTGGCTACTGAGTTTCGTGTCATTTGTGATGCTAATCTATTCCATTTCTTCGAGATGTACGTAACCGCGCTAAGATGACGCAGTTCCTGCCATTCAGACTTTTTGTTCTTAACGGCGCATCGACAAATCCGGGCCATTAGCGCCGACATCCAGGGTGCAGCGAGGAATCTTCACACCGAGCCCTGAGATGAGAAAATTCCTGCCATCGGTGGGGATCGAACCCACCATCTCCCGCTTATGAATCTAAGTCGCTAGCCACTAGACTACGGGAGACCCCTAGTGGGTTCAATCTTGGTGAAAATGTGTACAGCACATTCACAAAAGGCTGAGCATCCAGAAACGTTCTAAATATCGTTTTTTCACATTAAAAATATTACCATTCGTAGCGGTCCCGAAGCCGCTGATGATAGTGACTTATCGCCTGATGTCACAGTAACAGTGACCGTACTGGCAGCTACATTGGGCCCGATCCGATCCGATAGCCACCGACTGTCGGAAGAAAGACAAACACATTCATCTTAATGGAAGTGCCTACATTGGTCCCGACCCAACCCGATCCGATGGCCACCGATTCTTGGCCATCCTAACTTGTTTGTTTGTAGACCGATTTCGGATCGACGTCACAAAATTACGCAAAACGACACATTGTGTTTTAAAAAGGTCTACAGCCTCTCTATCTTAACCGATTTAAAGAGAAAGCAAATGCAATTTAGAAGAACTTTGTCTATTCACATTTTTGTTTTTCGTTTCTCTTGTGATTACATTACGTGAAAATATGTTTATTCAATGTTTATAACCTTCCAATGGTAAAAACCTTCTAGATAACTTTGTTATAAATAATTTTAAAGTATGAATACTAATGGTTCCCTCGTAGTAGTGTAACAGTTAAAAATTAACTGTTACAATAAGATTTATTTTTTCGGGACTGATATACTTCCGGAAGATTGATTGGCCTCTCAAATCCTCCTTCATACCTCCAACATTCATCCTAATCGATGGTTTCTATGCTTATTAGTTGGTATTTCTGAAATTAATCACTTATTTTCACTGCAGTACGAGGTCATTGCTGACGAGATGTGACTAAATCAAGTCGGGACCAATGTAGGCATTCACTTCGGCCGTTGTCGGTCTAACAAAATCGGATTGGATCGGATCGGGAGAAATACGGGTCCAATGTTGGTGCAGCCCAAAGCAGCAAGCCGGTAGGGAGGAATAGAGGGTCCATGTCCCAGAAGCAGCAACCCGGTAGGGAGGAGTAGAGGGTCCTTGTCCCAGAAGCAGCAAGCCGGTAGGGAGGAGTAGAGGGTCCATGTCCCAGAAGCAGCAAGCCGGTAGGGAGGAGTAGAGGGTCCATGTCCCAGAAGCAGCAAGCCGGTAGGGAGGAGTAGAGGGTCCATGTCCCAGAAGCAGCAAGCCGGTAGGGAGGAGTAGAGGGTCCATGTCCCAGAAGCAGCAAGCCGGTAGGGAGGAATAGAGGGTCCATGTCCCAGAAGCAGCAAGCCGGTAGGGAGGAGTAGAGGGTCCATGTCCCAGAAGCAGCAAGCCGGTAGGGAGGAATAGAGGGTCCATGTCCCAGAAGCAGCAACCCGGTAGGGAGGAGTAGAGGGTCCATGTCCCAGAAGCTGTAACTGACTCAGTGCGATTGTTCTATGTTCGAGCTGGCTCTCCTCCAAATTATCTCTCTGGACTGGCTTAAGAACATATCAAAACTCTAGTCAATCCAACTAGCTAAAATTAATAGAATTCTATTAATTATTGGAGTTTGATTGACTCCGAGAGCTGGCAACTCACTTTTCATGAAGTGTTTAATGCACTTTGAAATTTTGCTATAATGTACCTCTTCGGTAGATAAGAAGCTAAATGTGTTTCCGGGACATACCTTGGAACACCAGGTATTGCGCATAGGGGAAAGGTGCAAACCAATTTTGCCCAAAAATAGTGTTTTATTCAGAAGCCAACAATTATTAATGAAAAAAATAACAAATTAAGGCAATTTCAAAATTAATAATAAATAAGGCAGGCACTTTTAAGGAGGTTAAAATGTAAATTAAAAAAAAAAAAACAACAAAGTATCTAGTTTTTATTTTTAATATTAAATGAAGTGCTTTACTCACGCTACGATTTAAACAGCGTCTTCAATAAACATATTTGAAAATAATTGCAAAAGGGCAGACACTTTTGTGGGGTTTAATTATCAGGAAACATAAAAATAAATGTTGCCTATGATAGACTGCAATACACTGCGCGTAACCGTAAGAGTGCATGAGACGACCGCGCAGTGTTGGTTGTTTTCTGTGCCCTCATTGGTTCTTGCTCACATGATCTTGTACAGCTTTTCCGGTTTTAATGGCAGCGCGAATAAAACTCTGATTTCATATTAGAATAAAAACAATCAATTTTTTTTTTTTTTTTTTTTTTTTTTTTTTTTTTTTACTTTTTATACACCTTAAAAGTGTCTGTTATATTTATTATTCGTTGTAAAATTGTCTTAATTTTACATTATAGATAGTTGGCTTCTGAATAAAACTCTATTTTTGGGAAATACTTTTTTGTACCTTTCCCCTATGTACCCGGTGTTCCAAGGTATGTCCAGGAAACACATATATACCTTCTTATATATCCAAGATGTACATTGTAGCAAAATTTCAAGATTCATAAAAAATTCATGAAAAGTGCGTTGCTAGCCCTCAGGCTATTAAAGGTTACCAGCAACACCAGCAACAACCAATAGAAATGCACATACGCTCAATCACTGTTATAATCACTACGGATACTTCACAAGTAACTGGATGTGGTCTTCGCAAGCAGACCCCAATATTTCAGAAAATTAGATCCATGAATATACAGGATTCAAATTAACATACTTAATTCACTCTGGTTAGCGGAGCTAAGAAAATGCCCGTCTTGTGAATTGAGTCGAAATACTTCACTGTTTATACAGCCCCATACAAGCAGAAGGCTCGTTGGGGTTTGAGGTTTAAGGTGTGGCAGCTAGAGGGCGCGGGGTTTAAGCAAGTTATGCGGCCCCTTCCTACAGTACACTACCTAGGGGCTGGAAATAGCAAGCATTCCACGGAGCTACATTTCAGGGGTAAGGCCTTTTCTCTGCGGTATTCCGCAACTTTTCTCATTTACATAGGTCCAAGGGGGGAAAATTATGCCGGGGAAAATAGACCCAAGACTCTCAGGTAGAAGTGGGGATCTCTTTCGGTATATTTACTGAAGGGTTGTCATAGTAAGGCAAGGCCAAGCATCGTGATAATGATGTCTCTCTCTATATATATAAGTGTGTGTGTATATATATGTATGTATGTGTATATATATATATATATATATATATATATATATATATATATATATATAAATCTTTTAGGGAGGATAGGAGTCCTCATGGTTGTATACAGAAAATAATTTCCGGGATTGGGACTGAGAGCATTTGGAAAGTATAGAATACTAACATTCTAGAACTCGGAATAATTAGCCAATTAAAACGCTATTATGCCCGAAAAAAAATAATAGTTTATAAACTAAGTGATCTTATTTATTTCATTTTTAAGGTTTTTGTGACAATTTTTTACCGATTTCGGGGGGCTGCAGCCCAACCCCCTAATATACGCCAAAATAAGACACCTTTTGGTCTAGTGACTTATTGATTGTCATTTCAAATGCCTACCTACTTAGAAATTGAACGCGTCTGAATTCAATTGGCACCAAAAACTGCTCAATATGGACCGAAAACTATGTAGAGAGTGAGAGAAAGCTTATTGTGTGAGAAAGACAGGAGACCGGCTTCGTTCTCTTCCTTAATCCGAGCTGCTTACTGGTTTAGAAGTGACACCGGTAGACGTCTTGCGGGGATGACTCGTCTCGTGATAATTAATCAGATATCGAAAACCAAGGTTGAAAATTATTAAAGTACTAATATCGCTATTATAAAATGGGGTTTGGTGGCAGAAAGGTGAATATTTAGAGTAATATGTATTTTTTAATTAAAAAAAAAAGTATTTTGTAGAAAAAAATAAAATAATTGGTGGGTTGGCCACCCTTATTACTTAGAGGTATAAAATAGTTTACATCCTATTCTCACACCTACTGAATATGAAAAAAATCATAAAAATCGGTTTAGCCGTTTCGGAGAAGTTTTGTTACAAACACTATGACACAATAATTTCATATTACATATTTATAATATTTATATGTATATATATCAGAGTTGGGCAAACGTTAGTGCGCGCTAAAAGCTGATACCTCTCCGCTAATTTAGCGAAACTGTAGAAAGCCAGCGCTAATAATTAGCGGTTAGCGGCGGCAGTGCGCTAACCGCGAATCTATTTATGAAATATCGTAATTGCTAATAGCTTAAGCTATAGTTACAACTTGTAACTTAGCTTAAGCTATAGTTACAACTTGTAACTATAGCTTAGCAATTACGATATTTCATAAATAGATTCGCGGTTAGCGCACTGCCGCCGCTAATCGCTAATTATTAGCGCTGGCTTTCTACAGTTTCGCTAAATTAGCGGAGAGGTATCAGCTTTTAGCGCGCGCTAACGTTTGCCCAACTCTGATATATATATATATATATATATATATATATATATATATATATATATGCAGTTCAAGAGGACGGGGAGTGTAATATTAACATGTCATGTCTGACAAATAAAAGAGCATGTGTTCTCCCCCTAAGGTTGAGAGGAAGATCCCAATTTCGAGATAGATTCAAAAAAGCTGTGGGGGGGGGGGGGGGGGGGGGTCCTCCCCATTTCTTTTCATCATTCTCTATTATTAACTTTCATTTCCACAGAAGTACGAAGGAATCTCATACTTTCAACAAAAAGTGTTATAAAATAAAAAGAAAATAAGAGTGATATTTAAAAATTTTTACATTTATTTTAAGTTTGTTATGCTTTGATGAAGATGCACCGTAAAAAAAAAAAAAAAAATCCGACTCGCAGGAACTGCGTCATCTTAGCGCGTTTCCGGGTATACCCCTAGTTCTTTTATTTTTTTTTTTTTAACATTTATTTCTCTAACTGATATCGTCCTATCGAAAACAGCTTCAGCACCTTTTTTGTAGAGAATTTAGTAAGATTTCGAATGGTCATGTTTCACTTACCACCTGTTAATAAAATATTCGTTTTCCTACTAATTCCTTAACTCCAAACGTAACGAAAATTTAAACATGTTACTTTGGATGAATTTCAAACACGTAGAAAATATTTCAACTGAATCCCACGATTCTAAGTAATCAAACCGAAATTAGCCAGAAAAACTAGTTTCATTAACTTTTTACGTTCGAACTTAAAAAATGGTTTTATTCGTTTTCCTACGTTAGAGAACGTATAAAAAGTGTACCTGGAACGCTACAAACAAAAAGCCGAAAACGCAACGATTTTTTTCGTGTGAATTTCATTAATAAAACCGTGTTTCCGTAGAAGCTTTGTGCTGGTTGAACTTTAAAATTAGATAAAGTATTTTTGTACCAAATATGTTCAAAATCTCAAAAGCGGATTTCTTTTGGGAGTGTGAGAGAGCAAACAAACGTATATATATATATATATATATATATATATATATATATATATATATATATATATATATATATATACATATATATATACATATATATATATATATATATATATATATATATATATATATATATATATATATATATAAATTTCGACCCCTGTTGTTTTAATTACCTACAGGTTCTTATATGTGAAATTCTCTAGTCGGCACTTCCGGATTGCGTCATGAGGTCAATCTTATAAGAATCCTTTTTGACAGAAGAATCATTTATTTTAGAGATGTGATTCAAAGGATTTATATAAAATAATGAACCAAATGAAGAGGGAAAGTAGCACAGGAAAGATAAGCCTAACCATGCGACGTCTGATAAATTAAGAAGTGGTAAAAAAAAAAAAACCCTGAATATTTTGAGCAAGACATATTTCTAAATTGTTTATATGACCAGCAGGCTATTAATGACAAAAGCAAACTGATAAAAATTCCGAAATCTGCCCTAACCGTTCGAATATAAGAACTACCACCATAATTAATTTATGTTTCTAACATTTCATAAGGCATTCATGTAATATTTGCTTATTTACTCACAGCAAGTATTTACTATAATATAGGCCTAAGATTTAGAACAAATTCTATTGGCATTCACTTGAATCAAGATGGAACATTGTACGAAAGGTTCCTCACATCGCCAAATTCACTTTACTGAACTCTTCATCAACGCAGGGCCAAGACAGGAACCTTTCAAATAAAACTATGGTTGTTATCTATAAGCGGAGTCCATAAAGGAACCCCAAACCCCTAAAATTAGAACTTTATTTTTTGTTGCTCGACATTCCCCCTTTAAATTATTGCTCCAAAAATAATTTTATACTCAATTCTCTCTTTGGCGTAGGACAATTCATTTAATATGTTAACAATTTTTACTAGAGGACTCATCATGCGTCTGAAACTTCATAAGCAGATTTACTCGCCCCCGTGGATGGCTCAAACGAACACTTTACGCAGGGTGTTTTCAATTCTCAACACTCATGGTCTTCCGGTCTCCTAAACTGGCTAAGAAAATAATCTAAACAATGGAAAATCGGGGGGCAATGAAAAACACCTTGCATCGCAAATCAGACCAGGAAACAACCAAAATTACTAAACTTCCAAACAATATGAACCGTTTTGAGATATACTATCGATTTTCTGCTTAGAACCCACTGCTGAAATTAGAAAAAAACAAAACAAAACATGGAACATTGTTTAGCAGCTCATTTTTGGCATGTTTCTGCTTGCTCATTCTTTCGCACATCAGATTCACTTCCTGGCCAGTTACTGCTCACTTCCCGTTTACATCCTGATGACTTCATGATAATAAACAGGATACAAGCTGACGTACATAGAGAGACCTTCTCAGCAGTAGTCGAAGAGTAACTACGTTTTCAGTACATAATTGTATTGACTTATACAGATTAAGAATTATCCGCTTCTGTGTAAGTTGGCTACTGTCAGTTTCGTGTCATTTGTGATGCTAATCTATTCCATTTCTTCGAGATGTACGTAACCGCGCTAAGATGACGCAGTTCCTGCCATTCGGACTTTTTGTTCTTAACGGCGCATCGACAAATCCGGGCCATTAGCGCCGACATCCAGGGTGCAGCGAGGAATCTTCACACCGAGCCCTGAGATGAGAAAATTCCTGCCATCGGTGGCGATCGAACCCACCACCTCCCGCTTATGAATCTAAGTCGCTAGCCACTAGACTACGGGAGACCCCTAGTGGGTTCAATCTTGGTGAAAATGTGTACAGCACATTCACAAAAGGCTGAGCATCCAGAAACGTTCTAAATATCGTTTTTTCACATTAAAAATATTACCATTCTTAGCGGTCCCGAAGCTGGTGATGATAGTGACTTATCCCCTGATGTCACAGTAACAGTGACCGTAGTGGCAGCTACATTGGGCCCGATCCGATCCGATAGCCACCGACTGTCGGAAGAAAGACAAACACATTCATCTTAATGGAAGTGCCTACATTGGTCCCGACCCAACCCGATCTGATGGCCACCGATTCTTGGCCATCCTAACTTGTTTGTTTGTAGACCGATTTCGGATCGACGTCACAAAATTACGCAAGACGACACATTGTGTTTTAAAAAGGTCTACAGCCTCTCTATCTTAACCGATTTAAAGAGAAAGCAAATGCAATTTAGAAGAACTTTGTCTATTCACATTTTTGTTTTTCGTTTCTCTTGTGATTACATTACGTGAAAATATGTTTATTCAATGTTTATAACCTTCCAATGGTAAAAACCTTCTAGAAAACTTTGTTATAAATAATTTTAAAGTATGAATACTAATGGTTCCCTTATAGTAGTGTAACAGTTAAAAATTAACTGTTACAATAAGATTTATTTTTTCGGGACTGATATACTTCCGGAAGATTGATTGGCCTCTCAAATCCTCCTTCATACCTCCAACATTCAACCTAATCGATGGTTTCTATGCTTATTAGTTGGTATTTCTGAAATTAATCACTTATTTTCACTGCAGTACGAGGTCATTGCTGACGAGATGTGACTAAATCAAGTCGGGACCAATGTAGGCATTCACTTCGGCCGTTGTCGGTCTAACAAAATCGGATTGGATCGGATCGGGAGAAATACGGGTCCAATGTTGGTGCAGCCCAAAGCAGCAAGCCGGTAGGGAGGAATAGAGGGTCCATGCCCCAGAAGCAGCAAGCCGGTAGGGAGGAGTAGAGGGTCCATGTCCCAGAAGCAGCCAGCCGGTAGGGAGGAGTAGAGGGTCCATGTCCCAGAAGCAGCAAGCCGGTAGGGAGGAGTAGAGGGTCCATGTCCCAGAAGCAGCAAGCCGGTAGGGAGTATTAGAGGGTCCATGTCCCAGAAGCAGCAAGCCGGTAGGGAGGAGTAGAGGGTCCATGTCCCAGAAGCAGCAAGCCGGTAGGGAGGAGTAGAGGGTCCATGTCCCAGAAGCAGCAAGCCGGTAGGGAGGAGTAGAGGGTCCATGTCCCAGAAGCAGCAAGCCGGTAGGGAGGAGTAGAGGGTCCATGTCCCAGAAGCAGCAAGCCGGTAGGGAGGAATAGAGGGTCCATGTCCCAGAAGCAGGAAGCCGGTAGGGAGGAGTAGAGGGTCCATGTCCCAGAAGCAGGAAGCCGGTAGGGAGGAGTAGAGGGTCCATGTCCCAGAAGCAGGAAGCCGGTAGGGAGGAGTAGAGGGTCCATGTCCCAGAAGCAGCAAGCCGGTAGGGAGGAGTAGAGGGTCCATGTCCCAGAAGCAGGAAGCCGGTAGGGAGGAGTAGAGGGTCCATGTCCCAGAAGCAGGAAGCCGGTAGGGAGGAGTAGAGGGTCCATGTCCCAGAAGCAGGAAGCCGGTAGGGAGGAATAGAGGGTCCATGTCCCAGAAGCAGGAAGCCGGTAGGGAGGAGTAGAGGGTCCATGTCCCAGAAGCAGCAAGCCGGTAGGGAGGAGTAGAGGGTCCATGTCCCAGAAGCAGGAAGCCGGTAGGGAGGACTAGAGGGTCCATGTCCCAGAAGCAGGAAGCCGGTAGGGAGGAATAGAGGGTCCATGTCCCAGAAGCAGGAAGCCGGTAGGGAGGAGTAGAGGGTCCATGTCCCAGAAGCAGGAAGCCGGTAGGGAGGAGTAGAGGGTCCATGTCCCAGAAGCAGCAAGCCGGTAGGGAGGAGTAGAGGGTCCATGTCCCAGAAGCAGCAAGCCGGTAGGGAGGAGTAGAGGGTCCATGTCCCAGAAGCAGCAAGCCGGTAGGTAGGAGTAGAGGGTCCATGTCCCAGAAGCAGCAAGCCGGTAGGTAGGAGTAGAGGGTCCATGTCCCAGAAGCAGCAAGCCGGTAGGTAGGAGTAGAGGGTCCATGTCCCAGAAGCAGCAAGCCGGTAGGGAGGAGTAGAGGGTCCATGTCCCAGAAGCAGCAAGCCGGTAGGTAGGAGTAGAGGGTCCATGTCCCAGAAGCAGCAAGCTGGTAGGGAGGAGTAGAGGGTCCATGTCCCAGAAGCAGCAAGCTGGTAGGTAGGAGTAGAGGGTCCATGTCCCAGAAGCTGTAACTGACTCAGTGCGATTGTTCTATGTTCGAGCTGGCTCTCCTCCAAATTATCTCCCTGGATTCGCTTAAGAACATATCAAAACTCTAGTCAATCCAACTAGCTAAAATTAATAGAATTCTATTAATTATTGGAGTTTGATTGACTCCGAGAGCTGGCAACTCACTTTTCATGAAGTGTTTAATGCACTTTGAAATTTTGCTATAATGTACCTCTTCGGTAGATAAGAAGCTAAATGTGTTTCCGGGATGATGGAACACCAGGTATTGCGCATAGGGGAAAGGTGCAAACCAATTTTGCCCAAAAATAGTGTTTTATTCAGAAGCCAACAATTATTAATGAAAAAAAATAACAAATTAAGGCAATTTCAAAATTAATAATAAATAAGGCAGACACTTTTAAGGAGGTTAAAATGTAAATTAAAAAAAAAAAAACAACAAAGTATCTAGTTTTTATTTTTAATATTAAATGAAGTGCTTTACTCACGCTACGATTTAAACAGCGTCTTCAATAAACATATTTGAAAATAATTGCAAAAGGGCAGACACTTTTGTGGGGTTTAATTATCAGGAAATATAAAAATAAATGTTGCCTATGATAGACTGCAATACACTGCGCGTAACCGTAAGAGTGCATGAGACGACCGCGCAGTGTTGGTTGTTTTCTGTGCCCTCATTGGTTCTTGCTCACATGATCTTGTACAGCTTTTCCGGTTTTAATGGCAGCGCGAATAAAACTCTGATTTCATATTAGAATCAAAACAATCATTTTTTTTTTTTTTTTTTTTTTTTTTTTTTTTTTTTTTTTACGTGTTATACACCTTAAAAGTGTCTGTTATATTTATTATTCGTTGTAAAATTGTCTTAATTTTACATTAAAGATAGTTGGCTTCTGAATAAAACTCTATTTTTGGGAAATACTTTTTTGTACCTTTCCCCTATGTACCAAGGTATGTCCAGGAAACACATATATACCTTCTTATATATCCAAGATGTACATTATAGAAAATTTCAAGATGCATAAAAAATTCATGAAAAGTGCGTTGCTAGCCCTCAGGCTATTAAAGGTTACCAGCAACACCAGCAACAACCAATAGAAATGCACATACGCTCAATCACTGTTATAATCACTACGGATACTTCACAAGTAACTGGATGTGGTCTTCGCAAGCAGACCCCAATATTTCAGAAAATTAGATCCATGAATATACAGGATTCAAATTAACATACTTAATTCACTCTGGTTAGCGGAGCTAAGAAAATGCCCGTCTTGTGAATTGAGTCGAAATACTTCACTGTTTATACAGCCCCATACAAGCAGAAGGCTCGTTGGGGTTTGAGGTTTAAGGTGTGGCAGCTAGAGGGCGCGGGGTTTAAGCAAGTTATGCGGCCCCTTCCTACAGTACACTACCTAGGGGCTGGAAATAGCAAGCATTCCACGGAGCTACATTTCAGGGGTAAGGCCTTTTCTCTGCGGTATTCCGCAACTTTTCTCATTTACATAGGTCCAAGGGGGGAAAATTATGCCGGGGAAAATAGACCCAAGACTCTCAGGTAGAAGTGGGGATCTCTTTCGGTATATTTACTGAAGGGTTGTCATAGTAAGGCAAGGCCAAGCATCGTGATAATGATGTCTCTCTCTCTATATATATGTGTGTGTATATATATGTAGGTATGTATATATATATATATATATATATATATATATATATATATATATATATCTTTCAGGGAGGATAGGAGTCCTCATGGTTGTATATAGAAAATAATTTCCGGGATTGGGACTGAGAGCATTTGGAAAGTATAGAATACTAACATTCTAGAACTCGGAATAGTTAGCCAATTAAAACGCTAATATGCCCGAAAAAAAATAATAGTTTATAAACTAAGTGGTCTTATTTATTTCATTTTTAAGGTTTTTGTGACAATTTTTTACCGATTTCGGGGGGCTGCAGCCCAACCCCCTAATATACGCCAAAATTAGACATCTTTTGGTCTAGTGACTTATTGATTGTCATTTCAAATGCCTACCTACTTAGAAATTGAACGCTTCTGAATTCAATTGGCACCAAAAACTGCTCAATATGGACCGAAAACTATGTAGAGAGTGAGAGAAAGCTTATTGTGTGAGAAAGACAGGAGACCGGCTTCGTTCTCTTCCTTAATCCGAGCTGCTTACTGGTTTAGAAGTGACACCGGTAGACGTCTTGCGGGGATGACTCATCTCGTGATAATTAATCAGATATCGAAAACCAAGGTTGAAAATTATTAAAGTACTAATATCGCTATTATAAAATGGGGTTTGGTGGCAGAAAGGTGATTATTTAGAGTTATATGTATTTTTTAATTAAAAAAAAAAAAGTATTTTGTAGGAAAAAATAAAATAATTGGTGGGTTGGCCACCCTTATTACTTAGAGGTATAAAATAGTTTACATCCTATTCTCACACCTACTGAATATGAAAAAAATCATAAAAATCGGTTTAGCCGTTTCGGAGAAGTTTTGTTACAAACACTATGACACAATAATTTCATATTACATATTTATAATATTTATATGTATATATATCAGAGTTGGGCAAACGTTAGTGCGCGCTAAAAGCTGATACCTCTCCGCTAATTTAGCGAAACTGTAGAAAGCCAGCGCTAATAATTAGCGGTTAGCGGCGGCAGTGCGCTAACCGCGAATCTATTTATGAAATATCGTAATTGCTAATAGCTTAAGCTATAGTTACAACTTGTAACTTAGCTTAAGCTATAGTTACAACTTGTAACTATAGCTTAGCAATTACGATATTTCATAAATAGATTCGCGGTTAGCGCACTGCCGCCGCTAATCGCTAATTATTAGCGCTGGCTTTCTACAGTTTCGCTAAATTAGCGGAGAGGTATCAGCTTTTAGCGCGCGCTAACGTTTGCCCAACTCTGATATATATATATATATATATATATATATATATATATATATATATATATATATATATATATGCAGTTCAAGAGGACGGGGAGTGTAATATTAACATGTCATGTCTGACAAATAAAAGAGCATGTGTTCTCCCCCTAAGGTTGAGAGGAAGATCCCAATTTCGAGATAGATTCAAAAAAGCTGTGGGGGGGGGGGTCCTCCCCATTTCTTTTCATCATTCTCTATTATTAACTTTCATTTCCACAGAAGTACGAAGGAATCTCATACTTTCAACAAAAAGTGTTATAAAATAAAAAGAAAATAAGAGTGATATTTAAAAATTTTTACATTTATTTTAAGTTTGTTATGCTTTGATGAAGATGCACCGTAAAAAAAAAAAAAAAAATCCGACTCGCAGGAACTGCGTCATCTTAGCGCGTTTCCGGGTATATCCCTAGTTCTTTTATTTTTTTTTTTAACATTTATTTCTCTAACTGATATCGTCCTATCGAAAACAGCTTCAGCACCTTTTTTGTAGAGAATTTATTAAGATTTCGAATGGTCATGTTTCACTTACCACCTGTTAATAAAATATTCGTTTTCCTACTAATTCCTTAACTCCAAACGTAACGAAAATCTAAACATGTTGCTTTGGATGAATTTCAAAAACGTAGAAAATATTTCAACTGAATCCCACGATTCTAAGTACTCAAACCGAAATTAGCCAGAAAAACTAGTTTAATTAACTTTTTACGTTCGAACTTAAAAAATGGTTTTATTCGTTTTCCTACGTTAGAGAACGTATAAAAAGTGTACCTGGAACGCTACAAACAAAAAGCCGAAAACGCAACGATTTTTTTCGTGTGAATTTCATTAATAAAACCGTGTTTCGGTAGAAGCTTTGTGCTGGTTGAACTTTAAAATTAGATAAAGTATTTTTGTACCAAATATGTTCAAAATCTCAAAAGAGGATTTCTTTTGGGAGTGTGAGAGAGCAAACAAACGTATATATATATATATATATATATATATATATATATATATATATATATATAAATTTCGACCCCTGTTGTTTTAATTACCTACAGGTTCTGATATGTGAAATTCTCTAGTCGGCACTTCCGGATTGCGTCATGAGGTCAATCTTATAAGCGGGTTTCCTCTCTATGGAGGGAGGGAGGAACCGCGCATATTCATATTCTTTTAATACAAATAAAAACAAGAAGAATCCTTTTTGACAGAAGAATCATTTATTTTAGAGATGTGATTCAAAGGATTTATATAAAATAATGAACCAAATGTAGAGGGAAAGTAGCACAGGAAAGATAAGCCTAACCATGCGACGTCTGATAAATTAAGAAGTGGTAAAAAAAAAACTCTGAATATTTTGAGCAAGACATATTTCTAAATTGTTTATATGACCAGCAGGCTATTAATGACAAAAGCAAACTGATAAAAATTCCGAAATCTGCCCTAACCGTTCGAATATAAGAACTACCACCATAATTTATTTATGTTTCTAACATTTCATAAGGCATTCATGTAATATTTGCTTATTTACTCACAGCAAGTATTTACTATAATATAGGCCTAAGATTTAGAACAAATTCTATTTGCATTCACTTGAATCAAGATGGAACATTGTACGAAAGGTTCCTCACATCGCCAAATTCACTTTACTGAACTCTTCATCAACGCAGGGCCAAAACAGGAACCTTTCAAATAAAACTATGGTTGCTATCTATAAGCGGAGTCCATAAAGGAACCCCAAACCCCTAAAATTAGAACTTTATTTTTTGTTGCTTGACATTCCCCCTTTAAATTATTGCTCCAAAAATAATTTTATACTCAATTCTCTCTTTGGCGTAGGACAATTCATTTAATATGTTAACAACTTTTACTAGAGGACTCATCATGCGTCTGAAACTTCATAAGCAGATTTACTCGCCCCCGTGGATGGCTCAAACGAACACTTTACGCAGGGTGTTTTCAATTCTCAACACTCATAGTATTCCGGTCTCCTAAACTGGCTAAGAAAATAATCTAAACAATGGAAAATCGAGGGGCAATGAAAAACACCTTGCATCGCAAATCAGACCAGGAAACAACCAAAATTACTGAACTTCGAAACAATATGAACCGTTTTGAGATATACTATCTATTTTCTGCTTAGAGCCCACTGCTGAAATTAGAAAAAACAAAACAAAACTAGTTGTTTAGCAGCTCATTTTTGGCATGTTTCTGCTTGCTCATTCTTTCTCACATCAGATTCACTTCCTGGCCAGTTACTGCTCACTTCCCGTTTACATCCTGATGACTTCATGATAATAAACAGGATACAAGCTGACGTACATAGAGAGACCGGGAGTGTACAGGAAGTAAATAAAGGCAGACACACCAGGAGTGGACAAACAGACTTGCCGAAAGTTGGGCCGGAAATGGACGGACAGCCCGGAAGTAGGCGCGCTACTATTCCAGTGCTTCAGATTTTACGTGGCGTTTTCGAACCGTCAGGCCTTGACGAAGTTGCATTATAAAATTGGGGGAAAATCGAGGACAACAGAGGACTGAGCACAAGAACTGAGAATACATCCAAGATCAAGAACAGCAAAGAGTGAGGATTGTCCTACACGCAAACGAAAAAAAAAACAACAATACTAAAAATCAAGAGAAAGAAGTACATAGTGATCTGAAGGAATGCATTGAAATGCAGAAGAAGAAGTATGCTAGTTATACCACCATCGCTGGCATAATAAACCACAACAAGATCGAACATTTACAAACCAAACGAGATCATGTAAAAAACACTGTGAAAGCCATGACAGATTTAAAAGAATGTCCATTTAAGTATCAGTTGGATAAGAAGAATGGATAAGCTACGATGATTTAATTATTTCAGCAGCCTTGTTGTGATTAGGAGAGAATTGCTGTACAAGGTCCTTGACAATGAAAACACTCTATCAATGTTTAACAAGAAAGACAGACACTAATCCATTATAACTACTTGAAATAATGCATAGTTTACAAGGGTTAAGTACTTGTCACAGAAGCAGTGGTATTTTTAGTGACAAAAGTCACTAAATCCCACAAGTACAAGTGTATAGAAAGCGACAAGTAAGGTCCACCACCAAGATTTTACTAACAGTTATTCCTAGTCACCTCTTATAAACAGCTCAACAAGTGTTTAGTGAAGAGCTAGTTACTAGACGGACGGGAGAGTCATTGTTTCATATTAATATTTGTTAAAAGTAATAAATAAATTGACAAAATATCAAAACTGGAAGTTATTGTAATAGAGGAAAAACTGAAAATCAATTACTCAAAATAAATAAACTAAATTACTGGTAATAATATACTTCTAATAATAATAAAACTAAAATGAATAAAATCAAAGTAAATAAAACATAAAATGAATGATCCGATATTTCGAATTTTAATATTTGATTTTGTTCCCTTTTTACGATTATTATATTTTATAGAAAGCTCTCTAGCTCTCAAGAAGTCCAACGCTCTCTGACTACATCGTGGTCATCACCAAGCATATCGCGGAGAGTACCATGGATGTCCATTTGGTTACGAACGGCTCTGCATTCTGTTAAAAAGGGGTTTAATATATATTAAGATATTCACCACAAACAGCACATTCAGGCCTATATTATCACTTAAATAAATATGCACGAATCAGATTAGTGTGTCCAATTCTTATCCTCGACAGAACCCCCTCATCTCCCTAACAAAAACATTCTCTACATAAAAAAGGAAATTCTTTATTTAAAACAAAACAAAGAGGGCTGCCCAAATATATTGGGTTGCTAAAAACACAGCGTACTTTCAATCTTTCCAAAATTCATTTCAATTGGTTAAAATATTTTTTTTAATCAATTAATTTGGAGTTTTTCCGAATAAATTTTGATGACGAATTTAATAAAAATTTTAAATAAAAACTAAATTTGAAATGTATACAATTAGGTCTGGACGTAAATTTTGTGAAATGAATTCCGAAAGATTGCTAAGCAGCAGTTTAGCTCCCGTATACGTGGTAGTTGTGTATCCCCAGGGAATCTATCAAGATTGATTCCGCAAGGATACAGAGTTTGTTGGGATTCACGCCTAGTTCTTGTAGGAAATCGCTCGTCGATTTTGGTATCGTTCCTCTCGTCCCGAACCATAGGCATTGGACTACATAATCTCTTCGTCCGAATCTTTCCTGGTAGAATTCGATTCAATAACGTTTTGGTTCAATTTCCAAGCTATCAACAAGGCTAAGAGGAGAGTAAGACCTTCGTTTGGAAATAGCTTTATAAACAATAATTGCAATACTCGGGTCTCCCAATGGTCTAGTGGCTAAAGCCTTAGATTCTCATGCGGGAGATGTTGGTTCGAGGCCCACCTGCAGCATGGATTTTTCACATTTCAGAGCCCGTTGAGAGAATTGCCAGCTGTACGATGGATGTCGGCACTTTTGGCCCAGACGTCGGTACACCGTATGAAAACAAAAATACTGTTTCGCACATAATTGTAATACTATACTATCGCAATTACAATAGCACTATATTTCCACAGAAAATGTCCATAATACAAGTAGAAATATTATAAAATAACTTATAAACTACTCAGAGCTACTGTCCCTCATAAAGACAAGCTGCTGATAAGATTAGACTAAAATCAGGTCCTAGGTTAATGAGTCTGGGGAAGGAGAGGATGGAGAGCTGTTGAACCATCGATTCCAAAACCAGCACTGATTGGGTTCTAGTCTTAATGAACCAATTAACTAATCCTCTTTAAGGTAGACAAACTACAACGAATTAATTACAACAAATAGGATATTTAAAATAGACGAGGAGGACGGAAGGGAAGAACGTACACAAGGAGGTTCCATTGAAAAGATTTCATGGAATATTTAATTTATGGCAGCATATATATATATATATATATATATATATATATATATATATATATATATATATATATATATATATAAACCATACATTGACTTATTCTCCTTTTTTTCTCTTTGTAAAAGCCTTATGGACCTTATTAATTTAAAATGTTTTTTATGATATTCTTTATTTTTTCCTTAACGCGTGTCTGGCAACTATGGCCACTTTTGTATGGTATATTTGTAATTATTTTCATTTATAAGCAACAATAAGTCGACAAACTAACTGAAAATAAAGAAAAGGAAAAAAAAACACATTATATTCATCAACAGAATTCAACAGCACTTGTAAAGGACCATCCATGGCTGGGGATTACTGTTAAACACAGTATGTCCTAAGAATATAATATGTTTTTTTCTTTCTTTAGGTTAGTTTGAGGTCATATTATTAAAAATATATGGAATTAATATAAATCTCATAAAAAGAAATTTAAAATTATTTGACCTAAAAGGCATTTACAAAACGAATATTTATGTATATATGTTACAAGCAAAGTGTAGAATCCAGGCTTTATATAGAATACCTAGGCATTATTATAAGCAGTTTAGGGAAAGTATAGAAAGTATTAGTTTTTACAACATATTACACACATTGCCTAGGCATTGTATAAAATGCCTAGGTATTTGTAGCGGAGCTTGTTTTAAATTATATTTTTCCGCGGGAGAAAAGCCCGCTGCACTAAAGTTTTAATGGAGCTTTCCCGCGGGAATAATTTTTACCGTTAGAGTTAGTTAAGGAGTCAGTATCCAGATAGTGAGCAGATAACCGGAGGATTCGGCATCTCAGCAGATTAAGCCAAGTGTCGTTCTCCTAGCAATTTGTATCCTGCTGCCTGCTCCGAGAAAACCACCAAAACCGGCCCAACATCTCGGTGCACTAGGATTTATCCGCAAGTACTGAACTTTTAACTAGATTTAAGGCAGCTTGCGATAACCCTAGGTTACCTTCTCGGTACAAGCAGTACCAGCGAGGTCCAAGCTCCCGGCTACCAACTCTCCGCATGGAGACCTACACATCAGCCTAAGTGACGTCATTCCCTTCTACTGATTTCTTCTAATTTATGAACACTTTATTTATGAACAATTATTTATTTCATTAATTTATTGACAGTCGTAATTTTATTTATTTATTGAAGTTTGATTTTATTATTTTATTTATTCAAGAGGAATATATTTATTATTTTATGAACACGCCTATTATTTATTTATTCTTTGTCGGGACCTTCTGACCAATATACAGACAATTAATTAACCCCAACATATTCTATAGAATGTCTGTTGCTTATTTGGCATTGTATAAAATTAAAAAGGTTTTGAGTTTACTACATACACTTTAACCTAGGTAATTTGAATAGCTAAAAATTGGTTAAAAACAAGCTATTTTCGTACGGCAAACAATTTATTTAAAACAATATATTAAGTGAGATTGTTATTTACATATTTAGAGCTACTTGTTGGAGCAGGGCTGAGTAATGTCACACTTAGAATTCTATTTTCTTTGCTCTTTTACTCTGTACTCTTGACACTTATTCACTTCTAGAAGCTATAAATTCTGTCTTTCATATTTTGCCTAAAGCGCAGTAGGCATTCTATAAAATGCCTAGGGAAAGTATGAAGTACGCTTTATTTCATACATTGCCGGCTGGATTTAGGCGTTCTATAGAATGCCTAGGCATTCTATACATTGCCTGATTATATACTTTGCCGGTAACATATGTTTATATACACAGGGTGTATCGCAAGTTAATGAGAACCCTTGAGGGGGTGAAACTAGAGAACAAATGTAGCTCAACACCACCAACCACAAATTTCTATCTTACTCCGTTCCAGACATATGCCGTTCTAAAGGTTCCGTTCTAAAGAAAAATCCGTGTTTTTTGTAGCACAACTCCGATTTTCTCTCCTTGTACACATTTTTTTCAATTATTCATTATATTTTTTAAATCAGCATTAAATTGTCTTTAAGCATAATGCACATTCATTGTTCACAATTATCTCATTCAGACTGTAATATCAATCACGAAAATAGAAATTAATTAAAACTTCTGATTAGCGACGACTTTTCGAAAATCAATACTCTTCCAAAATAAATCCTGCAGACTGCCGAATCATACAAGTCGCATGAACTACTTACGAAAACACGCTAAGACGAGTATTTGGCTGGAATAATGGAGGTTTAGCAGGTGAATGCATAAACTATAGCTCAATAAGGCTAAAGTTAGCTCCTTGCCTCTTCTCCACATAAACACACTCCCTTCTTGAGGCGCTGCATCTTATGAAGTACCAGGTCATTCAAAAAGTCCTGTCGTTTTTTTGGGGGAAATTATAAATAAATAAATATTTTCAAATAATCACCTTTATTCATCAAAATATCCACCGTTACAGTCGGTAACCTTCTCCCAAAGAGATGGTAAAGCCCAAATTCCTTCCTTAAAAAACTGTTGATTTTTACTGCAAAAATAAGTGGTCAGTTCGTGAATTAGGTTGTCACGGTCTTGAAAACATTTCTGTCTCAGATTGTTGTCGAGATCTCTGAATAGGTGATAATCAGTGGGTGACAGGTCAGGGGAATATGGTGGGTGAGGCAAAACTTCCCAGCCTATTTCTGTCAATTTTTGACAGAAATTTGAAAAATTGACAGAAATTTGAAAAATTGACAGAAATAGGCTGGGAAGTTTTGCCTCACCCACCATATTCCCCTGACCTGTCACCCACTGATTATCACCTATTCAGAGATCTCGACAACAATCTGAGACAGAAATGTTTTCAAGACCGTGACAACCTAATTCACGAACTGACCACTTATTTTTGCAGTAAAAATCAACAGTTTTTTAAGGAAGGAATTTGGGCTTTACCATCTCGTTGGGAGAAGGTTACCGACTGTAACGGTGGATATTTTGATGAATAAAGGTGATTATTTGAAAATATTTATTTATTTATAATTTCCCCCAAAAAAACGACAGGACTTTTTGAATGACCTGGTACAAATAGGGCGGTCCATCCACACACACACACACACACATGCGACGATCAATGGATAAACCTTTACACAATGCACTATTTTATCTTTTTAACTACGCTATGCGCAGGTAAGGTGATTTTAAATGTGTAAGTTATTTTGCTACAGCACACATACGCGCTCATAACCGTTCTCAACAGCACCTAACAAATTTTCAACAGACAAAGAACAAATTGTAATAGAAATGTTCATATGTAATCTAAATAGACGGTATATACCTATGTGTGTCCGTATATATATATATATATATATATATATATATAATGGTACTAACGAAGGTAAATGTAATGACGAGGGTTCTAGGCACCGATTATTTTGAAATTATGCACTATAACGTATTTTGATGCACTAAAAACGAGTCAGTTATAAAAAAAACTCGCTCTCAACTAGGAAAGAAGTTAATAAGCACTAAAGTTCAATGTTATGAAGGTCATAAAAGTTGGCGTCAGCAGCGTATTAATAATCATGTATATTAAGAAGAATGAGGAGGACGACTTTTGGGCAGACTTGTTATGCGTTTCCGCTCGCTCAAGAAGATATCAAAACTCTAGTTAATCCAACTCGCTGTTATGGATATAATTCCGATGTTATGGAGGTTATAAATGGTTTATCGACATTTCAAATGAGAGTTCTTTGTTTCCCAATATTACATGACTGCGCATGCGCGTGTTTACAAATACGCTGTTTACGCCAACTTTAACCTCAATTTTTTTTTTTTTTTTTTTTTTTTTTTTTTTTTTTTTTTTTTTTTTTTTTTTATCGGATTCGGTGCATCAAAATACGATATAGTGCAAAATTTCAAAATAATCGGCGAATTGAACCCTCGTCTTCACATTTACCCTAACGAATTAGCTTGAACGCAGGTTAAAGAACCGGCTCTCGGATATCTGGATCATAACCGGGTCAGAGATCTGGATCAAAGTGTCAATTGAGTTTTTGCCTATATGGCGAAGGGATTATCAACGATTTGGGTTGACTAGAGTTCCAATATAACTTTGAACGAGCGAAAACGCTTAGCACTTATGTTAATGGCACAATTGCTATGCGTTCCCGCTCGCTCAAGGTTATATCGAAACTCATTGGTAATATAGATCAAGGTTGGTTTTTCGGAGGATATTGGACCGATATGCAATTTAACAGTGCTTCCTTTGTTTCGGTAAAATAAACAACAAACTAGGAAATCGCGTAACAACGAACGAAGGAAACACCAATCGCGTAAAAACCGCCAATGTCCAAATGAATTGCTTTCTAAATAGAAAGGGACCAAGACGGTTACTATAAACACAATGGCCAATAGAATTGCTCATAGGAATAGACCAATAGAAATGCGTTATCCATGATCCAGATCTCTGAACGAGAATCACATCTTTAACCTGCGTTGAAGCTAATACGTAAGTACCATGTATGTATATATATATATATATACATATATATATATATATGTAAGAGGCGAGGTTAGCTCAGTGGTAGAGCACTGGACTAATAAGCTGGAGGCCTGAGTTCAAATCCCGAGCAAGCACTAAAGATTATTTCTTCTAGTGTCTTCGTTCATGGGTTAGATTCGGCCTCCCTGACCGTCCCTAGGCCGTCCCGCCCTTTAATTAATTTAATAATGGGTACCTTGGGTGCTAATGACTCTAGCAGTCAAAGCGGCCAAGGGGAAAATCAGGCGGCCGGAGCATAGTACTGACCATACTATCTCCCTAGTGTGCCGTATGGTCATGAATCAGATACCTCTATAGTATCTGCCCCTCAGGGCCCTCGTGGCCTGTTACGGGATTGATTTTTATATATATATATATATATATATATATATATATATATATATATATATATATATACACACACACACACATGTATACCTGGTAAGAAAAATTATAATTTTTCAAAAGAGGATCAGCTGAAAACGAAGTGAACCATCCCTAGTATATTCAGCTTAAAACAAGGGATTGTGGGGAGCAGAAGGCTGCCCTAATCCTCAAAACCTCCCCCCCCCTCCTCTAGAAACTTTTCTCATTTGCAAAGAGAAAAATTAAGTGGCCAACCTCCCAACTAAGCCTAGTATTAGCTCTCTAAATCATTTTTACCCTTTCTGCTCCCTTCTGCTATAGCTGCGAGGAATACAGTCGTCCAAATAGACTACAAGGCACTCCATATCAATGCGACAGCTGTTTCTGGGTTATTTTTATCTTGTTTTACATGAGGTGCTTAAAATAAACAAGGGAATCTTATGGTATGCTTCATAAATTACATTTCTGGTATTTCAGGGAAGGGTCTTAAAACGGACGTAGAGATTACTGTTATTTGTGTTGTTATATGTTATCCCAAATTAAAGGAACATGGGTAAAACCAGAAAGGGTGAGATGAAGAGGACGTGGAAAGCCACAATAAAAACGCCTGTAGGCATTATTACAGCACTGGCCTACATGGAGATACGTACCAAGAGATGTGGAGTTGGACAAAGATTCGGATCTTTATTAGTAAAGTGAAGTTTGCAATTGTTTATTTATGTGAAATATGGAAGATAAGGAAGCAGCTGACTAGGAAACTACAGACGATCATTAATAGGTGTCTGCTGCATACGCATGTAATAAGAGTATTGTGACACTATTACTAACGTCGAACTGTAGCATTGACCAAGTAGCAACCAATCGACAAAGTACTAAAGCTCAGGAAATGTAGATGGTGAGGTCACAAGCTTACGGAGGAAAACTCCATTATAAAGTAACACAGCTTGGAGCGGAACTCCCAGGACAGCGTAGGCGAGGGCGGCCAAGAGATACTTGGAGATGGACGTTAGGAGGTGAAATGCGGAAGGATACCCAAACGTGGTCCTGTTTCAAAGAACTGGCAAGGCAGACGTGGCGGAGCTTCGTGTTCCACCTAAGTGGTTTCACGATTTATGACACTTCACGTAAAGACGCACTCCACCAACTAAGTCCCTAAACTAACTTTGAGAGCTTCAGGAGAAGTGCGTAGAGGGAGCGAAGATCATAGCGAAAAACGTTATTATGCAAACTGAGTTGATATCGTTGCTGGGTCATTTCATGTCAAAACGACTAGTGCTATGTGCCGTCATGTCTCAGATATTGTTCAAAATTTTTTCATGAATAGAAATGTATGAGATAATCTCAAATTATGTTTTTCAGATTTTTTTATCACAAATTGAACAAGGGGGAATTTTTTGAAATTCTTGCTTTTTGCATGATTTTGGTTCATGTCAAATCTCTATTCATGAAAAAAATTTGAAAAATATCTGAGATATGACGGCACGGACATATATTAAAATTGGGCGATTTGACGTGAATTGACCCTGTTATGTTCTCTACTTTGTCAGCTGTTCCACTCTGTTTAGCTCCGTTAAATCTCACGTGTTATGCTCTTTGGTCTTCCTCTTTGCTCTCTCCAAGCTATACTCTGTAAGTATTCTTAGCTGACCCGTGCTCTTACAAAGGCAGCCTGCATATTCAAATTGATGATACCACAGATGCTACTTTTACTGGGAGGATCGCAACCGAACTTAATATGGAACGCACGTTGTACAGTGACTAGAGATTCGGTCTTCGCATACTGGCACACACAAAAACCTTTGTAGTCACTAGTCACCATCTTCGCTACTAGCACTTTCTAATGGATGGCGGTGGAAAGCTTGCTTCCACATGTGTATTGGTGGGAACAAACAAAACTGTTTAAGTTGCTCTATCATTTATAATTGCAAGTTAGAATGGATGGTATTCTGCAGTACTGCACCGTTGCCGTTTAAGCCAGCAGGTGACCGTGATACAATGATACGACAGCGGGACAGTTGTATTTCATTATTTTTCCATATACCGGACTATCAGAATGGACTATTCTGTGAATGACTATTTCGTATTTCGTTGTACTTTAGCGGCGAAAGTACCTACATGCATATGGCGAACAGCCAAGTGCAGTGGGCATCTAATTCGACAGGGAGGATTATTATGCACCATCATCGAAGGTACCATTGAGGGAACCAATGCAGTCGGTCGACCAAGGAAGGCGTTCGCGGAAGATCTCAAGCAAAACCTACTTATGCCTGGATATGGGATGCGGAACCTACTTGGAGCTGAAGAGAACGGCCCAGGACAGAGTGGAATGGAAAAGAAGAGGGAAATATTTGCTGCAAATCAATCGATAGATTGCGACCAGAGAAGAGGAAAAGTCCGTCACGCAGGAGCTGCATAACTAAGCACTTTCCTCAGAATTTGGGTAGTGTTGACTGCTTTTCAGAATAATTTGCTTAAAATATACTATATAAATAAAATAAAAACATGAATAGTTCTCATTTAATTTTGTAATGAGTAACTGTTCAATTATTAATTTTGTAAATTATTTGCTTCCAGAGTTATGTTTACACATGGTACCTACCATAAACAAACACCCTCGCCGCTATGCTTATATATGTATATATGTATATATATATATATATATATATATATATATATATAAATTTTAACGGGGGTCATTTTTTGTGTCAAATAAGTAGGATCGATAAAGATTTGAAAAAATGTTTGAAACATTCCGTCATGAGTGCAGCCTCAATAGCTACTTTCCTTCGGAGGAAAGTGCTAAAAAGAAAGAGGCAGATTGTACCTTTATGATATACACATCCGAAAGAAACCAATGTAATATAATAAACATACCTCTGCAGAATAAACTATTAGTCTCCTTCCATTTTAAATGCAAACTTCTACATTTCCTCTTACACTTCCCTTTCCGAGAGAGGACTAAAATACTATTGCATTCATTCCTAAGAATTGTCTTCTCCCATTCTGCCAGAAAATATCAGTGACCAGCAGGCAAGACGTCCAAAAAAGCAGCATAATTCTTTAATTGCAATTTTATCGTTCCCTATCTATTAAAAAAAAAAAAAAAAAACAAGATTATTTGTGATGTTGAGAACCTTGCCTTCGAAAATTCAGCCCGCTGAAAGGGAATCATTTAGATCAATCTTTGAGCTTGAGTAAGCGAAGGTTTTGTATTTACTCTCGGCGGGAGTGCGGCAGAGGTTTTACTTAAAGGCCAGGCATCACGAAATACATCGCTTGTTTCGACCTACACTAAATCCATAAAACCGGCTTTCCACAAGACTTAGCGACTCAGAGCAGCTATGAGCCAGAATTGTACAATATACAAAAATATAGTTTTCTTTATACTCCTTTTACCAGCATTTTCTTTATACTCCTTTTACCAACATTTTCTTTATACTCCTTTTACCAGCATTTTCTTTATACTCCTTTTACCAGCATTTTCTTTATACTCCTTTTACCAACATTTTCTTTATACTCCTTTTACCAGCATTTTCTTTATACTCCTTTTACCAGCATTTTCTTTATACTCCTTTTACCAACATTTTCTTTATACTCCTTTTACCAGCATTTTCTTTATACTCCTTTTACCAACATTTTCTTTATACTCCTTTTACCAGCATTTTCTTTATACTCCTTTTACCAACATTTTCTTTATACTCCTTTTACCAGCATTTTCTTTATACTCCTTTTACCAGCATTTTCTTTATACTCCTTTTACCAGCATTTTCTTTATACTCCTTTTACCAGCATTTTCTTTATACTCCTTTTACCAACATTTTCTTTATACTCCTTTTACCAGCATTTTCTTTATACTCCTTTTACCAGCATTTTCTTTATACTCCTTTTACCAACATTTTCTTTATACTCCTTTTACCAGCATTTTCTTTATACTCCTTTTACCAGCATTTTCTTTATACTCCTTTTACCAACATTTTCTTTATACTCCTTTTACCAGCATTTTCTTTATACTCCTTTTACCAACATTTTCTTTATACTCCTTTTACCAGCATTTTCTTTATACTCCTTTTACCAGCATTTTCTTTATACTCCTTTTACCAGCATTTTCTTTATACTCCTTTTACCAGCATTTTCTTTATACTCCTTTTACCAGCATTTTCGTCCTATCCAAAGTTTTAAAATCGTACAATTATTTGTTTTATATGGAAAATAAAACATTTTAAAGATCATAATCTCTGCATTTTAGATGAAAAAATGTCCCTAAATTTTGGTTTGGATTTTTTTTGTAATTGTTTGGATTAACTATTTTCAAACAATAAGCACATCATTTTATATATTTATTTATTTAGAATTTACAACAATGTATAATACATTTCTAGTAAATTATTGCTAGATTATATTGACATGAATGTTCATGAGGTGGGAAGCTGCACATTATTAGTACGGACTAGAGAGATTAATAAGCACATCAAAGAGTAAAGTATGTCCAAGCATAGCAATAAGAATTAATAAGGAAAACGAGGAAAACCTGAACCAATTTTTTGGTAAGATTTTCTTGAAAACGGTTATGATATTTATTTTATTAGGTTACCCTGCTGATAAATGTGTTAAATGTGATCTTGTTACGCAATAAGAAACTTAAACAGTAAAGCAAGTCTAAGTCTAAACAGAGTAAACAGTCTGGAAGTAAGTTACAATGTCGCTGGGCATGTCTGCTCAAACAGGGAGTTCTTGTTGAGTTAAGAAGACTTTGTCTTTACTGTTTGATGTCTTGCGTCAATCCTGCTGACAAAGTCCATGTTTAATTTCTTAGGTTTGGTTAAATATTCTTGTGATTCGCCGGAAAAAGTCGTGTTTATGATCCAGGTACTCGGTGCCAATGAGAGGAGAATGCATGAGACTGAGGCTGAACACATGAGGAAGTGGTGCTACAGTACCAGACAGGCGTAGCAATTTTTGCTGTTCGTAGACAAGAAGATGACAAAAGACTCTTTTTAATCTGTGCAGGTCTAAGGTAAGACCAGTAACAGCTCTCCTTACAGGACATTGTAGAATGCATCGGCACCTCTACTCCATGGGGCTTACCAGAATCTCAGGCTATGGACTATGCTTTGAGAATTTCCTTACCATATCATCTGCGGCGCTTATCATGTCATATTACGGCACTTGCAGCCGATAGATATCTGCATTTTGGAACGGATCTCATTGATGACCCGAGAAAGTTACCAGAACCTCAAAAACCTCGCTGACACGGGACTCGTATTCGGGCGGCACAACAGCTCTTATAGGCCTGGGTGCGGTTCATCCTGGGCACCCTTTTCCAAATCTAAATCTAAATATAGTAATTTTTTCACATTAAATAGTTCACGACTGACGTTATTACACTAAGGATAAGACATAGCGGATCGTCATGTGAACTATATATCATCCAATTAACATGTTCAGAGAAATCTATGTCCTTTGGACAACACGTCAGAACTACTATCTGATTAAAGTCTTTATATTTCGTTTTGATATTTCATAAAAATTTTAATACCTACTCTAAAATATTTCGAAGAAGAGCAAGATTTTAGTCGCCACAATGCACAGAAAGCAGAAATTACTCTCTCCACCTCCACAAATTCCACTCATTCTAATGGAAAGCTCTATGATAAACATGAGTTTATTGCTCTTTACTTACCTTGTTTTACTGAAATATTCATTTTGCTGTTAAACTAAAAAAAAAGAAAAACAGAAAAAAAAAAAAAAACAATAAAAAATCTGAAGAAAAACTAACCAAAACGGTTCAAAGGAACGAAACCAATACTTTCGACATTTAGTATCGAAAATAGCGCGTAAATTTCATTTATATCAGAAAATTATCTAAACCACTGATCTTAATACATGCATTCATAACTAAAACTCAAAAAGACTTTTCTACAATAAATACATTTACCAAAAATAAACCTGAACTGTACAGATAACTTTTTAATCATTTTATAGCCTCTTAGCATCAAATAATAAACAAAGAGATAAATATGGCTGTAATTAGTCAACTTACAGAAATTGATTCGCTTCGATTAAGCGAATAGATGAGTTTATGTTGTTGTATTATATGTAATTCCACTTTCTAGGATTTACTTTCAGCTATATTAAAATATTTCCAATTTTAAGTATACTAAGTGTTTGAGATAAATATATTTTTATAAAATTCTATTTCTATAATAATTAAAGAAAAAAAAAACAAGAAAAAATATATTATACCAAAATATAAGTACTCATTCAACAAATACTAAAAGAAGCAAAAAATCTAAAGCAGTAAGAAGCGAAAAAGTTAAAATAAAAAACACAAGAAAGGTACCTGAAAATCAAAGTAATCTGCAGGGATAGTGGTACTGTTGTAGCAACCCTAAAAAAATATACCCTCAATTGTTAATGTATACTTGGACATATAAGAATCAAGCTAACTTTTAATAGCTACTTAGCGAGCTTTAAATAACCAAATAAATAAAAGAATCAAGGGTAAAGAGGTTCAAAAATATCGAATGTGAAATTATATATGATTTTTTTTTTTTGTTTAAGTGAGACTATATTAACTCACTGCACGTCTGAAAATAATTAAATTATATATGATTTTTTTTTTGTTTAAGTGAGACTATATTAACTCACTGCACGTCTGAACATAATTAAATTATATATGATTTTTTTTTTTTTTTTGTTTAAGTGAGACTATATTAACTCACTGCACGTCTGAAAATAATTAAATTATATATGATTTTTTTTTTTGTTTAAGTGAGACTATATTAACTCACTGCACGTCTGAAAATAATTAAATTATATATGATTTTTTTTTTGTTTAAGTGAGACTATATTAACTCACTGCACGTCTGAAAATAATTAAATTATATATGATTTTTTTTTTGTTTAAGTGAGACTATATTAACTCAATGCACGTCTGAAAATAATTAAATTATATATGTTTTTTTTTGTTTAAGTGAGACTATATTAACTCACTGCACGTCTGAAAATAATTAAATTATATATGATTTTTTTTTTTGTTTAAGTGAGACTATATTAACTCACTGCACGTCTGAAAATAATTAAATTAAATAAGCGAAAATGTAAAAGAAAAAAAAATTGTATGTTTGTTTTATAACTAAAGTTGGCAGCTAAATAGCACGCCGAACAAATCATGGACTTTTCCGTAAATCTGGCTGTAATTTTCTTAGCCGAACCAACTATTCTTTGACTTCTTAATTATTTGTATAAATGTATATTATATTTTTTTCACTTACTAGGAACGTTAAACAGTTGATAGTCATTTAAGTGCTGAGTAAAAGAATAAAAGCTGGCATATTATTTAATTTTTTGAATGTAAATATTGTGGCTGTCCTTTGTGTATTGAAGAGTATCAAGAAGTCATGGAACTCAAGCTAAAAGTTTAGACAATGTATTATAAAAAAGTCCGACTCGCAGGAACTGCGTCATCTTAGCGCGGTTACGTACATCTCGAAGAAATGGAATAGATTAGCATCACAAATCACAGGAAACTGACAGTAGCCAACATACACAGAAGCGGATAATTCTTAATAAGTCAAAACACCTATGTACTGAAAACGTACTTACTCTTCGGCTTTTACTGAGAAGGCTCTATTCTAAACAACCAAAAATTCTTTGTCATTCTAAGAATGTATCTTGTTTTACTAGCAAATTCGTTTTACTGTAATATTTATTTATTTCATTATGAGCTACGCAACTTTAGCGATAAGCTCATGATCAGGAAAATCTCGAAATTACTGTAATAGTCAACTGTAAATATGTATTTCATGGCGAATAAAATTCCATTCTGTCGTGGGTTAAATCTTTCTATAAAATAAGAAATAACGATAACTTCAGTTGGAGGCTATGAGGAAGGTTATATAGATAGGAGAATTCAAAACAGCCAACGATTAGCCACAGCCATCTTGATTACCACAACCACTCCAAACATATTATTACCAACACCTCTCACCGTTTCTTAGCTTATTTTATTACTATTCTAATTTTACTGATAAATGCAATTTAAAACAAGAAAAAACAACTAAAAAGTGAGATAAACAAAGAGAAAACCCCTTTCAAAACAACAAAACAAAATTTTTTACGTTTTAAGCGCTTATATCTCTGATTGACGTTGCCCCATAGAATATTGCTTCAGAACCTTTTTTATAGAGAATTTAGTAAGCATTCGAATGGTCACGTTCCACTTACCACGATTTGCCAACCGTTATCGAGATATTTACGAAAAATGTATGAAGATCCGAAAACTTTTCATGTCTATTAATAATTTTTTTTTCGTATACTTCCTTAACACCAAATGTAACCAAAATTTAAACATCTTAGTTGGGATTAATTTCCAAGTTGTAGAAAATATTTCAATTGAATCCCGCGATTCTAAGTGCTCACAAAAATATAATGGCTTCCAAAAACATTGATTCTACTTTTCTCAGGAACGGTTAGAGATATCGCCTTGAAAAAGGTTTCATTCGTTTTCCTAGGCCAAGAAGCCTATAAAACGAGTACTTGCAAGCATATGAAGTAAGCGGAACGATTTTTTTCGCGCGACATTCACTCCAAAACCATGTTCCGGTGGGCGGATTCTGCTGGTTAACGAACTTGACCTTTCAAATGAGACGTCAGATTTTTGTACCAAATTTCAACAAAATCGGACTATTTTTGAGCTTGCTAGAGAGCGAACAGACAAGCATATATATAAATATAAACATATATACATATATATATATATATATATATATATATATATGCTCGTCGTTATCTAATAACCATAAAGAACTTCCGTTCATCCATTATCTGTACAGAATAAGGGACTTAACAACACACTATATATATATATATATATATATATATATATATATATATATATATATATATATATGTGTGTGTGTGTGTGTGTGTGTGTGTATGTATATATATACAAATTTGAGCCATCTATATTTTCGTGATCTATAGGGACTGAAAAGTGAAAGTTTCTTGTCGGCTCTTCCGGATTGCGTCGTGAGGTCAACCTCATAAGCGGGTTCTCCCTATGGAGATAGGGAGTAACCGCGCTAAAATAAAATATTATATCCGATCTAATGACAGCAAAGTGAAGGATTTGATATCGGATTCTAGCAGGAAGTTCATTTTTATTGTTCAATATCTCTACAAAGTATTTTTTAAAATAGGAGGATTCCTTCTCGCAAGAAAATATCATAGGATTATACTTTGGGCTGTAGAAACAACAATAGTTCTTTTTTTTTCTGTCTTTGTAAGAGATTCTATCAACCATTTCCGGTGCGGATTGCATGTCTTCAAAGATAATATGTAAATCTTGCAACTATATCCGTCGTCATGATAGGAATCGCATGGTAGATATTTGGTACTTTCGTTTGGCGATTTTTTTATCATCTATCACCATGATAAACCTCCCTCCCCCTCTCTCTCTCCCTCCCTCCCGTCCCATAGTGGTATTTTTAACTGATCTAGCTGGACAAAATTATTTTATCACAGCTTCATATAGAAAATGACTTGCTGATCGCAAATATACCCTATTTTAGAGGTCGGAAATAAAGTATTACCGTTGTTTTCTAACTTTTTCGGCAGAAAAAGCCGTTTATTATTACGTTTAAAGTGTTAAAAAAAAATTAAACTTTTTATGCTTTTTTTTTTTATACATTTTTTTAACTTTTTTAAAGGCAACAACAACAAAAAGCTTCAAGACTAGGTATTACAAATAATAATAATTGAAAAAAAAATACATCAAAACACATACATCACTTACATCTAAAATTAAGTTATCAAAACTAATAAATCATTCTTGGTCAAGTAACGTTTCATTCAACAAATTAATTATTTTACCTGGGTAGGAATGAAACTCTTCCTTATGTCGTTGAATTTCTGCACTCATACTAGAAATATAGGGATCGCTCGAGTATAGTAAACACTGAAATACATCTTCAATATTCGATAGCCCCCACTACTGGCAGATATACTTAAATTTTCTTCTACATCTGATGGTGTATCGTAATCCAAACTTGTATCAAGCCATTCACCAAATAGCTTAAGAATGTGTCCATTTTTTTTTTTTAATTTTAATTTTTCCTTCTCTTCTGGTAAACCAAATTGACGGTGTACTTTTTTTTATACCTTCCCGGTTTTTTTTTTGTTTGGACTTTGTTCAAAAATGTCCCTTTTCGATATGAACATTTTTTTCAGAAAATCAGTTATCATTATTAAATAGGCAGATTGTGGAAGCTAATTCTTGCATTTCCAAGTCAATACTTAATTGACAAATAAGAAGCAAATTAAAACTAGGCCGGACGAGGCTGGACAGCAAAAGTTCTGTCCTATAATAACGTACCAATAAGGGTATTACAAATCGTATCGCGTAAAGCAAACATTAATGGTAATTTAGTATAATACATAATAAAAGAAGGTCATACATATCTTTCTGAAACATGAAATTTGTAGTACTTACAAATAAGTTTTTTAACTGCAGTATTAATTCAAAGATGGAATAATGAACTTTGGGGCATGACATACCCCAAAGTTCATTATATAAATGTTAACATATTTGAGCCGACTTATTCTTGTTCGTAATCTATATATTATCTACTAAAATACTGCAAGGTCCAATTAGGGATTTGTTTTCATGAATTTTTCAAATTTTGTCCAGCTAGATCAGTTAAAAATACCACTGTGCGTCCTGTCACGCTCTCTCTCGCCTAATCAGTGTCTTGTGATGTTAGTCTATTACTATATACATAATAGGGGTTTGTATTATAATGCTCTACTATTTATATTTTTAGTAATTATATGATTGTAGGTTGTAAACAACAATTAAAAGAGTAGACATTGATATATATATTTTTTATTATAGTGTCGTCATTTAAATCCCATGTGTATAATATAACGTGAGTAATGCAAATAAAACGGACTGGAAGCGTTGCTCGGAAGAAACAGCCAGCGTTCCTCCCTAGAGAGATGTAGGGTAGGAGTATTGAATGTGAACAGTCCCCGGGGAGAAGGGGGAGAGAGAGACAATCCCAGCAGGAGGAGGGAGAGAGAGAGAGAGACAATCCCAGCAGGAGGGAGGGAGAGAGGGAGAGACAATCCCAGCAGGAGGGAGGGAGAGACAGAGCCATCCTTATCACCAACTGTTGGATTCTGCAAACAATTCCACAGTTAAAGCCCTTTATACCTCAGCCATCCTTGTAGGCTCTGATAAAAAGGGGGAAAATTAGGTAACATCTCGTGCTGAGGTAGGGAACTATACGGGGCAGCTTTTGACGGATCAACGTTCAAAAAGTAGGGCAGGACGAACTTCTAGAAACAACACACCTAACCTATCTTCCGTGTTGGGGAACTTCAGAGGTTAAATATATAGGCTTATCTTTTCATAGAGGCTTACACATTTGCATGATAGAGTGCTTTGTGGCATTGTGTTCCATCATCAGATCACCAATAGCATGTGGCAATAAAGTTCTTGTTAAGGCTAGGCACACACGGGCCGGTTGATATTTTTGTGTAAGGACACACGGTCCGGCAAACGGCCGTCCAGTTTGCTTCCTCTTTCATAGCTTTTACTACCAGTAGAGGTCTAGATATGCCGCCAGAAAGCTGCGTTGGTCTTTTTGGTTTTACACAGACGGAAAAGAAAAGTTGCCAGAAGATTGTGTGTTCATCCCATTTTAGAAAAGAGGCCTCTGCAGGGAGCATTTCATACTCCTATTATTGAGTTAAGACAGGATGTAGTAACGTTTTTTAATTATTTTCGCATGTCTGTGCCTAAATTTGATGATTAAAGGTCGTTTACACATTAAAACATGTACAGCTTAAATATATCAAAGCACTCAAATGAATTCAAAAGACCACTTGTAAATCAAAATTCAATCCATGTCTGTGTAATATTATGATAAAAATTAATCGCTCAGAGTAGAAGAATATAAAAGAAAATCTAAATTCTTATTAAATACTTTTGAAATAGATTTAGCGCCACTGCTTGGAGTCGGGACCGTCCGGTCGGTTGTTTTACCGGACCGTGTTGCCTCCTCCCTTCACACCTCTACTGGCCGGCCGGCAAGAAGAGAATAGAGCAGAGGGGTTTTCACCACCGGCCGGTAATTTTACAAGTCCGTGTGTGCTTTTCCATTCACTCCCATGTCATCCGGCACTGGGTATCTGTAGGCCGGTAATTTTGCCGGCCCGTGCGGCTTCACCCTAAGGCCTCGGGTACGATACGAGCGAAGAGCGATGAGCGAAAAGCTTCAGAGAACCGTCGCTCAAAATAATGTTAAGCTGGAGTGAAGCAGGAATGAGGGGGGACTGGCTAGAATAGGCATAAGCGACCGGGCGACGTCGCTTGCTGGTTCCAGTCTGTCACTCATCGCTCAGTCCAGACTTTAAAAGTTATCTCGTCGTACACCCCAGACATTATATTTTGCGTGCTACAAAAAAGGTAACAGCCTCTAAATCTTGGCAAAATTCAATGCATTTTTTTTTTTAGGGCGGTTCCTCCCTCCCCCATAGGGAGGAACCCCGCGTATAGGGTTGATACAATGAAACAATCCGGAAGTGCCGACTAGAAAATTTCGCGTTTCAGAACCCCTAGAGACCGAAAATAACGGTGGTTCAAATTTGTATATATATATATATATATATATATATATATACATATATATATATGTATATATTTATTTATATATATATATATATATATATATATATATATATATATATATATTTTTGTCTGTTCGCTCATTTCTGGCTTCCCTGATGGTCCGATTTTGATGAAATTTGGTACAAAAATCCGTCGTCCAATTTGAAATGTAAAGTTCGTTAACCAGCAAAATCCGCCCACTGGAAGATGGCGTTTGGGGCGAAATTCGTGCAGAAAAAATCGTAACGCTTACGTTTTTGAGTTCATAAGCTTGTAAGTACTCTTTTCATAGGCTTCTTGGGCTAGAAAAACGAATGAAACCATTTTCAAGGCGATAGCTTTAACCGTTGTCGAGAAAATTGGAAAAATAGTTTTTGAATTCCGTTTTTGGTTTGGGTACTTAGAATCACGGGATTCAGTTGAAACATTATCTGCATGTTATAATTTCATTAAAACTAATATGTTGAAAGTTATGTTACGTTTGGAGTTAAGGAAGGGTTAGAATAAAATATTTTATGAACAGACATGAAAAGTTTTGGTAACTTTGTATACTTTCCTTAATATCTCGAAAAAGGTTGAGAATTTGGGAAACGGAAGAATACCATTAGAAAGCTTACTAAATGCTCTACAAAAATGGTTCTAAAGAAAGTTTTGATTAGGCGATGTCAATCGGAGAAATAAGTGCATACAACTTTAAAGTAATTGATTTCGCTTATTCGAACTGTTCTTTTTCTCTTTGATTTTGGTACTTAGAATTATGGGCTTCAGTCGAAACCTTTTCTGCATGTTTGAATTTCATCAACACTAATATGTTAAAATTTTGGTTACGTTTGGAGCTAAGGAAGGATTTGAATAAAACATTTTACTAACAGACATGAAATGTTTTGGGAACTTCGTATACATTCCCTAATATCTCGAAGACGGTTAGGAATATTGGTAAACGGAGGGTTACCATGCGAAAGCTTACTAAATGTTCTACAAAAAAGATTCTGAAACAATTTTTGATTAGGCTATGTCAATCGGAGAAATAAGTGCTTAAACTGTGAAGTAATTGATTTCGTTTATTCGAACGGTTCTTTTTGTTTGTTTTTATTCCTTGTTATTTTTTAATTGCTTAAAGTTGGATAGTGTATTTGACAATAAAACAGATTAATTAAAATAAGAAAAACAATTCATTGTTAAAAATATATCAGGCTGTACCGTATGAAATGTCAGTTTTGGATTTGTCGATTTCCTTCAAATGTCTTGAAACTTTCGAGGCTCCTACTCCGAGTTCTTCGGCATATTCCCTAGTGTTTTTAATTGCTTATAGTAGTCAAATGTATTTGTCAATAAAACAGGATACGTATAATTAGAATCAATATTTTGTTTGTTAGAATTCGAAGATGCCGTATGAATATCTAGATTACAGTACTGGTGTTGATTTCGTTCTTTAGAATTATTCTTGGTATCCCCATAGTTTTTTATTGTTAGTAGGTTTTTCTCATTGATTATAGAATATAAATCTATTTGGCTATAAAACAGGATACGTAAAATTAGTGACAATATTTCGGAGATTTCTGAGCGAAATACTTTTAAGATTTTCTACCACCACGAACGGCTTTTTTCCTCTATTTTTATCCACTAGATAGGCTTTATTTTGCATATTATTCTATATAAGTTTTATTCAGCAGGGGATTCTGATGAAATGTCGTGTTTTTGCTGTGGATTTTAAATACGATGTATCTAAGATTGGATAACATTAGCGAGTCTACATAGTTAAGAACCGACGACGGAGGATTACTTCTTGCTATGATTTAGTCTACATATGTATATTAAGTCCTAAATCCAAAAAATAAACTTCACAACGGTTAGATACTATGAGCGAATATGGCGGTTCAATGCCCGTAGAAACAAGGGGGCCGCAGGAAATTTACCTGCTAAGAGTTAATCCTCAAGAGCTGTAAATATACCCCAGGTATCTGCCGACACAAATACAAAGCCTAGGCGGAGAGCACCCCAAAAACACAGATCCAAACATAGGTTATATACTAAACATTCATAAAGACTACTAAGTTGTAAACCGATTCATCAATTAGCAATCAATAGTTTTCAACAAAGGTTATATACTAAATATCGATAAAAAGTATTTAATTAGAAAAAAAAAACAATATTCCACAAGACTTGTTTTTGGTCCATTTGTGTCTACTCCATAGACTTAATTAGGTATATTATTCTATTGTAGTTGGGCAACTAAACTTTGTTTTATTTTGTTAAATAAAGTTTTTTTTCTTGATTTGTTATTCGTCAAGACTTTTATTTGTCCTTGTGTATTTACTAGATAGGTTTTATTCGGCATATTATTCTATATAGGCTATATTAGGCAGGGTATTCTACTCAATCTTGTGTACTTCTTCTTGATCCTTCTGTACATGGGCGTATATAAAAACAATTTCGGGGGGGGGGCTCAGACCATTTCCAGGGTATGGAATACTAAATATTCAGAGCTTGGAATAGTTTTAGGCAACTAAAACGCAATTACACGTAAAATAAAATATGTTTTATGAACTAAGTGATCTTATTTAATTTATTTTTAAGGGTTTTACGAGAAGTTTTTAACATCAATTCAAAATTTCGGGAGGGGCTGCAGCCCCCTCAGCCCCCCCTTATATACGCCCATGCTTCTGTATCCTCTAGAAAGGCTTTATTAGGCATATTTTGTATTGATTTATAGAGCTTTGCTTTAGAATGAGAGCCAGATTCTGTAATTTCCGCTTCTGTGTAAAAGTTAGCTACTGTCGGTGTCCCTGACGCCTTAATATCACTTTTATTCGAGATGTTCGAGAGGATTTTGACAATTTTCACGAGATATATAAAAAAAAAAATAAGTTTATTTCTTTTCTAAGCTTATCAAATGGCACTAGGGACATGAACGGAACCGCGCTAAGATGCTGCAGTTCCTGCGAGTCGGACTTTTTTTTTTTAAATTAAAGCTGATAAAATTTAGAACAACATTGTCAATTCACATTAATGTTTTTTGTTTCCCTTGTTTATTAAATTACTTGGAAAGATGCTTATAACCAGGCAATGTTTATAACCGTCTAGCTAACTTTCTTATAAATAATTTTAAAATATGAATACTAATAAAAGAGTAAATTGGATGACAGTGAATGTGAGCTTTTAATTTCGAAAGTACAAAGTATGAAATGACAGACAAAGTGATTTTAAAATCATAACCAAGAAACTATGAGAAGAGGTTGGAAATGCATAAAACTTGCAAGGTAAGATATTTTTACTAACTAAACATTTAAAATATTAGTTTTTTTAATTAATATTTTAAAATAAAAAACGTATATTGAAGTATGCGCTGACGGAGACTAAAGGAAATATCATCACCCAGCCGCTCTATATCGTAGCCGGCAACACTCTTTCGCTAATCGCTCGGTCGCTCATCGCGCGTATCGTACCCGAGGTCTAAGAAGGAACTATCGTAAAAGGCACTGGTCCCGGATAAGAAGGATCTAACTTTTTATTCAAATCAAAATATCAAAAATCGCGAGGAAAAAATAACAGAAAATTCTTAACAGAGAAAGGCAGTAGGTACTATATAGGTAGAAGTACACCCACGGGAAATAAATTCGAATAGGTAAGAATGATAACAAGAGAAGAGGTCCTTATCGGCCTAGGACGGTGTTGGTAATAAATTATCATTGTAAATGGGATTTATTCAGGAGGGATGCGGGATTAAAGTGGATGAGAATTCCGAATGTGGGAGCAGGGGGGGGGGCGGCATTAAATTTTACTTTCATTAGAGGACAATAGGAGACCAGCATTCCCTGATCCGATTCCCAGCCAATTAGCAACCAGATCTCGCAGGGTACCTTTCCCTCTTCAAAATATCTCGTTTAGTTCACTGGGAACCCTCTAAAGGTACAAGCATCGAGACAATAAGTCAATCTCTGACGGTTCTCTCAAACACCAATCAACAATTAAACTACGCCATGAATGGAGGTAAATGTTGCTGGACGTTTCGCATTATGATCTGTGTGAAAAGAAACTCGTGCGAACGTGTAAATGATTTAAAGCACACGTTCTTATCGAATAGGCGGTTCACTTAATGATTTGTAACATAACAACCATTTCCTTGAGAAAGGAAATGTTAAGAAGGGTTAATTCCTGAACGCCGTTTGACACGTAGATTTCTTGAGTTGGACGCTTCTACTTAAAGTCTTGCGCGACACTGATCAACGCTTGATTCCGGGGATTAAGAAAAGATAGTGTGTTTCCCGATTAAAAAACTGACATCGTCAGATTCTGGAGTGCTAAAAGCAGCGCACGACGTAAAACTTGCAGAGACCATTAGGGACAAACGTCAGAGTCCAATGGATTCTCTGCAGATGAGCTTGTAAAATAGCCATGTCCGGTTGGTGTTCTCAAAAGGCCACCAGATACTTCACAGAGAATACCTGAGGCGCAGGTCCGTCTGGAATAATCTCCTCCAAAATTTTGGCGCAGTTCTTTGTCATTCAATAACAGTAGTTTTAACAAAGTAATGACTTGTCAAGGAGAGATGTCAGCTGGCTTTCGTTTTCTGTTGTACCCACATGGCTAGGGATCTACTCGAGAACAGAGGTAGAGCCTGTCTCAGCTTTTCGGCCGTTACCGGCATGCAGAAGAGTTGTTTTCAAATGTTGCCAATATCACAAAGACATTTTGAGCTATATAGGGAAAATATCATAAATAAAATATCCCCCTATATATAACTTTTTGAACACTTTATTGCAACGGCTTCGGGCGTATAAGTTGCAAGCTAGTATTACCCCTAAAAATCTAGTTTCAAAAGTAAATGTCGGAAAGCAAATATTCTGAATTTGAATAAACTGACCGTACTACATGACCAATAAACAAAATAATAAGAAAAAAAGAGTAAATGGTTGAGAAAATAAAAGAAAATAAGTAAAAATTAATAATAAAACAAGATAATTTTGGGAGACCATAAACCTACATAAATTCGCTAAACATTCGCAACAGCTACTCTCTGTCGCCGAGCCAAATAATGCAAGCCCATAGAAGGAGATCATGTACCAAGAACGTTTTACGAAAATTACTCTTTTGATTATTTGTTAATGTTTATATCATAAATAGAAAATTTTTATTTAATAATAAATAATAATAATAAAATAATCTTAAAATAAATTTCCGGTCACGTGACCGATGATGTCACCACAGCTAGACTTTCGCTTCACTCGTTACGTTTAATTTGGAGACCACTAGCTTTGATACCACTTTTTATGTCAATAATACAAAAAAGTCTGTCAAGCAGGAGCTGCATAACTAAGCACTTTCCTCAAAATTTGGGTAGTGTAGACTGCTTTCCAGAACAATTTGCATAAAATATCCTACATAAATAAAATAAAAACATGAATAGTTCTCTTTTAAATTTATAATGAGTAACTGATCAATTATTAATTTGCTTCCAGAGTTATGTTTACACATGGTACCTATTACACTACGTAATAAATACAAAAAACCTCATATTATCGTATTTTGATCTAACGCAGGAACAGGATACAGTCACTCTAGTGGTAGAAAGCGCTCCTTGCGGCGGCTTTGTGAACCTACGTCTGGCGGGCTTTTCTATTTAAAATATATTACAAATTAAACCCCCGCTTTCCGATTAACCGATTCAGCTCATTTCTACAACACTTCTTTCTCGTGAGTTACCCACGACGTATACCGCGTTTCGTTACAATACAGCAGAAATTACGACCGGTATGAGTATATTAGGAAGTTGGGTCCGGAGTAAACCCCCCCCTTCTAACGAACCGATTTAGTTAATTTTTACAACACATATTTACCTGTAGATTACCACTGCGAATACCGAGTTTCGTCGAAATATACCAAAAATCACGGCTGGTAGTGGCGAATTGGTATTGTGGGTCCGGAGTAAACCCCCCCCCCCTTCTAATGAACCGATTTAGTTCATTTTTATATCTCACTTTTCTCTCTATATTACCACTACGAATACCAAGTTTCGTTGAAATATAACAAATATTACGGCTGACATAGTCAAATTAGTATTTTGGGTTCGGGGTAAACCCCCCCCTTCCGGTGGACCGACTTTGGTGGTTAACGAACTCGTTCAATCGTTTGCTAATTGAATGGTATATACCAAGTTTCGTGACGAAAAAACAAAAACTCTGGCCGCTATCGTGTTAACAGACACACATATATATATATATATATATATATATATATATATATATATATATATATATAAATTTTAACGGGGGTCATTTTCGGTGTCTAATAGGTAGGATCGATAAAGATTTGAAGAAATTTTTCAAAAATTCCGTCATGAGTCCAACCTCAATAGCTACTTTCCTTCGGAGGAAAGTGCTAAAAGTGCACTGCGCCGTCCAAATTGGTAGAGGAGAATATTTGATGATAAAAATATTAGTAGATAAGAATAGGGGACACAAGACACGACGAGGGTTGTAAAGCATCCCTTATCGGTCGTGTCATTACTGCAAAGAACGGAGGGAGGGGGGGATTGTACTCTCTCCACAAGGAATGTCTGCACTATGGCCTAGATTCGCTAGTGGGGTCTTATCGTCGGAACAATATTCAATTTGAACATGTTATGGCAACATTGTAGATATTATATACTCAAATATTAATCGATTCATTGCTCAATTGTGTAAGTTGGAATATGGTAGTTTTTTCTACCAGATGTTTGCAGATTGGAGAAATAGTCCGGTTTTAACTAAAGCCCAAGAGGAGGGTAGGGGGGAGACCCCAGAATCCAAGGGCGACTTTTGACGTCCTGGGTGACCCTTTGGGGTCCAATCCACGTGCTGGGTAGGAACATTGTTAACTTGTGTTACTGCATTTGTCGGAGCCCCGGTTGAGGGGCTATGTAACGGACAGGAGACTCGTCCTCCTACAGAGCACAGGCAAGTCCCCGCCGTATCTGATCCGGGGAGAGGTGCTTCTTCCGGGCCAGTGACCATTCCTGACCTCTGGAAACCCAATTACTACGGACGCTCAACAATGGTGCAACGGGTGGTCGTGGTTGCAGGGGCCACGTTTGGTTAGGTATGTCGTAGCCTGTAGTGGTCATATGTTGGGGCCACTGCAGTTGAGTAACCAGAACTTGGTGGAGTTCTAAATTGAGGAAAACACATACACCCAGGGCGACACTCTGCTCTCTCTTCATGGCAAAAGCAATGTGTAGTTGATATCCCCGTCCGTGGAACACCTTGCGAGCACCATCCCACGGTCTTGCGAAACCCCGGAGGCTCGCGGGGATATCCACATCTTGATGGCTAAAGGGGGGTACCAACTAGAATTACCAACAATTGGGATATCAGCCAACGGCCATAGCCACGTTGAATGCACCGGTTCCCGTAGATCACCGAAGTTAAGCAACGTCTGGCGTGGTCAGAACCTGATGGGTGACCCACCACGTGCTGTTGGCAATATAAAAGGGTGGCGACCTGTAGATAGCCAGGCGCTAATAGCCAAATAGTTGATGCGCCGTTAAAAACTAAAAAAAAAAAAAAAAAAAAATGGGATACCACCAAGTTTCTCATTCATTTATTATTTTGTAATGAAAAATGCATTATACAGCTAAATTCAATGAACAAAAACAACGAACAATTAGAAATCGCGAAAAAGATAACAAAAACCCGCTAAAAGGAACGAAACGAACACTTTCCACTTTTAAGCGCCTATTTCTCTGGCTGGGATCTGAAATTCTAGAAGAATTATTTATATAGAAAACTAAGTGTAATCCTGTATTCATGACGCTTAATATATTTTATTTTCATGCAAACAAAACAAAAATTGATTTAAATTAATTTTTGTTTGCATACGGCCATTAAAAAGGATAAATAGGAAGTACCATTTTCAAACTGTCCACAAAAGTTATTTTCCTCAAGCAAGCCGGTAGAGCAGATTTAACGCGCCCTGAATATCCCACTCTTTGATGTTAGCCTGATATCAAGAGATATTTTTTGGCGTCAAACATTTTCCCTTATATTTGCCCTGATCAATATCATATACCATATCCTAAACCTGATATTTATACTTTGGATGTTAAAGCGTGGCACTACATCGTCGATACAAAAGCAAACTAACGAATATGAAAATCAACACTTTTCATATTGGAAAAGTATTTATTCATAACTTTTTTTTGGACAGTTAAATATTCGGCAGATTTGACCTTTTGATAGTGGAATACTTTCCCTTTAATAGAGTGAAGTCAGATTGAAGAATTTGCCGTAAATAAGTCCAGCAGAAATTATAAAAGATGGACAATGAAAGATGAATTTTTTTTAAATTCGTTAGTTTGCTTTTGTATCGACGACATGTCCTCAGGATACTTTTCATAAAATGGTACTTAATTACGGAGTGCTAATCGCAAGCATGATGAGATATCGCACTAGTATTTCTAAAGTGATACAACTCAAAATGAAACTCAACTGAAAATGTGCCCCTTATGTAGCGGCTTAGGATTATGACAGGAAGGGTGACACAAGTGCCCTCTGGTGTACAAGCTCTGTAGCTAGGTACATATAGTTTTGATGATTAATTAAGATATATTTACCATGTCTTCCATAGTCATAAATAGGACGGTGTGAATAAAACCGATTTTTAAATTGTGTCACTTTAGCAATACTAGCGCGATATGTTCACCAGTCGATTGCCATATTTTGACATAATTATCTTTTTCATTTTCTCTAGTGGCGGAAAATTAATTTCATAGTTTTATGAACCGTTTTGGGGTGCAACTTTTAAGTTCCTACGCTTAGGAACAAAATGGCGACGACAAATGGCACGACAAATGATTCAATGATTCATTTCAAATGGCGCACGACAAATGAGACGAATGGATTTATCCTTTAATATACAAAAGAAAAATTCTTCCTCCCAATAGTTATTAAAAACGAAACGAAGACAGGTATAGTTGGGATTCGGGTAGGAGAAAAACCTCAGACTTTCAAAAAGAAATCTGTATTTTGGACGTTTCGACTGCAACAATGGCAGCCTTCTTCAAGGCTGCCATTGTTGCAGTCGAAACGTCCAAAATACAGATTTCTTTTTGAAAGTCTGACGTTTTTCCCCTAGCCGAATCCCAACTATACCTGTCTTCGTATCTCTACAGCGGCTAACTATCTCCATCTACACTAAAAACGAAACGTTTTAATTTTCTTCGCCGCACTCATTTTGTACTATTTAACCATAAACGTCAGACTTTTTATCAGTTGTTATGTTTTTCGAGCTATCCTAATAAAAATCGCCAACATCAGGATCTTTAAAAGTACAATCAACCAGCCCCAGAAGGGACTAATAAGACAGAAGAGCAATTTAATCTTTAGGATTTGGAAGAACAGGACATTTATCCTGTTGCCATACCTTTTAGCAAAATTTTGATTGAATCCGTAAAAATTTGTCATAAATACCTTAAAAATAAATTAAATAAGATGACTTAGTTCATTTTAGCACTTTCCTCCGAAGGAAAGTAGCTATTGAGGCTGCACTTATGACGGAATTTTTGAAAACTTTCTTCGAATCTTTATCGATCCTACCTAGTAGACACCAAAAATGACCCCAGTTAAAATTTATATATATATATATAGTTATATATGTGTCTGTTAACACGATACTGGCCAGAGTTTTTGTTTTTTCGCCACGAAACTTGGTATAAAGTACTCCCCCATCAAACGATTGATCGAGTTCGTTAACCAACGAAATCGGTCCATCCGGAGAGGGGGGGGGGGTTTACTCCGTAGCCAAAGTAGTTATTTGCCAATACCAGTCGTAATTTTTGTTATATTTCAACGAAACTCGGTATATGTTGTGTTCAACTGAAGAGAAAAATGTGTTATAAAAATAAACTAAATTGGTTGACTTGGCTGCACGACGTGGAGAAGGATTTGAAGGAGATAGGAATCCGTCGTTGGAGGCGTTTTGCAACAGATAGAGATGCCTGGAATAAGCTGTTGGCTGAGGCCTTGGTCCTTCACGGACTGTAGTGCCCGTCTGTAAGTAAGTAAGTAAATTGGTTGACTAGAAGGGAGGGTTTACTCCGGACCCAAATTACTAATTTGATCATACCGGTCGTAATTTCTGCTGTATTGTAACGAAACGCGGTATACGTCCTGGGTATCTGATAAGGAAGAAGTGTTGTAAAAATTAACTAAATCGGTCTATCGGAAGGGGGGGGGGATTTACATTGAATTCACCATGTTTGAATTTAATTGAAACAGGTGTTATTTATGTTTTTATTTTATTTATCTATATAGATTATTTTAAGCAAATTATTCAGGAAGGCACTCGACACTACCCAATTGTGAGGAAAGTGCATAGTTATGCAGCTCCTGCGTGACGAACTTTTTTTTTCCGGTGTAATAGCGTTTTAGTTGGCCAACTATTCCAAGGTCTAGATTGTTACTATTCCATACCCCCGAAATTTATCCCAGCACCCCGGCCAAATGATTTCCTAAATACGCCCATGGGAAACGCTTGTGCGGGAAAAGCTTTTGATAACCCGTAGACTTTCGTGGGGTCGGGCGGGTAGTCCGTGGTGTGGTGGTTTGCTGGGATTTGAATTAATTTGTACAATTATATGCCCTAGTTCGATTGTATATTACGAAAGTTATAGTTTAGTATGTCGAAGTACAGTGTCAGCCCTTTTCCGGTTGTTTGTATCTTTGAGTAGTTTGAACGACCTAAAAATAGTGTCAGAGCTAGTTTGTAAAGTATGTTCTCCAGTATGTCAAGCCTGAGTCGTTTTTGTTGTCTGTATAGTACTGACATCATGTCCTTTACGTTGGTAGGTTCGTGTACATTTTCGTGTAGTTGGCATAGTTTGAGAATCGCGTTTGTTCTGAAGCGTTTCTGCATAGCCCATCCTTGAAGGGCCATAAATGTTCCACACGATGAAGGAGACGAGAGTGAAAAGGAACGAATAAGGTAGAAGATGGATTTTGCAATTTAATCCTTAGGAATTGTTGAAGAGGACTATTATCCGCTCGTCAAGCTTCTAATCCCGCCAAAGACAGGCCCTCCCTCTGACGGGGACTCCTAGCCAGTCTCAAACATGTAACAATACAACAGTACAGAACGGTATTACTCAAAATACTAATTATTTCATAATACTTCATTAGATTCAAAGCATAATCTATACATACTAATATAAATAATCATAGCTTTTACTTATCAGAAAGAAGACATTTTTGAAAGTCTTAATTTTTTTTTTTTTTTTTTTTTTTTTTTTTTACTGCGCATCTACATCTAGGTCATTAGCACCGACATCCAGGGCGCAGCGAGGAATTTTACCAGCGACCGTGGGATGATAAAATTCCTGCCGGAGGTTGGGATTCGAACCCACCATCTCCCGCTTATGAATCCAAGGCACTAGCCATTAGACCACGGGAGACCCCTGAAAGTCTTAATAAATCAATCAATATATACACACATATATATATATATATATATATATATATATATATATGAATATGTTTATATATATATGTGTGTATGTGTGTGTCTTAACTCGACACCGGCCAAAGTTTTTTTTCGCAACTTAGTATCTAAAATTCCTCTAGGAAACGATGGAATATATATATATATATATATATATATATATATATATATATATATATATATATATATATATATATATAGACACACAAATTTCAAACTCCGTCATTTTCGTGATCTTTGGGTTCGGAAACGTGAACTTTTCTCATAAACACTTCCGAAAAGATCTGAAAACTTTACCGCCTCCTGGACTTTTGCTGATTTTAGAGGCAACCTTTATTACAAACACCGAGTAACACAACACACGTTTCCCATTTACTTGTCGCTTTTTACAGTAATAAAATAAATTTTCCAGCTAATTTCAATTAAAAAATAAAATAAAAAAAAAATATACCTCAGGTAAATAGAAACGAAACCCCCTTCAAAGCAACGGATTTACATTTTTTCTGAAACTTCATTTTCAGAAAAAATTAGAATTCATTGGTATGTAGTACCTTATTTTCTGTTAAAAATTAATTAATATTATTATTAGTACCTATTTACTTGTATACACCTCATTAAAAATGTGTTTTATGTTTCTATTGATTTTCTAGAACTAATTTCTAGATATACAACTAATGTTCACTTTACCTGTTTATTAATAATATAATTGTTCTAATATTTTAACACCAAATTGTTCTTTTATAATAAGTTGATTTGTATTTACAGACCTGTAATTTATTTTACTGGTAAACCTTTTTCCTGTGTATTAATTTCTTTTTTTTTTTTTCTTTGTTTCTTGTCATTTCAGCTGAGGAAGGCTACCACCAAAGAGTAGCCGAAACGTCCTGAATATAGATTTTTTACAAAAATCGTATTGATGTTTTAAGCCTAGCCGAATCCCAACTAATCCATGATTGTTAATCGCCTTGACGGCTAACTATCTAATCTTCATGATAAAAGTTAGTAGTTGAAACTATAGTTAAGCACTTCAAGTAGTTAAACATTGCCCATTGTTAACTACTGTCATATTAGCTATGGTGAAATAACTTCGACTATGTTTTCTGAAATATATTCATTTTCAGATTTGGTAGAAAACTAAACCTAGAAAGTAAAAAGTTAAAGAGATTCTGTCCAAGGCTATTATACCAAGACACGATCCTAGTAAACTATGCAGTCTTTCTTCAATTCCGCGTTATGAATATTACGCCTAAAATTTGTCAGAAAATCCCAGGCTAAGAAATATTTTAAGTGGCTAGGAAACCTGAATGGCCGCAGTACAACTGAATTAAGCATTTTGCCGCACTCTCCGCAAAAGCTGCTTTTAGAATTTAACGTTCGGAAGTGAAGAGGGTACGGAGCCAGGGGTCTTCGCGGAAGGAGGTGCAGCCCAAGACCAAACAGAATATAGGTATTTAATCCGGAAGTAGAAAATTTTACGTTTCAGAAACTACAGATCTCAAAAATAACGGTGGTTCAAATATCTATATATATCACTCACTCACCATCCTGCTCCATTCCACGCGGTTTGCTGCCAGGTTCCTCCAATTTCGGATACCTAGCGTCCGCAAGTCCTCCTCCAGGTCATCAAGCCTCCTCCGTCTTGGTCGGCCTCTCTTTCTTTTGCCCCCAGGTGCACCATTCAGCATCAATTTAGGCAGCCTACAGGGTTCCATTCTCTCCACGTGCCCTAACCACGGTAGCCTACCTTTCTTGATGACATAGAGGATGTCAGGCTCGCCATACATTTCTGTAAGTTCGGCATTGCTTCTGATCCTCCACCTGTGCTGCTCTCTCACGGCTCCAAAAATCTTCCTCAGGACTCTTCTTTACCAGACCAGCAGACCTCTCCTCATTTCTTTGGTCAGAGTCCACGTTTCGCTGCCGTACACAACAACTGGCCTTATTACAGTTTTGTATAAGAAAATCTTGGCCTTCCTGGAGAGACTTTTGTATCGGAGAGCTTTTTGCAAGGCGTAGAAGCATCTGTTTCCCGCCACCATTCTGCCCTTAACCTCTGCTTCCAGGTTATTGTTCTCCGGTACTACTCCCCCCAGGTATTTAAATGTGCTACAGCTATGGTACGTGTCCTCGCCCAAATCCATGGTGTCTCCTCGTTACTATATATATATATATATATATATATATATATATATTTGTCTGTTCGCTTCCTCAGACTCAAAAATGGTCCGATTTTGATAAAATTTCGTACAAAAATCTTTCGTCTAATTTCAAAGGCCAAGTTCGTTAACCAACAAAGAATCCACCCACTGGAACGCGGGCATTGGAGCGAAATCGCATCGCTTACGTTTTCGAGTTCACATGCATGCTGGTACTCGCTTTATAGGTTTCTTAACATACAAAAACGAATGAAACCATTTTAAATCGATATCTGTTCCCGTTTTCGAGAAAAAAGACGTTCTTCACTTTGAGATTTATAGTTTTTCCAAATGATCAAAACCTACTAATAAATGGTTCTACTCCTTTGCTAATGTCACTAGGAATAATTACGGAAGCGCGCTAAGATGACGCAGTTCCTGCGAGTCGGACATTTTTTTTGTAAATTATTTGTAGTGATATTCAAAATTGTTGAAGTTCTTTTATCCAAGTTAAAATATAGGGAAATAATATCAATAGTATAAGATATTCATTTTTAACGGCGCATCAACTATTTGCCTATGAGCGCCGGGCTTTCTACAGGTTGCCACCCTTTTATAATGCCAACAGCACGTGGTCGATCACCCATTCAGGTTCTGGCCGCGCCCGACGTTGCTTAACTTCGGTGATATACGGTAACCGGTTTATTCAACGTTTTATGGCGATATTAAATATATTGTGAATATTAAATAGTTGAAGCGAGACTCCATTAGCCTAAGTAGCTTCTGCTTCGACCACCTGGTGTAGCTGTAGTACCATTTAGTCGATAGATTCAAGCCGAGAGAACATGGAAGGGTTTCTGTGGACTAGTACACCGCAGCATGCTCTGGGAACTGTTGTACACCGTTCAATATGCTCTAGGTTTAACAAGGATAACAGTTTAAACATAGTTACAACAACGTGATCTGTCCAATGGCTCTTACATTGGGAGGAATTTTGTAAACATAGCACATTCCTCATTAAATAGAGCAAACAAAAATAGATATTTGCTACGAAAAAAATTGTAGATATCAGGAAACGGATTTATTCATCAAATCCGCACAAAATATCAATAATTTGATGTTTGCCTTAATATCCGATTTGAGCTGAATGTAGGCAAAACCTGGAATTTTTCACGGTTCTTTGATTCATCTAAAAGAAAGCATTTAATCGAAATGTTTACTTTTACCAAACATTTAGATAATTACATTTTTCACCGATTGAGCACCAAACCGTTTCAATTCGAACGAAGAAAAGTCCGTCACGCAGGAGCTGCATAACTAAGCACTTTCCTTAGAATTTGGGTTGTGTAGACTGGTTTCAAGAACGATTTGCTTAAAATATCCTACATAAATAAAATAAAAACATGTAGAGTTCTCTTTTAATTTTGTGATGAGTAACTGTTCAATTATTAATTTGCTTCCAGAGTTATGTTTACACATGGTACCTACTTCACTACTTAATAAATACTAAAAACTTCATATTTTCGTCTTTTGATCTGGCGCAGGAACAGGATACAGTCCCCTAGTGGGAGATAGCGCTCCTTGCGGCGGCCTTGCGAACCTACGTCAGGCGGGCTATTCTATCGAAATATATTACAAAGTAAACCCCCCTTTCCGATTGACCGATTTAGCTAATTTTTACAAAACTTTTTTCGCATGAGTTACCCATGACGTATACCGCGTTTCGTTACAATACAGCAGAAATTACGACCGGTATGAGTATATTAGTAATTTGGGTCCTTAGTAAACCCCCTCCTAATTAACCGATTTAGTTTATTTTTACAACACATTTGTACCTGTAGATTACCACTACAAATACCGAGTTTCGTCGAAATATAACAAAAATCACGGCTGGTAGTGGCGAATTGGTATTGTGGGTCCGAAGTAAACCCCCCCCCCCCCCTTCTAGTGAACCGATTTAGTTTATTTTTACTACATCTCACTTATTAGTTTATTTTTTTTTTTTATATCTTACTTTTCTCTCTAGATTACCACTACCAATACCAAGTTTCGTCGAAATATAACAAAAATCACGGCTGGTAGTGGCGAATTGGTATTGTGGGTCCGAAGTAAACCCCCCCCCCCCTTCTAGTGAACCGATTTAGTTTATTTTTACTACATCTCACTTATTAGTTTATTTTTTTTTTTATATCTTACTTTTCTCTCTAGATTACCACTACCAATACCAAGTTTCGTAGAAATATAACAAAAATCACGGCTGGTAGTGGCAAATTGGTATTGTGGGTCCGAAGTAACCCCCCCCCCCTTCTAATGAACCGATTTAGTTTATTTCTACATCTCACTTTTCTATTTAGATTACCACTACGAATACCAAGTTTCGTTGAAATATAACCAATATTATGGCTGGCATGGTCAAATTAGTGTTTTGGGTTCGGGGTAAACCCCCCCCCCCCCTTCCGGTGGAATGATTTTAGTGGTTAACGAACTCGTTCAACCGTTTGCTAATTGAACGCTATATACCACGTTTCGTGAAGAAACAGACATTAACAGACACACATATATATATATATATATATATATATATATATATATATATATATATATATATAGATATAGATATATATAGATATATATAAATTTTAACGGGGGTCATTTTCGGTGTCTACTAGGTAGGATCGATAAAGATTTGAAGAAATTTTTCAAAAATTCCGTCATGAGTGCACCCTCAATAGCTACTTTCCTTCGAAGGAAAGTGCTAAAAGCTACAAATAAAACCAAAATGTTTTCCACTTTTGCATTAATACTAGATTTACAAGAACAGTCATTTTGACTGCTCGTGCAATTTCGATTCACAATTCCTACTACATATAACATTTGCTTTCCTAAATGATGTCACGACTTTTGTAGCTGTAAGTAGAGAATACATTTAATGAACTTAATGTTACTTTATGTATATTAGTAACAAATATATTTTTTGTTATTGACATATATACCAGTACCAGGTCTGGTATATCTAGTGATAAGTATGATTTCGCACTAACACTTGGAAAACATGTTAAATGGTAAACTCCAACGAAAAAGTGGCTTAACATTTACAGGATTAAATTTGTTTGAGAATAATGCCAAAAATTTGACCAATTAAGTTGATAAAAGGTATTTTCCCCCTTTATTTGGCACCAGTTTGGACGATACCACTCAGTCGAATTGCTTTGTTAATAAATCGTTGCATTATATAAATTTTTGGTAATAGTTAACCTTGTTGATTAGATGGTAATTTTTGGGGCGATTTTAGATTAAAGGCGAGAAGTCCGACTATTTTAAGGGTATACGCGTATCATAACCGAGCTGAGAAACTGGGGAAAATATCATATCGTCGATACAAATGTAAGGTATCGAATGTGAAAATCATCACTTTCCAGAGTAAAACCATTTTTATTCATTACTTTGGTTTTGGACAGATTCGACATTTTGACAGTGGTTACTTTCCCCTTTCACTGAGTGAATTTAGATACGAGAGTTCGCCGTACATTCCAACAGCAATCAGTATAGATTGAAAATGAAAAATGCGTTTTTTCACATTCGATACTTTGCTTTTGTATCGACGATATTATTGGGTAATTTCCTCTTAGGATATCGTCGATACAAAAGCAAACAAACGAATATGAAAAAATGCATCTTTCATTGTCCATCTTTAATAATTTCTGCTGGACTTATTTACGGCAAATTCTTCAATCTGACTTCCCTCTATTAAAGGGAAAGTATTCCACTATCAAAAGGTCAAATCTGCCGAATATTTGACTGTCCAAAAAAAAAGTTATGAATAAATACTTTTCCACTCTGAAAAGTGTTGATTTTCATATTCGTTAGTTTGCTTTTGTATCGACGATATAATCAGTGGCGCTTAAAATCTTGTAGTACTTCTCTACGAGACGTCATTGTATATTTTTTATGAAATGGTATCAATAAATAATACTACTCCTTTACTAATGACACAAGGGAAAGGAAAGGAGCTAAGATGAAGCAGTTCCTGCGAGTCAGATTTTTTCTCCTTTCCCGGGCACCCATTAAAGCCTGGGCAAGCCTAGGGGCGGTCTGGGTTTCCGATATCGACCACCTTCTGGTGGAACAGATTTCTGCATATTCAGTATACAGAAATGTCCTGAAACACCAATATTGAAACCTCTGGGAGTCCGAATATCATGCTATTATTGTTGTTGTTGTTGTTGTTATTTTAGTTTTAAATAAAAGGGAAGAGGAATAGGAAAAGAGGAGTAGGGGGAAGCAGATCCTGAAGTGAAGTGGTTGCGGTGGGGAGTGAGTGGGAAACTGAATTTGTTCCCGAGGAGGTTGAGTGTAGTGGGACCACAAACAGTGTTAGGTTCACCTCTTGGAGTGAACCTCTTCACTCCTCTATTAATCGATAATTAGGCAAGTCTAGAAGTTAGCTTTAGACATTTAGGGCCAGACGGATTTTCAAGTTTCTACCGGCGAAACTTTAATATAGAACATGGGTTGCAGTAGATACACTTAGCAGTGGAAATATTTGCAGGGGAGAGTAGGCATTTAGAAACCGTATGCCATGGTTTATATTTTTTTAAATATATAGCTAAAATATAACAATAACAAGCAGTCTGGGAATAGTTGGGATTTCGCTAGAAAAACAGCAATAAGATTACAGTAGAACCTCTCATATCCGACCATGACGGGACCGGGCCATGGTCGGAACGGCCGAAAGGTCGGATATCGGGAGGAGGGAAAAAAAAGGCCTTCGAAATTTATAAAACCAGCTATAATGTACCGTACATACTGTAATGCAACTTTATTGTATCGTAACTGTAAAGCTGTTGCTATGTACATTTCAAACATTTACTCTTTTGAAAATATGAACAAAATGTAAGCATACTTTATTTAAAGAATTCATTTATGGATTTTTGTTTTAATTTTTTTAATCTTGACTTTGCGGAAGTGTCCCTCCACTTTTTTTGCCAACAATACCTCCATTGGGGTTGCATTTGGATGTTGCTCGATGTATTTCATCGCTACGTCGAAGGAGTCCTTAGCAGCAGAATGACTCACTACATCGTCACTGTTGGTTTCGTCTTCATCCGAGTCGATTTCTTCGTCCACGGCTTTGTTCTGCACAACAGAAATGATTGAGTCATCGTTGAGATCTTCATTGGTAACTTCTGAAACATCGGCTTCAACAAGTCACTCTTCTACATCTGTCATCTGGAGATCATGATGATACACTTGTAGATTTTTTAATTCTTCTGTTGTGTCTGTTTCAACTTCTGCTTCTGTCTATGTAGGTTCATGTTCAGTCTCAGCTTCGTCTTGTTTCAATGAAGGTCGAATCTTTTTCCAAGCCTTCTGAAGGGTGGTTTGACTGATTTCGTCCCAACCTCCAGCAACGAGCGCCAGGTCGGATATCGGGAGGAGTCGGATATGGGAAGGTCGGATATGAGAGGTTCTACTGTATATGTAAGTTGAATGTGTGTCTTACATTTCCAAAGTGACAGATGTCTACAAAAAATCGAAAATGAGATTTATACATCCCTGGATTCAGAATTTAAAGTCCTATCTTACGGTATATTTATTATGTAAAAAAAAAAAATCTCTCTGTTCCAAACTGCAGGTTGTCCGCTGGGGACTGCTCTATACTAGTAGTTGTCCAGTTGCCAGCCCTGGTACATCACTGGTTCCGGCGATGAAAGCCGGAAGTTCTGGTTCAATATTATAATGATGGGCCAATGTTAGGCATTTATTTGTTTGTTTAAGCTTGAATTTTAATGTGTTTAATAGGTTAAGCCCAAGTTTTTGGTATGGATGCAAAAATTTTTAAGTAATTAATATTAGGCTGTACCGTACGAAAAGTCAGTTTTGTTTACTTTGCGATTTAATACTTTCCCTTTTTTATTTCATTATTTACAAACATCATTGTTATTCATATAGAATTAAAGCTCTTTTATTCCTATTATTTAATCAGTAACTTGCGTACTGTGTTGTGAGAACGATCCTCTGAGAAAAAAATAAAACTTAAATTATGACTTAAACGGAAATCCTTATTATTTTTCGTTATGAATTTAAGCTCGGTCATAGCGCTGCTGAGGCGTGTATGAACATTAACACAGCGTTCGGGGAGGGAAGGGTGAATGAACGAACTGTTTGCCGGTGGGTTTCCAGGTTTCGAAGTGGAAATTTTGACCTTGACAACGAGGAGCGAGGAAGGCCAGAAAACAAGCTTGACAATGACCACCTGAAAGAAAGGGTTGAAGCTTGTCCCTCAAAAAGCACTAGGGAATATGCCAAAGAACTCGGAGTAGGAGCCACGACAGTTTCAAGACATTTGAAGGAAATCGGCAAGTCCAAAACTGACATTTCATACGGTACAGCCTGATACATATTTTTCAAAAATAATTTTGCAAGTTTTTAATGTAATAAGACTAAACAAGCCAATCCTGCTCTCCCATAGTGAGTCTTGACCAGTCCAGCTGTTTCAAATGAATTATTATCCATTTCCTGATATTGACCCGATGAAGCAGTCCGGAATTACCTCCCAAAAAAACCTGGTCATCCAATTTTATGGACAGAGAAAAACCGTCTCACATCTTTCCTATAGTTTGTTAAATTCATTAAAGTTGGCGGAATCGTGTCAACGCACGGCCAGGTATCTAATATTAGAAGTATTAATTATATATATTTTTTTTACGGCTTATTAACTTTTGAGCTGCAGGATGTCACCATTTTATAATACCAACGGCACATGGTTTTCCAAGACGGCCACCCATCCAGGTACGGACAACTCCGGGCATTCAATGACTTTTGGTGGTATTTGTACTTTCATCAAATTTCATTAAAAAAAAACCATTTACAATTAAATGAGTATAACTCAAATTATTAGAATATATTTCTATAAATGTGAATTCTAGAGTTATATAAGTTCCTATAAATCCTCCCTGGTTTGAGAGTTGAACTAGTGCTAATCTAGGCGGCCATGGTGGGTTGATTAGAATGGCATATGATTGGCTAATAGGCTTTTATGGAGTTGGTTCTAGGGATTAGCTGGTCGGTTTAGGTTCAATCTTCTTCCCTCCTGGTCCCTTCAATAATCTCTAACTCATCAATCTTTAGTTTACTTCGGAACGTTAGCAGCCGTAGTGTGATTCTGTGGTTGTGTTCTCTAGGGCAGATGCATTTCACAACTGTCTTCAAAGGCCATTGCTATAATTTTATTTAACTTTTGATATTCAGAAAATGACTGTTTTTGTACCTAAATTAAACCATCCCATGCATTTCTACTTCCCAAATGGCGGATGTATCAAATGTATACATGTGGCTCAGTAATCTAACTGGTCCAGATGTATAATTTTTATATGTAAAGTCAAACAAGTTGTGGTGGCAAACAAATCTTTCTTTTTTTTTTAAGAAGGATATAGCAACATTTTTTATTAAAACAATATAAGGAATATAAAATATCTTATTATATATTATCTGTCATGTTAGATCATAGTGATATTTGGCTGAAATTCGACAATTACTATTGTTAATTTTCAAAAAATTATCGGCTTAATAAAACCGATGTTTTCAATTTTAGTTAAGGCTCTGATCGATTAATAATAACAAAATAACAGAAAATCAAAAAATTGTGTTTTAATTTGATTCAATAGGAGAACTGATTTTTTCTGTTCTTTTCTTAACAGCTAGATGTAAAAATTGCAGCATTAAATACATATTAATTGGTGAATTACTGTGTAGCGAAAAACAATAACAAGCAATGTAGTAATAATGTGCAATATAAGTATAGAGATAATGATAAGGAATAATGTAATAATATAAGTATATAGATAATAATAAGTACGTGTAATGTATCGATAATGATAAGTATAATGTATAGATAATGATAAGTATAATGTATGTATAAAATAATGATAAGCAATATAAGTTTTTTTTTTTTTTTTTTTTTTTTTTTTTTTTTTTTTTTTTTTTTTTTTTTTTTTTTTTTTTACGGCGCATCTACATCTAGGTCATTAGCGCCGACATCCAGGGTGCAGCGAGGAATTTTACCAGCGAGCCGTGGGATGATAAAATTCCTGCCGGAGGTTGGGAATCGAACCCACCATCCCCCGCTTATGAATCCAAGGCGCTAGCCATTAGACCACGGGAGACCCCAAGCAATATAAGTATGTAGATAATGATAAGGAATAATGTAATAATAATAATGTGTAATATAAGTATATATATAATAATAAGGAATAATGTAATAATAATAATTTGTAATATAAGTATATATATAATAATAAGGAATAATGTAATAAGAAGAATATTAATGAATAAAATAATTATATAGATATATTAATGAACGCTATAAGTCTATAGATAATAATAATGTATAATGTAAATATAAACAATTAATATAGATATAGTGCAATAATATAAGCATATGTATATATGTGTGTGTATGTGTATGAATTCTGTAATCATGTAATCATCATTTATTGTGTAAATCATTTATTTTGTAATCATGTAATCATCATTTATTGTCATAGAGTATATCGCTAAAAACTGCGAAACTTTTAATAAATAAATTACAAATTAACAGCTAGAGTGCCAGCCATGAAATCATAAAAGGTCTCCACAGGCTATTGGGTTTTTGCAACTAAACCCTCTTCGGAAAATACATACCTAACAATAATACTTATTCTCCAATGTTATAAAATTTCAGAATGCCGTGTTTAATGAAATTCATATACAGTAGGACCTCCATTATCCGGGGTAATGACGGGGAGGGTGGTCCACGGATAATCGAAAACCCCGGATAATCGAAACACAATATTTTATTGACTAAATGTTCTGGATTATAAGGTTATAAAGAAAAACTGTGTACAAGATGTCATGTAAACCCTTTTATTTGCTTTGAGGAATGTGTATGTAATCGTTTTATTAATTAATAATTTCTATAAGTACTAAAATAAACTCAAGTTGAACTCAGCGCGTTTTTGCATAAACCATTGATAGACAACTTGATCTAGGTATTTTAATGAAGAGGTCTCCATCCCTTTCCTAGAACACATTGTTCGGGCGGACGACGAGACCAAGTTGGAAATGTCTTTTTTCTTATCCACGATACCACGAACTGTTTCTTCCTCAATTCCAAATTCGGCGGACACTTTTTTAACTCTTTCACCTTTTTCTTTCCGGTTTATAATGGTCTATTTTTGTTCTTAAGATAACACGACACGTTTTCTTTTTTGATCCATTTTAATTTTTATGTAAAATCTGTATGTATGTATGTACTCGAGTGAAGAGTTAAAGCTCAACTGAGGTAATATTTCCTTGGTAGGCTAACAGCCCAGTAGGGGATTCACAGAAAGACGTGAAAACGTTTCTCTTCCAAGAATATGAAATAAATTGAGATGTTTCCAGAAATATGGAGTCATCACATTCTTCCGAAAACAGCCCTGTTTTTCCATTCTTTAGTTTACAACGTACTTAATTAATTTAAATTCATATTTACGTACATAATCGTCATTACATACATACAAATATTTAATACATAATTATGAAATCAAATGCTTTAGTTGATAAAAATACAAATAATGCAATAAATATGTTCGTATGTACATAATATTTAAAGAAGGAATAAAAATAAAAATTCCCCCATGGAGACCCCGGTTAATTGGAATCCCGGATAATAGAGTCCCGGATAATGGAGGTCTTACTGTACAAGCCCTGTTGGCAAGTTTTCTAATCATTGCAGTTACAAGGGCCTATGCGTATTAAACACATGGCGCCTTAGTGAACCTAGAGTGAGCATCAATTTGTGACACATGGCGTCTTAGTGAACTTAGATTGTGTACCAATTTGATACACATGGCGCCTTAGTGAGCCTAGAGTGTGTATAAATTTGATACACATGGCACCTTAGTGAACCTAGAGTGTGTATAAATTTGATACACATGGCGCCTTAGTGAACCTAGAGTGTGTATAAATTTGATACACATGGCGCCTTAGTGAACCTAGAGTGAGCATCAATTTGTGACACATGGCGTCTTAGTGAACTTAGATTGTGTACCAATTTGATACACATGGCGCCTTAGTGAGCCTAGAGTGTGTATAAATTTGATACACATGGCGCCTTAGTGAACCTAGAGTGTGTATAAATTTGATACACATGGCGCCTTAGTGAACCTAGAGTGTGTATAAATTTGATACACATGGCGCCTTAGTGAACCTAGAGTGTGTATAAATTTGATACACATGGCGCCTTAGTGAACCTAGAGTGTGTATAAATTTGATACACATGGCGCCTTAGTGAGCCTAGAGTGTGTATAAATTTCATACACATGGCGCCTTAGTGAACCTAGAGTGTGCATAATTTTGATACACATGGCGCCTTAGTGAACCTAGAGTGTGTATAAATTTGATACACATGGCGCCTTAGAGAACCTAGAGTGTGCATCAACTCGAAACATCATGGCGCCTTAGTAGACCTAGAGTGTGTATCAATTTGATATACATGGCGTATTAGTGATCTTACAATGTGAATCAATTGATATACAAGGCGTCATACTGAACCTAAACTGTGAATAAATTTGATGTACACGGCGTCTTACTGATCCTACACTGTGAATCAATTTGATATACATGGCGTCTTAGTGAACCCACACTGTGGTTCGATTTGATGCAGATGGCAATTTAAGTGATAAGAATGTACAATTATAATAATGACTTCATTACCAAGACTATAAAATGGATTTAAACAGTTAATGATAATATTATTTGTATCAACATTTCTTGTAGACCTCCAAGTTACTCAATATATTAAGGCCTTTACGGTGACAAACGACGATTCGCCTTACATTCCGTACGCTTACTCAGGGTTTTATTCCGATTCTCATAAGAAATCCTAAGAAGACCGGCAGATTATCTTGCGAAACGTCGTTTGTCGCCACATCATCACGGTCATATCCAGGAGACCTAAAAACATTGATAACGCGACAAACAGGGCCTTCACGAGACCCGAACACATTGTCCATAATTATGTATAATGCTGATATTACCTGTTGAATCCATAACCTGATGATGTTGGCGGTTCTCGGGTCCGGTGGCGGTGGGAGTACAGGATGGGCTTGCAAAGCTGCTACCAGTCTTTCGGCGGCCGCCTCCACAGTACCGCCTCTCTCCCCGCCCCCCTCCAGGCCAACCCCTGAAAATAGTAAAAACATACTTATCACATTTATGGATAAAATTCATAAGAAAATAAATTGAGCAATGTCAGCATTCATATATCGATGACCAAGTGCATTCGTGATTTAAGTAATATTTATTTATAAAATTAGTTCAGAACGCCTTGTGTTAAGGAATCACAATGCGATTGCCTTGTATTTAGGAAACACAAGGTGTTTACTTCGTGTTAAGAATACACAAAGCGCACACAATGTGTTTAGGACTCACGAGGCGTTTATTTTGTTCAACAGCTATTTTGTGATGTGTTACATTGATTGTGATGATCCAGTAAATGCATTTTACACTCAACATCCTTATGGAAACCAAATTTACCAGTTTTTCCTCATGTAATCATAAAAATCAATCTCTAAATAAATTTACTTAATATATATGTAGAAATTAGCCATCGATATAAAGCCAAATATTATATTGCTATTTCCCTTTACGGAAGTCCAACAAATACTTAGGGCTTCCCCCCACCCGGAAATAATTATTTCCCTCGGTTGAAATTTTCTCAATATTTTACTTAATGATTTAATTGCTTCCTCATTACACAATTTCAGTCAGAAATGAATAAAATTTTTGCAAAACTAATTTTCTTTTACAGCAATGACACGTTTCTGTTTTTAACTGCGAGGCGCAAAAGCACCTACCTGCTAAATGTAAGTCACGTTTTCACTATTAACTGCAAGGCGCAAAAGCACCTACCTGCTAAATGTAAGTCACGTTTTCACTATTAACTGCAAGGCGCAAAAGCACCTACCTGCTAAATGTAAGTCACGTTTTCACTATTAACTGCAAGGCGCAAAAGCACCTACCTGCTAAATGTAAGTCACGTTTTCACTATTAACTGCGAGGCGCAAAAGCACCTACCTGCTAAATGTAAGTCACGTTTTCACTATTAACTGCAAGGCGCAAAAGCACCTACCTGCTAAATGTAAGTCACGTTTTCACTATTAACTGCGAGGCGCAAAAGCACCTACCTGCTAAATGTAAGTCACGTTTTCACTATTAACTGCAAGGCGCAAAAGCATCTACCTGCTAAATGTAAGTCACGTTTTCACTATTAACTGCAAGGCGCAAAAGCACCTACCTGCTAAATGTAAGTCACGTTTTCACTATTAACTGCAAGGCGCAAAAGCACCTACCTGCTAAATGTAAGTCACGTTTTCACTATTAACTGCAAGGCGCAAAAGCACCTACCTGCTAAATGTAAGTCACGTTTTCACTATTAACTGCAAGGCGCAAAAGCACCTACCTGCTAAATGTAAGTCACGTTTTCACTATTAACTGCAAGGCGCAAAAGCACCTACCTGCTAAATGTAAGTCACGTTTTCACTATTAACTGCAAGGCGCAAAAGCACCTACCTGCTAAATGTAAGTCACGTTTTCACTATTAACTGCAAGGCGCAAAAGCACCTACCTGCTAAATGTAAGTCACGTTTTCACTATTAACTGCGAGGCGCAAAAGCACCTACCTGCTAAATGTAAGTCACGTTTTCACTATTAACTGCGAGGCGCAAAAGCACCTACCTGCTAAATGTAAGTCACGTTTTCACTATTAACTGCGAGGCGCAAAAGCACCTACCTGCTAAATGTAAGTCACGTTTTCACTATTAACTGCAAGGCGCAAAAGCACCTACCTGCTAAATGTAAGTCACGTTTTCACTATTAACTGCAAGGCGCAAAAGCACCTACCTGCTAAATGTAAGTCACGTTTTCACTATTAACTGCAAGGCGCAAAAGCACCTACCTGCTAAATGTAAGTCACGTTTTCACTATTAACTGCAAGGCGCAAAAGCACCTACCTGCTAAATGTAAGTCACGTTTTCACTATTAACTGCAAGGCGCAAAAGCACCTACCTGCTAAATGTAAGTCACGTTTTCACTATTAACTGCAAGGCGCAAAAGCACCTACCTGCTAAATGTAAGTCACGTTTTCACTATTAACTGCAAGGCGCAAAAGCACCTACCTGCTAAATGTAAGTCACGTTTTCACTATTAACTGCAAGGCGCAAAATCACCTACCTGCTAAATGTAAGTCACGTTTTCACTATTAACTGCAAGGCGCAAAAGCACCTACCTGCTAAATGTAAGTCACGTTTTCACTATTAACTGCAAAGTTCAAAACAACATTTATTTATTTAATTGTTAACGTCCATTATTATTAACTAAGTATTTAAAATGGGATATCAATAGGTTGCCATCCTTTTCTAGCCAGGATAGGGTTAAAGCCTTTTCATTTTTCTAAAGAAAAGCCACAACCCTATAGTGGAAATCGAACTCACAACCCTTCGCACGGAGTGATAAGTGCTAACGCCATAACACTCACGGCCACCGGACCTCCAAAAAACTACATTTAACCTAAACCTAATTTTTTTTTCGTTTTTATTGGCGCATCAACTATTTGGCTATTAGCGCCGGGCTATCTAGAGGTTACCACCCTTTTATAATGCCAACAGCACGTGGTCGGTTAGCCATTCAGTTACTGACCACGCTCGACGTTGCTTGCTAAACCTAATATATGCAAAGCGGAAACCCAATAAAACATAATTAACAAATCAATTCCCTTATTAAATTTCGCTCAACGTGTTTTACATCATGCTAGATGTATCTTCAGAAGCTAAAAACTCACTACAATAAAAATACACCCTGATTGGACAAAGGTGAACCTTTTTCCCTACAAAAGCTACATCAAAACTTACTGCTCTTGGCGCCTATCAGCTGTGAGTTGTCAGATACATAGAATTACAATTGTCTTTTTTATTTAGTCAATGATTATTTAATACTTAATTATATGGTATTATTTATTTGTTGGACTCTATCAAGCGCCATATGTAGAAACCTAAGTTTTGAAGTGGCTATTGTAAGGAATGGTTAGCGTTTGTACCATCAAGCTGTAGTTTTAGTGTTGAATTCTTGGTTCCTGAAGAGGGCGCTTTTAATAATTTTTTACAAACCTAATTATTTGATTAGTGATAGTTGGGAGAATGTCAATTATTTGGGATTAACTGCTAGTTGCAAAACCACCTTGATAAATCAGAATTACGTTTTCGAATTTCATTTTAGGGGCCAAAAACCCATTTTATCTAAACGACTGACAAATATTTGCTTTCTTTGCAAGGAGAAAAAGCCACCTGCAAACTAAATGGAGTTCACATTTTTACTATAAACCTCAAAACACACAACCTCACAAGTAAAACCAATATTTTTTTTTAAATATTTAATTTCTTAGTATGCATACTAAATAACACAAAATAGGACATATGTTCTATATTTCGATATCAAAGATTCCATGCCTGCAAATTAGTTTGAATATATAATCTATCCATGCAAATTAAAGCCAACATTTCAGCCAGAGACACAACATATTGAAACAAACAATCAGAAACTAACTCTAATAACTAAATAACATCAGAAATCATAAGAAAGAAATAAAATCATGAATAAAAACATTTCTTGTTTATTAAATGTGACAAATAAAATAATTTAAAAACAACTAAAAACAAGGAATCGAAGAAAAATGTTTATTATTTTTATTAGAAATAATACATTGAACATTAAAGATATCTAAATAAAAACTGCCGTTTTTATTTATCATAAGTTGAAAGAATTAAGATGAAACCACATTGTCAAAATCTCCACCAACTTTCTGGAAAACCCAAAATATTATACATAGATGTTATATAAGGCTGATGGCAAAACTCAAGGGGGTAAAACTAGACAACAAATTGTTGTTAAATAATGCCAACACAACATTTCTATCTGTTTTTGTCTCAAAAGGTTATTTTTAAAAACAAAAGCAAAAAAAAAAAAACGTGTTTTTTGTAGGAAAACCCGAATTTTCTCTGCTTCTGCACATTATTTTTCAACATTACACTAATATTTTTAAATCAGCCTTAAATTTTCTTTTAATGGTAATGCACTCTCAATGTTCAAGAAAAGTATAAGAATAATCTCAGTTCCGAGTGTACCGTAAGAATGGTAATGCACTCTCAATGTTCAAGAAAAGTATAAGAATAATCTCAGTTCCGAGTGTACCGTAAGGATGGTAATGCACTCTCAATGTTCAAGAAAAGTATAAGAATAATCTCAGATCCGAGTGTACCGTAAGAATGGTAATGCACTCTCAATGTTCAAGAAAAGTATAAGAATAATCTCAGTTCCGAGTGTACCGTAAGAATGTTAATGCACTCTCAATGTTCAAGAAAAGTATAAGAATAATCTCAGTTCCGAGTGTACCATAAGAATGGTAATGCACTCTCAATGTTCAAGAAAAGTATAAGAATAATCTCAGTTCCGAGTGTACCGTAAGAATGGTAATGCACTCTCAATGTTCAAGAAAAGTATAAGAATAATCTCAGTTCCGAGTGTACCGTAAGAATGGTAATGCACTCTCAATGTTCAAGAAAAGTATAAGAATAATCTCAGATCCAAGTGTACCGTAAGAATGGTAATGCACTCTCAATGTTCAAGAAAAGTATAAGAATAATCTCAGATCCGAGTGTACCGTAAGAATGGTAATGCACTCTCAATGTTCAAGAAAAGTATAAGAATAATCTCAGATCCGAGTGTACCGTAAGAATGTTAATGCACTCTCAATGTTCAAGAAAAGTATAAGAATAATCTCAGATCCGAGTGTACCGTAAGAATGGTATGCACTCTCAATGTTCAAGAAAAGTATAAGAATAATCTCAGCTCCGAGTGTACCGTAAGAATGGTAATGCACTCTCAATGTTCAAGAAAATTATAAGAATAATCTCAGTTCCGAGTGTACCGTAAGGATGGTAATGCACTCTCAATGTTCAAGAAAAATATCAGAATAATCTCAGTTACGAGTGTACCGTAAGAATGGTAATGCACTCTCAATGTTCAAGAAAAGTATAAGAATAATCTCAGTTCCGAGTGTACCGTAAGAATGGTATTGCACTCTCAATGTTCAAGAAAAGTATAAGAATAATCTCAGTTCCGAGTGTACCGTAAGAATGGTAATGCACTCTCAATGTTCAAGAAAAGTATAAGAATAATCTCAGATCCGAGTGTACCGTAAGAATGGTAATGCACTCTCAATGTTCAAGAAAAGTATAAGAATAATCTCAGATCCGAGTGTACCGTAAGAATGGTAATGCACTCTCAATGTTCAAGAAAAGTATAAGAATAATCTCAGTTCCGAGTGTACCGTAAGAATGGTATTGCACTCTCAATGTTCAAGAAAAGTATAAGAATAATCTCAGTTCCGAGTGTACCGTAAGAATGGTAATGCACTCTCAATGTTCAAGAAAAATATCAGAATAATCTCAGTTCCGAGTGTACCGTAAGAATGGTAATGCACTCTCAATGTTCAAGAAAAGTATAAGAATAATCTCAGTTCCGAGTGTACCGTAAGAATGGTAATGCACTCTCAATGTTCAAGAAAAGTATAAGAATAATCTCAGTTCCGAGTGTATCGTAAGAATGGTAATGCACTCTTAATGTTCAAGAAAAGTATAAGAATAATCTCAGATCCGAGTGTACCGTAAGAATGGTAATGCACTCTCAATGTTCAAGAAAAGTATACGAATAATCTCAGATCCGAGTGTACCGTAAGAATGGTAATGCACTCTCAATGTTCAAGAAAAGTATAAGAATAATCTCAGTTCCGAGTGTACCGTAAGAATGGTATTGCACTCTCAATGTTCAAGAAAAGTATAAGAATAATCTCAGTTCCGAGTGTACCGTAAGGATGGTAATGCACTCTCAATGTTCAAGAAAAGTATAAGAATAATCTCAGATCCGAGTGTACCGTAAGAATGGTAATGCACTCTCAATGTTCAAGAAAAGTATATGAATAATCTCAGTTCCGAGTGTACCGTAAGAATGGTAATGCACTCTCAATGTTCAAGAAAAGTATAAGAATAATCTCAGTTCCGAGTGTACCGTAAGAATGGTAATGCACTCTCAATGTTCAAGAAAAGTATAAGAATAATCTTAGTTCCGAGTGTACCGTAAGAATGGTAATGCACTCTCAATGTTCAAGAAAAGTATAAGAATAATCTCAGTTCCGAGTGTACCGTAAGAATGGTAATGCACTCTCAATGTTCAAGAAAAGTATAAGAATAATCTCAGATCCGAGTGTACCGTAAGAATGGTAATGCACTCTCAATGTTCAAGAAAAGTATAAGAATAATCTCAGATCCGAGTGTACCGTAAGAATGGTAATGCACTCTCAATGTTCAAGAAAAGTATAAGAATAATCTCAGTTCCGAGTGTACCGTAAGAATGGTAATGCACTCTCAATGTTCAAGAAAAGTATAAGAATAATCTCAGTTCCGAGTGTACCGTAAGAATGGTAATGCACTCTCAATGTTCAAGAAAAGTATAAGAATAATCTCAGTTCCGAGTGTACCGTAAGAATGGTAATGCACTCTCAATGTTCAAGAAAAATATAAGAATAATCTCAGATCCGAGTGTACCGTAAGAATGGTAATGCACTCTCAATGTTCAACAAAAATATCAGAATAATCTCAGTTCCGAGTGTACCGTAAGAATGGTAATGCACTCTCAATGTTCAAGAAAAGTATAAGAATAATCTCAGATCCGAGTGTACCGTAAGAATGGTAATGCACTCTCAATGTTCAAGAAAAGTATAAGAATAATCTCAGTTCCGAGTGTACCGTAAGAATGGTAATGCACTCTCAATGTTCAAGAAAAATATAAGAATAATCTCAGACCCGAGTGTACCGTAAGAATGGTAATGCGCTCTCAATGTTCAAGAAAAATATCAGAATAATCTCAGTTCCGAGTGTACCGTAAGAATGGTAATGCACTCTCAATGTTCAAGAAAAGTATAAGAATAATCTCAGATCCGAGTGTACCGTAAGAATGGTAATGCACTCTCAATGTTTAAGAAAAGTATAAGAATAATCTCAGTCCCGAGTGTACCGTAAGAATGGTAATGCACTCTCAATGTTCAAGAAAAATATAAGAATAATCTCAGTTCCGAGTGTATCGTAAGAATGGTAATGCACTCTCAATGTTCAAGAAAAGTATAAGAATAATCTCAGATCCGAGTGTACCGTAAGAATGGTAATGCACTCTCAATGTTTAAGAAAAGTATAAGAATAATCTCAGTTCCGAGTGTACCGTAAGAATGGTAATGCACTCTCAATGTTCAAGAAAAGTATAAGAATAATCTCAGTTCCGAGTGTACCGTAAGAATGGTATTGCACTCTCAATGTTCAAGAAAAGTATAGGAATAATCTCAGTTCCGAGTGTACCGTAAGAATGGTAATGCACTCTCAATGTTCAAGAAAAATATAAGAATAATGTCAGATCCGAGTGTACCGTAAGAATGGTAATGCACTCTCAATGTTCAAGAAAAATATCAGAATAATCTCAGTTCCGAGTGTACCGTAAGAATGGTAATGCACTCTCAATGTTCAAGAAAAGTATAAGAATAATCTCAGATCCGAGTGTACCGTAAGAATGGTAATGCACTCTCAATGTTCAAGAAAAGTATAAGAATAATCTCAGTCCCGAGTGTACCGTAAGAATGGTAATGCACTCTCAATGTTCAAGAAAAATATAAGAATAATCTCAGTTCCGAGTGTATCGTAAGAATGGTAATGCACTCTCAATGTCCAAGAAAAGTATAAGAATAACCTCAGATCCGAGTGTACCGTAAGAATGGTAATGCACTCTCAATGTTCAAGAAAAGTATAAGAATAATCTCAGTTCCGAGTGTACCGTAAGAATGGTAATGCACTCTCAATGTTCAAGAAAAGTATAAGAATAATCTCAGTTCCGAGTGTACCGTAAGAATGGTATTGCACTCTCAATGTTCAAGAAAAGTATAAGAATAATCTCAGCTCCGAGTGTACCGTAAGAATGGTAATGCACTCTCAATGTTCAAGAAAAGTATAAGAATAATCTCAGATCCGAGTGTACCGTAAGGATGGTAATGCACTCTCAATGTTCAAGAAAAGTATAAGAATAATCTCAGTTCCGAGTGTACCGTAAGAATGGTATTGCACTCTCAATGTTCAAGAAAAGTATAAGAATAATCTCAGTTCCGAGTGTACCGTAAGAATGGTAATGCACTCTCAATGTTCAAGAAAAGTATAAGAATAATCTCAGATCCGAGTGTACCGTAAGAATGGTAATGCACTCTCAATGTTCAAGAAAAGTATAAGAATAATCTCAGATCCGAGTGTACCGTAAGGATGGTAATGCACTCTCAATGTTCAAGAAAAGTATAAGAATAATCTCAGTTCCGAGTGTACCGTAAGAATGGTAATGCACTCTCAATGTTCAAGAAAAGTATAAGAATAATCTCAGATCCGAGTGTACCGTAAGAATGGTAATGCACTCTCAATGTTCAAGAAAAGTATAAGAATAATCTCAGTTACGAGTGTACCGTAAGAATGGTAATGCACTCTCAATGTTCAAGAAAAGTATAAGAATAATCTCAGATCCGAGTGTACCGTAAGAATGGTAATGCACTCTCAATGTTCAAGAAAAGTATAAGAATAATCTCAGATCCGAGTGTACCGTAAGAATGGTAATGCACTCTCAATGTTCAAGAAAAGTATAAGAATAATCTCAGTTCCGAGTGTACCGTAAGAATGGTAATGCACTCTCAATGTTCAAGAAAAATATCAGAATAATCTCAGTTCCGAGTGTACCGTAAGAATGGTAATGCACTCTCAATGTTCAAGAAAAGTATAAGAATAATCTCAGATCCGAGTGTACCGTAAGAATGGTAATGCACTCTCAATGTTCAAGAAAAGTATAAGAATAATCTCAGTCCCGAGTGTACCGTAAGAATGGTAATGCACTCTCAATGTTCAAGAAAAATATAAGAATAATCTCAGTTCCGAGTGTATCGTAAGAATGGTAATGCACTCTCAATGTTCAAGAAAAATATAAGAATAATCTCAGTTCCGAGTGTACCGTAAGAATGGTAATGCACTCTCAATGTTCAAGAAAAGTATAAGAATAATCTCAGATCCGAGTGTACCGTAAGGATGGTAATGCACTCTCAATGTTCAAGAAAAGTATAAGAATAATCTCAGATCCGAGTGTACCGTAAGGATGGTAATGCACTCTCAATGTTCAAGAAAAGTATAAGAATAATCTCAGATCCGAGTGTACCGTAAGAATGGTAATGCACTCTCAATGTTCAAGAAAAGTATAAGAATAATCTCAGTTCGGAGTGTACCGTAAGAATGGTAATGCACTCTCAATGTTCAAGAAAAGTATAAGAATAATCTCAGATCCGAGTGTACCGTAAGAATGGTAATGCACTCTCAATGTTCAAGAAAAGTATAAGAATAATCTCAGATCCGAGTGTACCGTAAGGATGGTAATGCACTCTCAATGTTCAAGAAAAGTATAAGAATAATCTCAGTTCCGAGTGTACCGTAAGAATGGTATTGCACTCTCAATGTTCAAGAAAAGTATAAGAATAATCTCAGTTCCGAGTGTACCGTAAGAATGGTAATGCACTCTCAATGTTCAAGAAAAATATAAGAATAATGTCAGATCCGAGTGTACCGTAAGAATGGTAATGCACTCTCAATGTTCAAGAAAAATATCAGAATAATCTCAGTTCCCAGTGTACCGTAAGAATGGTAATGCACTCTCAATGTTCAAGAAAAGTATAAGAATAATCTCAGATCCGAGTGTACCGTAAGAATGGTAATGCACTCTCAATGTTCAAGAAAAGTATAAGAATAATCTCAGTCCCGAGTGTACCGTACGAATGGTAATGCACTCTCAATGTTCAAGAAAAATATAAGAATAATCTCAGTTCCGAGTGTATCGTAAGAATGGTAATGCACTCTCAATGTTCAAGAAAAGTATAAGAATAATCTCAGATCCGAGTGTACCGTAAGAATGGTAATGCACTCTCAATGTTCAAGAAAAGTATAAGAATAATCTCAGTTCCGAGTGTACCGTAAGAATGGTAATGCACTCTCAATGTTCAAGAAAAGTATAAGAATAATCTCAGATCCGAGTGTACCGTAAGAATGGTAATGCACTCTCAATGTTCAAGAAAAGTATAAGAATAATCTCAGTTCCGAGTGTACCGTAAGAATGGTATTGCACTCTCAATGTTCAAGAAAAGTATAAGAATAATCTCAGATCCGAGTGTACCGTAAGAATGGTAATGCACTCTCAATGTTCAAGAAAAGTATAAGAATAATCTCAGTTCCGAGTGTACCGTAAGAATGGTAATGCACTCTCAATGTTCAAGAAAAGTATAAGAATAATCTCAGATCCGAGTGTACCGTAAGAATGGTAATGCACTCTCAATGTTCAAGAAAAGTATAAGAATAATCTCAGATCCGAGTGTACCGTAAGAATGGTAATGCACTCTCAATGTTCAAGAAAAGTATAAGAATAATCTCAGTTCCGAGTGTACCGTAAGAATGGTATTGCACTCTCAATGTTCAAGAAAAGTATAAGAATAATCTCAGTTCCGAGTGTACCGTAAGAATGGTATTGCACTCTCAATGTTCAAGAAAAGTATAAGAATAATCTCAGTTCCGAGTGTACCGTAAGAATGGTATTGCACTCTCAATGTTCAAGAAAAGTATAAGAATAATCTCAGCTCCGAGTGTACCGTAAGAATGGTAATGCACTCTCAATGTTCAAGAAAAGTATAAGAATAATCTCAGTTCCGAGTGTACCGTAAGGATGGTAATGCACTCTCAATGTTCAAGAAAAGTATAAGAATAGTCTCAGTTCCGAGTGTACCGTAAGAATGGTAATGCACTCTCAATGTTCAAGAAAAGTATAAGAATAATCTCAGATCCGAGTGTACCGTAAGAATGTTAATGCACTCTCAATGTTCAAGAAAAATATAAGAATAATGTCAGATCCGAGTGTACCGTAAGAATGGTATTGCACTCTCAATGTTCAAGAAAAGTATAAGAATAATCTCAGTTCCGAGTGTACCGTAAGAATGGTAATGCACTCTCAATGTTCAAGAAAAGTATAAGAATAATCTCAGATCCGAGTGTACCGTAAGGATGGTAATGCACTCTCAATGTTCAAGAAAAGTATAAGAATAATCTCAGTTCCGAGTGTACCGTAAGAATGGTATTGCAATTTTAGAATATTTGTGGCTTACTAGTTTTTGTTTTTTTTTCTGTTTTTTTTTTTTTTTTTTTTAACGTTTTCAATAGTTATTGTGATTTGAAAAAGGCATTTGTGAACATTAAATGTGAATTACCCTTAAATAAAGTTTAATGCTGATTTTAAAGAAGTAATGTGACGTTGAAGAACACAAAATTGGAGGTTTTATACAAAAAAACACGTTTTTTTCTAAATAACATTTATACCGGCATATATCTGGGGAAAAACAGATAGAATCATGCGGTTCGCACCATAGAACTACATTTTGGTTTAGTTTTGTCCCCTTGAGTATGGTCATCTACTTGGGATACTTCCTGTGTTAAAAGAAAAACTCCACAAAAATCACAAAAATAATCTTAAATGAAACGCAATCACACCTGTGATCGTAAATGGTAGATTTAAAATATGGTAAAATATGACCAAATAAAGTACAGCACACTACATTACGCGGTAACTAGCGCTGTCGTTCATAATGGCCGAATTCTCTCAAACCAATTTAATGTAATTCCAGCCAATTGAGGTACTCTGCAGTCCCAATTAAACCACCCAGCAGAATATAATTGTCTTCCAGAATTGTATCAAGTTTCGAAAGAAAATGGATGGGAAAAATATTATGTTATTAAGTAGGGCTGTCATCTCACAGAGAAATTTAGTAAAAGCTCTATATTACCAACGTATCGTATAATCATAAAATTATTTATACTACAACATTTTACTGGCGTTAATGACCTCGAAGGTTGACACGCCTTAAGCCCAAATTAAAAAAAAAAATATGGACAAACTTATGGAATGTACTCTATAATATATAGTCTTCTTTTTGGTACATGGCCACTGTTCATGCGCGAACGCCAGCGGACACTTTTTTGTGGCACGTTTTTGGAACGCCTAGGTCCACCCGACAAACCTATGCGCGACCGCCAGCGGACACCTTGTGGCACGTTTTTGTAACGTCCACCCGATAAACCTTTGTAATGCACTCTATAACATACAGTCTTGTTTTTCGTACATAGCCACGCCACTGCGCATGCGCGGACGCCAGCGGAGACTTTTTTTGTGACACATACAGTCTTCTTTTTCTAACATGGCCACTGCGCATGCGTGAACGCCATTGCGCATGCGCGATCGCCAGCGGACACTTTTTTGTTTTAAACGTTTTTTTCTTTTTTTTAAATTTAGTCACCGCTAAAGCATATTTATGCTAAAACGTATTTGATATTAAAGTTATGTAATTTCTTTCTTGGTCAAGTTGAGATTCGAGCGCGTTTCCATCAACGTCAAGTCCTCGCATTCATTCCGTCATGCTTGATTAATTCTTTTCGGCGATCTGTAATGTGTGACAGCTCAGCTGAAAACAGTGATGGCATTCATGGTCCTCTCCGCGATTTGGAGATGACCAGGAATTGACCTTCTTGGTCAGCTCTTGAAATTCTTGGTGGCTACAGATCCGTTTTATAAACTGCAATTACCTAAGTAAATGATAATATAAAAATATATTAAAATACAAATTTATTTATTTCTGTAAGCCACACATTACTCAGAAGAGACAAGACCTCAACCGACGGTCCAGACTTTTACTACACTTACTGGACCGCCGATCACACCTTACACTTAAGAACAAAAGACTCATTTACATGACAGTACTCAGACCAATATGTACTTATGGCGTAGAAAACTCTGGGGATCCAAAAAGCCATCCAGCTCCTACAAAATTCAATCTTCTCCGTCTAAAATCCTCCGCAAAATAGCCGACGCTCCATTCTTTGTATCCAATTTGACTCTCCGTAACGACCTACATATTCCATTTATCCAACCCTTATCAATAAAATTATATCAAAAATTTCATTCAAAATTACACGGCCATCCTAATTCTTTAATAAACTCCCTATCATCATATCAAATCCCAAATAACCCCGTTCGCCGACTGAACCATTACTGGCCTAGAGACCAGCTCCAGGGGTAGTTAATCCTGATTGTAACCACTCTGCTTTGTGGGTACTGCAACTGTGCGGCTTGTCTTCTCACGAGCTTCAAGAGATACGTACATGTATCATTTTACTAGAAATGTATTTTTACATTGTTGTAAATTCTGAATAAAAAAATAAATTTATTTATGTTTTTATATTTATTTTTTTTACTCATTTTACTTTTACTACTAACATCTAGGCCATTAGCGCTGGGCTAGATGTTGGTTGCCAAGGTACTGCAGGGGATATTTTCAACGGGCCCTGAAATGAGAAAAATCTCCGCTGTAGGTGGAACCCATCATCTTCCGCATGAGAATCAAACGCATTAGCCACTAGACCACGGGGAGACCCTATTTAATTTCATTATATTAACTTTGGTTTTTAACAACAAGGCATCGAATTGCCTTAAAAACAGTCTAAATTTAACCAATAGAAAAATTACAAAAATAAATAAACAAGAATGAGGACAGACAATTTCACATTATAAAAGTAAATTAACAGATGCACGTTCTCAAAAATGACAAATCACGAAAACATATTTTCGAAAAGTCTTTACTGTTTTTTTTAAAAAAAGAAAAAGAGACAGAATTTATCTTTTACCGCAGGACCTAATTTAATTTCGGCAAGAGTAATTCAATTTTAAATCGTGTGTGAAAGGGTTGAAAACACCCCTTCTAAAAACAAGCCGCCTCAGAAAAACGTTAATCAGAACGGCTTTGTCTCTTTATAAGGGAGAAAATAAAACGAAAACAAAATTTATCATAAAAATATAAAGAAACAATTATAAATTTCATATGGTAGTAGTTTTATCAGTATACGGCCTCTTTTTCATTTAATCATTCCAGCTCAGAGGTCATACCTTTTCATATTTTTATTACCACAGAATTCGTATGGCGAGAGTTTATTTTTCTCAGCATCCATGGCATGTGGATTAAATGGCGTATCTCGTCTCCTAATAATTCGGATAAATTTCCTACCACCATCCAAGTTTTCCTCTTCTCCATAAATTGGTCGCATTTAGTGAGGATGTGTTCCACAGAGAGGGTTGCGTTGTTGCATTGAGAACATGAGGGACATGTATAGCTCATTTAATAGATAAGAAAGGGTCTATTTGCTATGACCTAGTCTAAGTCTAGTTAAAACTATTTTTTTCTATTACCCAAAGAAGAGGGTCCAAACGCCTTCTTAATTTTTGAGAGGTTATTATTTCTGGTTGACCGCCATGGTTATTTACCATTTCTCTATTATTGTCTTACTGTAGAAATGGTTCAATCTCATTGGTAGAGGAATGGTTCTAGCCTGACTGAGTCCTTTAAAGCATTCTTAGCTTTTTCATCAGCGAGCTCGTTACCTGTTACTCCCATGCGCGATGGTACCCAAAGAAAAATGATAGTCTTGCTCGTATTCCTTAATCTGTCAATTCCTTTTTTTTTTTTTTTTTTAGTAAGCCGACGTTTCTTAACCTCAGCTTTCCTCAGACACAGCGAACAACTAAAGGAGTCTGTGCCTATAATAAAGCTGTCATCAGATGAGAGCATCATTTACTGCCCGGAATATGGAATACTTTTAAGCTGTATGGAAATCCGCGGCGAGGTGTTCATTTATTCACAACTTCGTTTCCCATCGATAACAATAAAGAATAAGAATTAAACTAATGAAAAAATACTGAGTGAGTAAGGGTGTGTGTTTGTGAGAGAGAGAGAGAGAGAGAGAGAGAGAGAGAGAGAGAGAGAGAGAGAGAGAACGATATAAAGACATACATAAACATAAAAAATTTGGATGTCAACTATTCTCAATTATTGTCTACAAATAATTACTTTTTTTTTTTATTAAAAAAAGAAATCAGTCCCGTAACAGGCCACGAAGGCCCTGAGGGGCAGATACTATAGAGGTATCTGATTCATGACCTTACGACACACTATGGAGATAGTGTGGTCATTACTTTGCTCCGGCCGCCTGATTTTCCCCTCGGCTGCTTCGACTGCTAGAGTCATTAGCACCCAAGGTACCCATTGATACATTTATATTAAAGGCTAGGTTGGCCTTAGGGACGGCCAGGGAGGCCGAATTCAACCTATGAACGAAGACACTAGAAGAAAAAATCTTTAGTGCTTGCTCGGGATTTGAACTCAGGTCCTCAAACTTATTAGTCCAGTGCTCTACCACTGAGCTAACCTCGCCCCCTTTTTTTTATTAATATAAATTAAATATTGGATACATTGAATAGGGGAAAAGTCTTTATTTTTGTTTTGCCCACAATGGGAATGGCAGGTGTTATGATAGTGAAAAAAAAAAGAGAAAGAGGAAGGAGAGAGGGAGGTAGGAGGCGAGAGAGGAAGGAGGGGGGTGTGTGTGTGTGTGTGTGTGTGAAAGAGAGAGAGAGAGAGAGAGAGAGAAATCTTTACGAGGCCCAGGTTTTTATATCAAATATGTAGAAAAAATATTTTTTATTCAACTTATTTCCTGCTAAATGCCCTGGTCTTCGAAACAATAATACCAATTGATAAGCAAGACAATTCATAAACAATACACATACAGCTGATGATCATGCAATGATTTAAGATTTTATTGGCAGTTAGATGATTCATAGATCCAAAGCAAGAGAATCGAAAAAAAAAAAAAAATAATGTCAACAGAAATGTTCATTTTCATGAGAAACTGTCCAATAACACTCTCATGTACGCTAAAAAATCATATGGAAGCTTGTTTCATGACATAGAACAAGACACTAAATTACAACGAAGAAGAGTACATAATAGTATGTACAAGTTTAACAACCAAAACATAATTAAAAACAAATAACATCCTTAATTCAACTGCTGCAAACGCATTTATTAGTTGCCCAAGTAATACAAAAAATATGGAGTAAAATTTGGTGTACAAAAAATATTTTTTTTTTAAAACAATTTCTCCTTATCGTATATTTTTTGTAGAGATGAGGTCATAAATAAATTGGTTCTAGAAAAGTTGAATTGCAACAAACAAAGTGGAGTGTGACAGAGTATTTATTTCACCACAACAATAAAAGCATATTTTTGTAAATGCATAATTCCAATGCAATAAAGATCATGCAATCTTTTGGGTGCATAACATTGATTACACAGATATCGAATAAATATTTAATAATTTGACTTACTAACTACACAAGCCTGACTTCTACGTGGGCTGTCGTACCTCTTCATAAAACATCCAACCTACCACGATTCTATACAATTATCCCCCTACAAGGAAAACAAATATCAAAACAATAATACTTAATGTTTTTCATAAATTATATGGACTAAAAGCCATTAAAAATATACACAATGTTAATATGTTTGATAATAAAAACCAAATTAGGGGAACATAGCTCCTGCGCATGCCCCGAGAACAACCCTCGCAGTGAATTTGTTGTCAGAAGTAGGGAGATAGTTTGGATCAGCAGCCTGAATTTTCGCTTCTCAGGTTCTGATTTAGGCTCTTTAGGGAAGCTATTAATCCTCTCTGCCATACGGGTTTCGAACACTTGTTCTTAATGTGTAATTCATGAAGACTTAACACAATGAGGCTCTAAAGGAAGAAATAGATAACAGGATTTTTTTGAAGATGCACTCATTACTTCCTTTAGAACGTTTGTTTGTTTAGAAGATTTGAGACAGATATACAATTATGATTATGTAAAAAAGTAATGTTTTTGTAAAAAAAAAAACAAAAACGTAGAGCTATATTTATAAATAGACTTATTTTAACCCTAGCTGAATACCCGTCCTTCGCCACGGCAGATAAGTAGTTATTTTGTTGTGTTAAATGATGTATCATCAAAATTAACACTCCTACTTAATTTTGTGCAGTTTATTATAGCACGGTTCCCGTCATACAATAAGTTAGTCATCAGTTTATAGGTAATCAAAGTATAATGTTTCTTGACATTGGGGTGCTCCGTACCAGTATCAAAAAACAGATAACGTAGAGATAACCCGTTATCTACAGGTTACCAGCGTGGGCGTATTTAAGAGGAACTGAGGGATCTGCAGCCCCCCCCCCCCCCCCGAAATTTTGATTTGATGGTGTAATTCATGAAGACTTAACACAATGAGGCTCTAAAGGAAGAAATAGATAACTGGATTTTTTTGAAGATGCACTCATTACTTCCTTTAGAACGTTTGTTTGTTTAGAAGATTTGAGGCGAAAAACCTCGCGGTCGTCAGCACCCTACCAAATAACCATTCCATGCCCTTAGGTAAAGATACACTTTGCTTAAATAGTATTCGTGTCAGGATATTTATTATTTTTTTATTAAAATTCTTGCTTTATTTATTCATTTTTTTCTTCTTCTTCCCATTTTTTTTCTTTTTTCCCTCCTTTTTTTCTCCCCCATTTTCCGCCCTTCTTTTCCTTTTTCCCCTTCCTCCTTCCTTTTTTTTTTCTTTTTTTTTTTTTTTTTTTTGTGAAGGACACGGTCCTCGCTCTCAATTCCCCTGAGACATTCATCAATCCTCAAAAAAGAGAACAATAACTACAGATCTAGTATCCTATACCCGTATTGCGCGAGGGAATGAAAATATTTATAGAAACGAAAAGTTAACACCAAATATTCCAGAAATGCCTGTTATATAAATAAAATTATGTGTCTATATCACATCACAAGCTTTGATAAATTAAAAGTATTTGGCTTAAGAACTAAATCACCAACTAAAATTTAACCGTAAATAAAACAAAGCAACAAAAAATTATCACAGAAATGTCTTTACAAAAAAACTATGCCTATATCTGTAACAAAACCTGGATAAAAAAAACTAAATCTAAAAGCATAAAATCAACCATAAATAAAACAATGGCAGCAGAAATACCACAGAAAATTAACTGGAAAAAAAATATTTAAAACAAATAAACAAGTAATAAACAAATCAAAGAGGATGCTGCACTATTTTTAAACCAGCCAGTTAAGCCCAGTTATTTTGATAAATTTAAGGGTTTTGTCAGCTGCTGCCTTTAGAACGGACTACCTACTTACAGGTTCCCACACTTTCTAGGGATCTATGGGAAGAAATGCTCTTTTTCTACGCATATAATAATCTCACAATATGCTACACTATTCTTTAAACATTCCTGACCTAGATACTCAAAAGTGAAATGCTAGTTCATCCAGAATAAAACAACACTGAATCTCGTAAAGTTTCTAATTGGTAATGGAATTCCAGCTTTATCGGTACTAAGATATGTTACACAAATCAACAATGGAACTTGTACAATACATACAAATCGCAACTAGACAAATGATATATGTGCAGCGATGATTAATAGACACCTAGTTGACTAATGAGTATGCTACCTACATATGGACCACCGCGATGTAATTACAAGGAAAACTCATATTCATATATATATATGTTATGGGGAACGAAGAGTTAAGATTGTAAATAAACAAGGCTGAGTCTATATAAGACGCAGCCGGATTAAATACAGGCAGTTGTTATCAAGCATTAGTGGTGTTCACTCCTCCTTGTGTATTACCTTTTTTAAAAACGTTCGTTCTATCGAATCAAACATAAGTGGTGCCGAAACCCGGGAGTTTTTTTTGGTGAACCGCGGGTGTAAAAGTGTATGCCGGTGAAACGCGCACGTGACACAGTGCAAGACAGGTTGAACCGGATCAGAATGGCCACAGATGCTGCGACCACACTAGAATGGCTGAAGTTTCAGGCAGCAAATGCGCAAGATATGAGAACCGCCATTAGCCAAGTTGAAAAGTTTACAGGCGAAGTGGGAGAACTGTCTCATTTTCTAAAAGATGGTGATAGGCTGTCTGCAGCCATCGATAGCAAGGCGGAAAATGGATGGCTCGATTCCAATGACGTATTAACTTTGCGCGCAGCCCTTGTAGGCCGGGTGCGTCGCCAGGTGTTGAACCAAATACAAAGCGACACGGGCACGCCATGGGAGGATCTCAAGGCTAGGCTAAAGAAAGCTTATGGAGGTGGGAGATGGGCTCCAGAGGAGGATATAATAAAGATGCTTCGTGAGAGTCGAGGGCCACGGCAGTCTGTAGGATACTTCGCCGCCAAGCTTATAGCGTGGTACAACAAAATCATGGATAAATTGGGCGAAACACCTGAGGCGACCGAAACGAAGGCAACAATTCTGGTCCTTAAGAGGGTAATGAAAGTACACCTGGGCAAGGAAACTGGGCGTGTGATCGAGGCGGGAAAAGAGTTCTTGGAGGCCCCCCAAGCGCTGGTGGAAGAAGGGGAAAAGGAAGCGGAGAGGCACTCAGTAGGGCCAGAAGAAGAGGAAGAACCCTGGATCAACGTCAGTGGGAGACCTCGGAGGGAGTATGTAAGGAGGTCAGCGAGAGATAATCGACCGAGGAGACCAGAATGGAGTGCGGGGCAAGAAGGCTTTCAGCGCGACTACCAGCGCCGCGAACCAGTGGAACGCAGAGGAACCAGGAAAAGGGAAGTGGAAAAAAAATGCTTCGAATGCGGAAGAACTGGGCATTTAGCTGCTAAGTGTCCAAAAGTCAGGTGCTTCGAATGCGACAATTCAGGCCATGTGGCGAGACATTGCCCATATGTGAAAAAGCAGCAGAGAAAAGACTCAGGAGAACCTATGGAGGTCAATTTCCATAGAGTAAGCCGGGCAAGTGCGAGACGTCGGGAAGTCGAATCCGAGGTGGACTCCGATGATAGCAGCGCAACCGACGAGGCAAAACCGGCAGCCCCAGCGGCATCGTATGCTGCCGTCCTGAGAAATTTTCAAATACGAAAGCGAACAGTATGAGACAGGTGTGAGTCGAGCGGCGACCCGGCGACAATTACAACCAGCGAGAAGAATGGGTTGCCGATCATTGAGAAAGGCGGAATCGAGTGGCTAGTGGATACGGGCAGCACGTGTACCTTAGTGAGTATGGAAACATTAGCGAGCGGAAAGGTTACATGGTTGAGGCGACCAGTGAGGGCGTGTAGGTGCAAGCTGCAAACGCTCGGAGGGACATGCAACGTAGTGGGAGAAATTGACATCCCGTTGACCTTTTGGGGAGCTGAGGGCAAGGATATGACGGCTCACGTAGTCCCACGGATGCCGCCCGAGTATCAAGCAATTCTAGGATGCGATGCGTTGGCGATGCTTGACGGCAAGATCGAGACCACAGACAGGCAGTGGAAGGTGCAATTCAGAAAACAGCAATATTTGTGTGAGGGGACTAAAGCGGAAGGGGAGCCCCACATAGGGGCAGTGCGCCCAGCAGCAGAGATTTGGGACAAGTTACTACAAGAATTCGGAGATATTTTTCATAAGGAAGGACAACCACTTAGTGCCACTGGAAAAACCCAACATGAGATTCATCTGACATCAGACCGTAAGATCTATGTCAAGGAACGGCGGTACCCTCAGAGTCTCAAAGCTGCGATTGCGGAGGAACTCAAACAACTACGAGACCAGGGAATCATAGTGCCAAGTTCATCTGGTTTTAATAGCCCCCTGTGGGCCGTCCCGAAAGCTGGATCACCAGGAAAATTCCGAGTTGTCGTGGATTACAGGAAGCTAAATGAAGCCACACAGGACGAGAAGTACCCGCTGCCCAGGCTGGAAGACATAATTGATCGACTCAGTGGCGCAACAATTTTCAGCACTTTGGATCTTAAGGCGGGATATCACCAAATTCGGATGCACCCACGGGACGAGGAGAAAACGGCGTTCTCCTTCGAGAGAGGACACTTTCAATTCACGCGAATGCCGTTCGGGTTGAAAAACGCGCCTATCACTTTCCAGAGATTAATGGATGAGCTCCTCAGTGAACTAGACCCAAATTTCTGCCAGGGGTATATGGATGACCTCCTCGTGTTTAGTCGGTCAGCCAAAGAACATGAAGAACACTTGAGGAAAGTATTTGCAAGATTGCGGGAGTTCGGGTTAAAGTTGTCCAAAGAAAAGACACACATGGGCCTTTCTCGAGTCACCTTTTTGGGACACGTTGTTTCCGCAGACGGAATTCGCCCTGATCCGGCGAAAGTCGAGGCACTTTCCGGAATCAAGATTCCCACTGACATCAAGGGTATTAGGAGACTTCTTGGTGCGCTAAATTACTATCGCCGATTCGTGCCGGATATGGCTAATAAGCTCGCTGAAGTAAACAATCTTCTAAAAAAGGGACGGAGGGTGCGAGTGACTGAGCAGATGAGCAACAACATACAACAGTGCATCCAGATGCTTAAATCAGAGCCGGCGTTAGCGTTCCCGAACTTTGAGAAGGATTTTATCGTCACAACAGATGCCAGCAGCTACGCATTAGGAGCAGTCCTCTCGCAGCAAGGAGTTACGGGAGAGCAACCCGTCGCTTATGCTAGCAGACGGCTTACGGGTGCCGAAGAAAGGTATAGCGCACTAGAGAGAGAACTTCTAGGAATAGTTTGGGCAGTCGACCATTTTAAACCATACCTTTACGGACGGCGATTTGTGGTTAAAACAGATCACAAACCTCTCCAGTGGGTTGCAACCCTCAAAGACAACTCTGCCAGGTTGCAACGGTGGAAAGAAACCCTTAGCCAATATAACTTCCGGGTGCAGTATACGCCAGGAAAAGACAATGTGATAGCGGACTGGCTCTCGAGGTTACAGTACGTCAACGTCACAACGGCCAACGGAGAAGAAGGTACTCCGTCGTTGCGACAGTTTTTTCGCGAGTGGAACCCGGATGACAGGCAAAGCACAGGAGCAGACAGCGAAGCCACTGCATCGGCGGATGAACGAGAGAGAACTATGACGGAAGTTGATGAGGCAGTGGTTGGACAGAAAAGACACATCGTCTGGAAGTCAACGACTGAAGGTACACCACAAATCACTTACGGCCGCAGGACACGCTCTAGTCTGAAGTGTACGGTACGCGCTCCCATCGCAGCTCCGGACGAGGTTATCTGTCGCCTGCTGGAGGATGCTTCAGTACCAGGGACCACCACGTATTTGGATGTAGGAAACGCAGCTGTGTGGGACAAAATTGCTAGGCTCTGGGAACAAGAACGCATTGGCATGGGCAGAGTTTTTGTCCGGTGTACAAGGTTAGGAGAGGTGGTCGCAGAACCTCAAACACAGTTGGATATAATTGTCGCACAACACCAAGGTAAGGCCAACCATCGAGGTGTAAATGAGACGTTGGCCGGCCTGAAGAGGAAATACTATTGGAAAGGCATGACGAAGATGGTGCGAGCCGTGGTGGCTCAGTGTGAGGTTTGCAACAGAACAAAGTACGACCGACACCCACCTCAAGCATTACAGGATGAAACGCCTACTTCTCAAAACCCTCTTCTTGTTGTTCAAGTGGATGTGTTCACATGGAAACAGCAGTTGTGGGTAACTATCGTGGACACTTTCAGTAAAGTAGTTATGGCCGTTCCCATTACTAACAAAACCGCGAGCGAGGTTGTCAGGAGTCTTCGGAGTTGGAGCCAAGTGTATGGAACCCCAGAACTCATAATTACGGATGGGGGACGAGAATTTCGTAATGAGGCTGTGAAAACATTACTAAAGCGGTGGGGAACAAAACTGCACATTACCACGCCTGGTCATCCTCAAAGCCACGGGGGAATAGAACGAGTACACAGTACGTTGGGAGAACACTTACGAATAGTTCAAGCAGACAGAGGACTCACTGGTGAAGAAGCTATGGCAGTGGCGGTAACAGCTTACAATCACTCCGTACACAGCGTTACAGGATTTACGCCGTTTGAGATGTTGTTCGGGACGTTGCGGCTCGGGAGAGACGTGCACGAAGCCGCGGGTGAACCAGGCATCGTGACAGCGGTACTCCAACGACGTGCAAATCAAAGGAGAGTCATCAGCACAGCCAGGGCACGGCTTCAAAAGGAGAAAAGTTGCAGGGTACGTAAACATAATCTCCAGGTGAAGACCCCGGACAAACACCTACAAATCGGAGACGTCGTCTTTCGTAGAATACCAACAAACAGGACTAAACAAGACCTTCGCTTTGATGGACCCTACACAGTGATAGCATTACGGGAACACAACCTTGTGACCATCAGATCCCAAGGGGACCCCCCCAGGCATCGAACAGTACATCTTGAGCAGTTGAAAGTGCCTGTACAATCCCTCAACAATAACACAGGACCTGGACCAGCGGTCTAATCATGTAAATATGTATATTATACGTGCTGACAAGTTCTCTGTTTCATTTTTTAGTACTAATTCTTGTATACGAGTATGTATAGTTTTATTTAAATTTTTGTTTCTACGGAAAGTTTGTGTTTGTTTATTATTTTACTTTTGTTTATTATTTAAGGAGTTTCCGGACTGTATTTCCGGAAACTAGGGGGGGGGTTGTTATGGGGAACGAAGAGTTAAGATTGTAAATAAACAAGGCTGAGTCTATATAAGACGCAGCCGGATTAAATACAGGCAGTTGTTATCAAGCATTAGTGGTGTTCACTCCTCCTTGTGTATTACCTTTTTTAAAAACGTTCGTTCTATCGAATCAAACATAAGTTATATATATATATATATATATATATATATATATATATATGTATATATATATATAAAGAGATATACAATTATGATTATGTAAAAAAGGAATGTTTTTGTAAAAAAAAACAAAAACGTAGAGCTATATTTATAAATAGACTTATTTTAACCCTAGCTGAATACCCGTCCTTCGCCACGGCAGATAAGTAGTTATTTTGTTGTGTTAAATGATGTATCATCAAAATTAACACTCCTACTTAATTTTGTGCAGTTTATTATAGCGCGGTTCCCGTCATACAATAAGTTAGTCATCAGTTTATAGGTAATCAAAGTATAATGTTTCTTGACATTGGGATGCTCCGGACCAGTATCAAAAAACAGATAACGTAGAGATAACCCGTTATCTACAGGTTACCAGCGTGGGCGTATTTAAGAGGAACTGAGGGATCTGCAGCCCCCCCCCGAAATTTTGATTTGATGGTAAAAATTTGTCTTAAAAAATAAATTAAATAAGATAATTTCTTTTATAAGCACAATTGATATGATCCATTCCATTTTCATTCCAAAGATCATTTCATTTTAGTTTTAATAGCGTTTTATTTGCCTAAAACTATTCCAAGTTGATAGTATTCCATACCCCAGTAATTCAAGGACTGCCATCATAGTGGAAATTAACCTCAATTAAAAATAATACTATGAAATAGATAATGTACGGTAACAGCTGTTCTGTTATCGTCCTAGCAACGCATTCTACCTAGGCTTGGCTGCTCTAACCAACTAAAAGTTTAAACCCCTCTAAAAATACTTAAAAATTCGAATACTTGTCTACGTTCTATAGGGAGTGTCCATGCTAAATTTCAAATTTTTCTGCCGAGCGGTTTGGGCTGGGCGATGATAGGTCAGTGAGTCAGTGAGTGAGTGATTGGTATTTGACAAATATTATTTTTAACATTTATGAACAAATATTTAGCCACATAAAACATAAAATCAAAAATCTACTACAAAAAAACTAAATATAAAAAAAAATAAAAGATAATAAATAATAAATGATATTACACCGAATACAGAATAAGGAAAAATAAGTAAAAAAAAAATAATAATGATAATAAAAATATTACGGCTAAAATTAAAAAAAAAACACAACAAAAAACGAAATTTTCATTATCACAAAGCAAAATAAACGAAAGCACATACCACCGGAAAATTATCAATACTAAAAGAAAATATTCAATAGAAAAGTGATCATTAAAAAAAAAAAATACATCAAGTCGAATATATATAAATATATATATATATATATATATATATATATATATATATATATATATATATATATATATATAATCGAATAAATAAATGTAATGAAAATTTAGGGAAAAAATCGATGAAGTAATCCATCCAATTATTTATATGTATGTGTTATTAAAATACACAAAGAAGGAAACATAATTCATAGTTTCAAAAACATGTTAAAATGGAAGATGTTAAGACTCTCGGAGACTAGCTAAACAAACGCTTCTTTTTTCATGTAAATCTATATTGTTTTGAAGTTTTGGTGTATACTCTTTATCAATTAACAGAATATTTTCATAGTGGAGATGGAGAATATTTTCGGTCTATTAGTCAAGTATTGTGATATCTCATTGTTGTTTATCGGAGTTCTTGTGTGTACCAGAAAATAGTGGGCCAATTCTAAGTCTGACTGGTGGTTTAGTTAGCCGCAGGGTTTCTTAATGGTCAGGAAGTCTAAGAATGGGATTTGTCTCTCCTTCTTCTCTTCAATCGAGAACTTTATGGCCGGGTGGAAGTCATTAAGAAATACCAGGAACTTCCAAAGTTCTGCCATGCCATGCTGACTTATCACCAACATGTCTTAGTCATCTGAGGAAGAAGTCCTCGACGGCCTGATGTTTTTACTTCTCTCGGAGGATATCGGTCAAAAAGGAGGAACATGGCCAACGAAATTCTGCAGATCAAGGAATGATAAATGATATCGGAATTCTACTATCTCACAACTGAGAAGGGAAGGGACATTAGAAGTTTGGTTTATGGTTCAGTTTTATTCCACCCAAGATGGAAGCCGAACCGGTCCGAAATGTAAGAACATATGAGTCAAGGGAAGTTGAAATCGCTCCGTGGAACGCGAAGAAAACCGCGAGGCGTATGTAGCATAGATGCCAAGGAACGATGGCTTCGAAAATAATTTCCATCAGGACCCAAGTCTACCTTTTGTACTGTTATTTCGGCAAACATATATACGAAGGGCGAAGACAACATGGGGTCTAGATGGTGCGTTCGCCCTTCGTATCGTAATGCCTCATATAAACAAAATAAATAAGTGAAGAAACTTTTTAAATGATTGGATTAATTACAATTTAATCAAATATGCCACGACAGCGGGCCCACTGAAGGAAATCTTCTGGCGGATTCAGTATCATACGATACCAGACCCGCAAACATAATTGGAAATACAAAACGAGGCCCCAAACCAAATATGCAGGGAATAGGAAAAGGCCCTGAGTAGTGGGGATAGAAAGAAACACAAGCTATCTGCTGACGCACATGCCACGGCGCTGGGCCCGCACGTGTTGAGCGAGACGATAAGCAAACGTCTGAGGAGACACGTGGTCGGTAGACAAACATGTCAACTGGCTTGACGACGAAAAGAAATCCACTTACATTACAATATCTCTTCTACAACATTATATATGTCTATCATGCAGCTTTGGACGTTGGATATAACAGGGAATAAGGTAGCAACAAGGATCGGCAACGCTAGGCGCACTACTGCATGAGTCAAGTAAAAACTTGACCGTGGGGTCCCCAGATACGGGAAGGAATGCACCAAGCAGGTATTCATTCACTAATACAGGACCCTAGCAAAAGAAGCTACTTAAGAAAACGGATGATACACTGGGCCATCGAGATACTCAAAAGCCCTCGTCTTATGAACAGAACTGGCGGACTCGCCCCGTCAATGATATTAAGGTCCAGTGATCAGGCGTGGTAGCAGATAGGAGCCCGCTTTGAACACTTCCATTGTTGAAGTCGAGGAGGAATCTCGAAGATATTTAGTGCAATCAAACACGAACACTATTGGTGAAGCATGTCTTGGATATGTTTTTACTTTAATACGGCTGGGGCTAACGGCAATAGCCTCGTTGAAAGCACCGGTTCCCGTAGATCAGCGAAGTTAAGCAACGTCGGGCGTGGTCAGTACCTGAATGGGTGACCGACCACGTGCTGTTGGTATTATAAAAGGGTGACAACCAGTGGATAGCCCGGCGTTAATAGCCCAATAGTTGCTACGCCGTTAAAAACGAAAAAAAATACGACTGGGTAATTTGTGAAGAATGCCCTCATTACAGAATTATTGAAAGGAAAAAATGAAAGAAATATATATATATATATATATATATATATATATATATATATATATATATATATAGTGTGTTGTTAAGTCCCTTATTCTGTACAGATAATGGATGAACGGAAGTTCTTTATGGTTATTAGATAACGACGAGCATAGGTCCGACAGGATAGGACAGGAATTGGCTCGGTGTCCCTGTCACCGAATGAAATCTAATCTAATCAGTGGATCCTTTACAATGAATGTAAAAACCGTGGCGAAAAGGGTGGGAAAGGGGTTGACTGACACTGACAGGGTAGAAAAGGTATGGACCTCCTATCCACCGAACTATTCATTCCAAGTAACTAATTAGATTCTATAGTCTTTCTGCCTAAAATTGATCGCATCTACAGCTTTCCTTCGAAGAGATTATTTTTGTTAAGGGTTGAGCAGTTTTTGGTAATGATATGGGAATTATGTTTACCAAAACCTTTCCTGGAAAAATGCCAATTCTCAGTCGATCCACATTTATCCTAAGACGGTTCAAGCTATCCTTTCAACAAACCCACTTCAACTCTTTGTAACATCATTTAATTCGACTGTGGTTGTTTGGTGTACAGTTGACTTATTGGTGATCTCGAGGATAAAGTCAAACGCCTTATGAACTGCTTCATTAGTTTTTGGCGGCATCCCGAGACTTTTTATCGTCATCAGTACTTCCCTCGGCTAAAGCGGTCCCTACACGGTGAGTAATAATGACATTATCAGTAATGTCATTACTATTCAACTCTCGTCATTCCATATCATCATTACAATGTACACCTTACACCGTCATTCCACGGATCATTTTTAATGTCATTACTTCTCTTCAGTATGCATTGTGATCTCCGTGACAGAAGCGTTTTGTTAATAATACATCCTCGCAAAGTCGCCTGTGTAGCTATAATTGCGACACTAGCCACAAAAAAACATGTGCAACATATCCTACAGATCGGGGCGTTTCCAAGTGTTCTGGGACCGAGGTTATGTGCAAAAAAGTTTGCATTTTATTTTTATTTGGATAACCATTTTTCGCAAGTACCTTTTGAGATAATACAATAGTCATTTATATGGTTAGAAAAAGGAGTCTTTCTTCTTTTGAAAGTTTTCAATGACGAAATCGAATTATCTCAAGGGGAGATATTGAATTTCAAAACTTCACGTTACTTTTTGCTTACAAATTTTTACTCTCTTCCAGACTGGGAAAAATCATTATTTTTTGTTTTCAATATTATTTACAACGTTAGGGATTCTTGGGGTGCTAATTTTAAATCTACTATTATTTTGGGTGTAAAAAAATGTATAATTCTAGTTTGCTTGAAAACGTAGGCATATTTTTGACGAAATATAAATTATAGTTTAACGATTTTATTTTCTTCTAATCTACTCTATAAGACAAATGAATTGGTCAACATTCAACCAACATTTGGACAAAGAATCACGTCAACATTATTTTCTAAAGTCGATATAAAAAATAAAGCACTTTCAACCTATTTTATATCGTCGATACAAATGTAAAGTAACGAATGTGAAAAGTTGTTGGTCCCTTATAGATGACTTTATATATATTTTATTCTATGATATATTTTAATTAGACTTAATGCGGATTCCTTACTTTGATATATATATATATATATATATATATATATATATATATTACTTTAAAAACTATTTTATAACTATAATGTTACCAAGGTAGAGTCATAGATTTCAATTCATCTTATTTTTTGCCCTTTCTACTCAATCTAGTTTAACCTTTACATCTGTTTCACCTAGTTACAGCTCGAGATAGACTGAGTAATGACGCATTAATGATGTAGCGCTCCCTACACCATCATTACTAATGACAGTATCCCCTCCACTTTCAGTATGATGAAGCCGAGATCAGAAAATCCGGATTCACATCATTACTGTTCGTCATTCCAACTTTGTCCAACTTACACTATCATTATTACTGTCATTTTGATAAGGTAATGTCATTATTACTGACCGTGTAGGGGCCGCTTAACACCTTGAACAAGTCATTCAATTCCAAAGACCTTCTTATGTCTTTCAATTTCTCATATTCAAACCCTCGGTTAACTCCCTAATACCCGCACTCGTCCTTCCTATCTCTACATTCCTGCCGTCCGTACAGCTTTATTAGAAAAATCATTTGTCACCCGTGACACAACGCTATGGAATTCCTTACCACTGTCTGAAATCTTGAAGATTCACGAATCCCCTAATCATGTTTTCACTCAAACTGTAGAGATTAATTTTTTTTTTTAACGGCGCATCGACAAATCTGGGCCATTAGCGCCGTTTAATTTATTATATTCAAATTGCATTAAATTGATTCAAAATTATTTTATAGGGCTACCGTCCGACAGTAGCTCCTGTAAATCACAATGTAATTTTAGTTGTTATTGTATTTTGCATTCTGTTAGTAGGTGTTTCACTGTGAGTGTAACGTTACACTATCTGAAAATGGGTTCTTATTCCTTTGTCGTTAAATATGAGTGACTTAGTAAAGTGTGTCCTATCCGTAATCTACATAGTATAACCTCTTTTAGCATAATTGTGTGGCTACTTGAACTTCATTTGTAGATAATTAATTTTTCTCAGTTTGTTATTTTGTATGTTTCTGTCAGTATTCTTGCCATGTTTGTTGTATAGTATTTCTTTGTTAGAGTCATGTATAGTCACTGTTTCTATGTCAGTATTCGGTTATCATGTAGCCAATTGTGCTTAAATGTTGAAAGTAGTGCTTTCAGTGTTATTTTCTGAATTGACAAATTATTGAACTGAGTGGATTTTTTTGTGAAGTACAAACCCATATCTCAAACTCAATATTATTTCCGAAGGAATATATTTTAGATTAATTTAAATATATATAAAACAAAATAGTCGAATAAATAATCAACAGAAAATAAAATAACACGCTTTGGACGAATTGATGGGTAAAATGTTTCCGGGAAAGAAGGAAAGTGGCCCGAGATATTATTGGATATCTTAAATTAGATTGAGAAGGAAGTTGGAGTTTGGAAATATCTTTGGAAGTAGTTGGAAAGAAACTTTGTCAGATTGTATAGAGCCCTACAAAACACTCTTGTTTACAATGTTTTAGAATAAATGTTTAATAGATATAGCAAGAATTAGAATAGAATAATCTAATTTTGTAGATCCTAAAATGCCTTAGGGAGTGTGGGGAAATTATTTCTTGTAAATAGTTTAGCCTACACAAACAAACTGGATGGTTTACTTATGCGAGAACCTACATAATCCTACATTGAAAAAACACGGTGTTCCTAAATCTAAGATACGAAAAGGCGCTCAGTGTGCAAAAATAGTAGAGCAGCGAATAATTATTCATTTTTATTTATTTTTGAATTTCCACATAAAAGTGAATAACTTAATTTGCTAATAACTAGAACAGATTATGGAATAAATTTTGTCTTCAAAAAAGCTAAAGTTGATATATTTCAGAAAACCCGATAATCTATAAACAGTGTTTCTCGTTGATTTTAATATATTTTAAATTTTTACAAAAATAAAAATGTTTAACCAATTCTTTATCCTTCCTCATTTCGGAAAATGTTTCCGGTTCAACTAACTATACCTACTGATCTTTTAAGCGAGGTAAGGAAATTTTAATTAAAAGTCCTAAGGTGTGCTGAACTAAGATTTAAGCAAAAAATAGAAAAAATGCTGGAAGTTATACGAGGAATATAAGAGATAATGGCTGTGAGAGAGAGATAAAACCACCTCAAAGAGGCAAAATGAGGTAAATGTGAGGGTAGGTCGGCTCTTCAATCTCTCCTCTATTCGTATCAATCCAGGCATCTCAAATTACACTAGTTTTACTAATGTATCCTAGGGTTTTAGTACATATTATAATATAGCATCTACATATCACAATTATTCAAATAAAATACTCTCAATACATGTAAATAAATCAATGAATGAAAAGAACGCTTTATTCTGGCACATTCAAGTCCTTTACAATAACAATTAAAGTAAAAAAAAATGACTTAAATCTAAAACCTAACTAATAAAATAATGAAACCTATGAGATAATAAATACATCAATATATTCAACAAGAGAGGGAAGGGCCAACGTCCATAGCCACGTTGAATGCACCGGTTCCCGTAGATCACCGAAGTTAAGCAACGTCGGGCGTGGTCAGTACCTGAATGGGTGACCGACGACGTGCTGTTGGCATTATAGAAAAGGGCGGCAACATGTAGACAGCCCGGCATTAATAGCCCTAATGTTGATATGCCGTTATAAAAAAAAAAAAAAAAAAAAAAAAAAAAAAAAAAAAAAGAGAGAGAGAGAGAGAAATGTGTAGGAATAGGGAGCAAGAAGGGGATGAATGCGGGTGAAAAATTATGAAACAATTAATGACAAATATTGCGAATTGAAATGTTTAACATTTATTTGAAATTCCCGGAGTTGGGCTCCGATCGACCAAATGCACGTTGTATTGAATGCTCACAGCATAACCACATTCATATACCATGTAGCAGTTATTTAAAGATATCGAACATAGCCCTAATTCACATGCTTTCCGAGTTCATATGCTTGCAGGTATTCGTTTTATAGGTTCCCGAACGCAGGAAAACGAATGAAATTAATACAACTTCTTTTCCCAACTAATTTTCAGTTTGGCTTTTCAGGAACGATTGATTTACTATAAACTTGTTCCACACGTTTGACATTCATCTAATTTAAGATATTTTAATATTGGTTCCATTTTGAGTTATGGAAGTATTAGGAATAAAAGTTTATTCAGAAACGGCTGATGCTTTAATATTAATTACTTTAATATACTAAATATTAAAAAGTAGAAATATTTTCTACAATTTTGAAATTCATCTAAACTAAGATCTATAAATTTTGGTTACATTCGAAAAAGTATTCGAAAAAATAAATAAACATGAAAAGTTTTAGGAACTTTTTATATTTTCTAAAATATGTCGAAAACAGTTGCGAAGTGGAAGGTTACTATTCGAAATCTTACTAAATTCTCTACAAAAAAAAAAAAAAAAAAAAAAAATGTTCTGGTGTACTTTTCGATGGGACCATGTCAATCGGAGTTCGTAAGAGTTAGTATTGTTCTTGTGAACGAGTTTTGTAGTGTTTCCAAGAGTGAACGCCGAGGAAGAGTAGGGAGAAATTTTCGCTTAGGATACAATCAGTTTCCTGTTGTGGCGTTTCTTCCTTCTCTTTGAGATTTTATTTCATATTTTGCACGAAAGATCAAAACCTACTAATAACTTCTTCTATTTCTCAACTAATGACACTAGAGATATGACCGGAACTGCGCTAAGATGACGTGGTTCCAGTCGGACTTTATGAGTAGTTTTTCCTGTATATTCATAGTTTATACGTTTTGGAAAATATTTAACAATTTTAGTACGAGAAAGAGATTCACTTGATATCTAAAAAGTCCGACTCGCAGGAACTGCATCATCTTAGCGCGGTTACGTACCTCTCGAAGAAATGGAATAGATTAGCATCACAAATCTGACAGGAATCTGACAGTAGCCAACTTACACAGAAACGGATAACTTTTAATCGGTATAAGTCAATACAATGTACTGAAAACGTACTTACTCTTGGACTACTGCTGAGAAGGTTCTATTCTAAACAACCAAAAATTCGTTGTCATTTTAAGTATCTTGTTAGACTAGCAAATTCGTTTTACTGTTACAATCAACTGTAAATATAAGCTTCATGGCCAATAAAATTCCATTCTGTCGTGGGTTAAATCTTTCTATAAAATAAGAAATAACGATAACTTCAGTTAGAGGCTATGAGGAAGGTTATATAGACAGGAGAATTCAAAACAAACTACGTCATCATGATTAGCCACTGCTATCTTGATTACCACAGCCACTCCAACCTTATTATTACCAATACCTTTCACCGTTTCTTAGCTTATTTTACTACTATACTAATTTTACTGATAAATGCAATTTAAAAAAAGAAACAACCAATTAAAAAGTGAGATAAAAAAGAGGAAAACCCTTTCAAAACAACAAAACAAAAACTTTTTAAGATTTAAGCACTTATATCTCTGATTGACGTTGCCCCATCGAATATTGCTTCAGAACCTTTTTTGTAGAGAATTTAGTAAGCATTCGAATGGCCACCTTCCACTTACCACGATTTCCCAACCGTTATCGAGATATTTACGAAAAATGTATGAAGATCCGAAAACTTTTCTGAGGAACGGTTACGGATATCGCCTTATAAAAGGTTTCACAAGTACGTGCAAGCATATAAACCCAGAAACGTAAGCGTTACGATTTTTTTGCGCGAATATCGCCCCAAACACTATCTTCTAGTGGGCGGATTCTGCTGGTTAACGAACTTGACCTTTCAAATTAGACGACAGATTTATGTCCCAAATTTCGTCAAAATCGGGCCATTTTTGAGCTTGCTAGAGAGCGAACAGACAAGCATATATATAAATGTATACATATATATATATATATATATATATATATATATATATATATATATACACAAATTTTAGCCACCTATATTTTCGTGATCTATAGGGTCTGAAACGTGAAAGTTTCTAGTCGGCACTTCCGGATTGCGTCATGAGGTCAACCTCATAAGCGGGTTCTCCCTATGGAGATAGGGAGTAACCGCGCTAAAAACAGTTTAATGTCAATTTTCATTGTTTAAACAAAGTATATTTATTATTATAACTAGCTGTTACCCGACGTCCTATGCTAGAATTACTTTCTGCATCTAGAAAGACAAAAATAAATTACAAACCAAATAAGTAATATTGAAATCTAATAACGCAAACCTGTAAGTGTTCGGGTTCACAGTTACGAAACCGTGACCTCCGAACAGTGAGTCCTAGACGATTTTGACTTAGCCTACAACACTCACCCCATCAAGATCAACCTGTGTGCCAAGTTTGGTCAATATCAGTCGAGCGGTGAGGATTTGTATAAGGAACAGACAGACAAACACGCACGTGATTTATATAAACATAGATTACGCCTACTTTATGAGGTTGGAAGCAGTAAATTGTGGCTCCTTTTAAAATAAGAGCTTTTATTATAAGCGAAAGAGTTATTAATAGAAATAGCTAATTTAGGAATTAAGTTAACTTTATGAATGAATAAAACTAAATGACTAAATATCAGCATATTATAGAAATAAAGAGCTATACACCAATTTACAATAATAAAACTAAATAAATAAATTGAGGAGAAACAAAAATTATTTTATAAGAGTCTATTTAAATAATGCATTAGTAAATGAAGGGAGAAAATAATAATTATAAATATTTAGTTTAAAAGTCTGTTATTTTTAGATTAGAAGAATGTTATTTATTATTAACTGATACTTATTTTTTGAATTTATATATATATATACATGATAATTTTTTGTACTAAGACATGATAACCTCCACTAAGTAATGTGAAAAATTCACCAATACAATTTTTTTCTTCTTCTTCTTCTTTTCTTCCTTTTAATGCAGATATATACATATCTCGGAATCCTCTTATTCGTTTTATTTCGAAATTTCAAAATATCCTAAACAACAACATGAAATCCTATGTCAATTTCGATTCCTTCCAAGTTCCCTGCTTCCTGATGTCTATTAGAACCCTATCAAGAGAGAGGGTATATACCGATGAGAGGGTTTAGAGATGAACCAACACAGCAATCCTACAGTATCTAGTGCTATTCCTTCCAAGGTCACTGCTTCCTGATGTCTATTACAACCCTATCAAGAGAGAGGGTATATACCGATGAGAGGGTTTAGAGATGAACCAACACAGCAATCCTACAGTATCTAGTGCTATTCCTTCCAAGTTCCCTGCTTCCTGATGTCTATTAGAACCCTATCAAGAGAGAGGGTATATACCGATGAGAGGGTTTAGAGATGAACCAACACAGCAATCCTACAGTATCTAGTGCTATTCCTTCCAAGTTCCCTGCTTCCTGATGTCTATTAGAACCCTATCAAGAGAGAGGGTATATACCGATGAGAGGGTTTAGAGATGAACCAACACAGCAATCCTACAGTATCTAGTGCTATTCCTTCCAAGTTCCCTGCTTCCTGATGACTAGTACTGCCCTATCAAGAGGGAGGGTATATACCGATGAGAGGGTTTAGAGATGAACCAACACAGCAATCCTACAGTATCTAGTGCTATTCCTTCCAAGGTCACTGCTTCCTGATGTCTATTACAACCCTATCAAGAGAGAGGGTATATACCGATGAGAGGGTTTAGAGATGAACCAACACAGCAATCCTACAGTATCTAGTGCTATTCCTTCCAAGGTCACTGCTTCCTGATGTCTATTACAACCCTATCAAGAGAGAGGGTATATACCGATGAGAGGGTTTAGAGATGAACCAACACAGCAATCCTACAGTATCTAGTGCGATTCCTTCCAAGGTCACTGCTTCCTGATGACTAGAACTGCCCTATGAAGAGAGAGGGTATATACCGATGAGAGGGTTTAGAGATGAACCAACACAGCTATCCTACAGTATCTAGTGCTATTCCTTCCAAGTTCCCTGCTTCCTGATGTCTATTACAACCCTATCAAGAGAGAGGGTATATACCGATGAGAGGGTTTAGAGATGAACCAACACAGCAATCCTACAGTATCTAGTGCGATTCCTTCCAAGGTCACTGCTTCCTGATGACTAGAACTGCCCTATGAAGAGAGAGGGTATATACCGATGAGAGGGTTTAGAGATGAACCAACACAGCAATCCTACAGTATCTAGTGCGATTCCTTCCAAGGTCACTGCTTCCTGATGTCTATTACAACCCTATCAAGAGGGAGGGTATATACCGTTGAGAGGGTTTAGAGATGAACCAACACAGCAATCCTACAGTATCTAGTGCTATTCCTTCCAAGTTCCCTGCTTCCTGATGTCTATTAGAACCCTATCAAGAGAGAGGGTATATACCGATGAGAGGGTTTAGAGATGAACCAACACAGCAATCCTACAGTATCTAGTGCTATTCCTTCCAAGGTCACTGCTTCCTGATGTCTATTACAACCCTATCAAGAGAGAGGGTATATACCGATGAGAGGGTTTAGAGATGAACCAACACAGCAATCCTACAGTATCTAGTGCGATTCCTTCCAAGGTCACTGCTTCCTGATGACTAGAACTGCCCTATGAAGAGAGAGGGTATATACCGATGAGAGGGTTTAGAGATGAACCAACACAGCTATCCTACAGTATCTAGTGCTATTCCTTCCAAGTTCCCTGCTTCCTGATGTCTATTACAACCCTATCAAGAGAGAGGGTATATACCGATGAGAGGGTTTAGAGATGAACCAACACAGCAATCCTACAGTATCTAGTGCGATTCCTTCCAAGGTCACTGCTTCCTGATGACTAGAACTGCCCTATGAAGAGAGAGGGTATATACCGATGAGAGGGTTTAGAGATGAACCAACACAGCAATCCTACAGTATCTAGTGCGATTCCTTCCAAGGTCACTGCTTCCTGATGTCTATTACAACCCTATCAAGAGGGAGGGTATATACCGTTGAGAGGGTTTAGAGATGAACCAACACAGCAATCCTACAGTATCTAGTGCTATTCCTTCCAAGGTCACTGCTTCCTGATGTCTATTACAACCCTATCAAGAGAGAGGGTATATACCGATGAGAGGGTTTAGAGATGAACCAACACAGCAATCCTACAGTATCTAGTGCGATTCCTTCCAAGGTCACTGCTTCCTGATGACTAGAACTGCCCTATGAAGAGAGAGGGTATATACCGATGAGAGGGTTTAGAGATGAACCAACACAGCTATCCTACAGTATCTAGTGCTATTCCTTCCAAGTTCCCTGCTTCCTGATGTCTATTACAACCCTATCAAGAGAGAGGGTATATACCGATGAGAGGGTTTAGAGATGAACCAACACAGCAATCCTACAGTATCTAGTGCGATTCCTTCCAAGGTCACTGCTTCCTGATGACTAGAACTGCCCTATGAAGAGAGAGGGTATATACCGATGAGAGGGTTTAGAGATGAACCAACACAGCAATCCTACAGTATCTAGTGCGATTCCTTCCAAGGTCACTGCTTCCTGATGTCTATTACAACCCTATCAAGAGGGAGGGTATATACCGTTGAGAGGGTTTAGAGATAAACAACACAGCAATCCTACAGTATCAATTGCGATTCCTTCCAAGCTCCCTGCTTCCTGATGACTAGTACTGCCCTATCAACAGGGAGGGTATATACCGATGAGAGGGTTTAGAGATGAACCAACACAGCAATCCTACAGTATCTAGTGCTATTCCTTCCAAGTTCCCTGCTTCCTGATGACTAGTACTGCCCTATCAAGAGAGAGGGTATATACCGATGAGAGGGTTTAGAGATGAACCAACACAGCAATCCTACAGTATCTAGTGCGATTCCTTCCAAGGTCACTGCTTCCTGATGACTAGAACTGCCCTATGAAGAGAGAGGGTATATACCGATGAGAGGGTTTAGAGATGAACCAACACAGCAATCCTACAGTATCTAGTGCGATTCCTTCCAAGGTCACTGCTTCCTGATGTCTATTACAACCCTATCAAGAGGGAGGGTATATACCGTTGAGAGGGTTTAGAGATAAACAACACAGCAATCCTACAGTATCAATTGCGATTCCTTCCAAGCTCCCTGCTTCCTGATGACTAGTACTGCCCTATCAACAGGGAGGGTATATACCGATGAGAGGGTTTAGAGATGAACCAACACAGCAATCCTACAGTATCTAGTGCTATTCCTTCCAAGTTCCCTGCTTCCTGATGACTAGTACTGCCCTATCAAGAGGGAGGGTATATACCGATGAGAGGGTTTAGAGATGAACCAACACAGCAATCCTACAGTATCCAGTGCTATTCCTTCCAAGTTCCCTGCTTCCTGATGACTAGTACTGCCCTATCAAGAGGGAGGGTATATACCGATGAGAGGGTTTAGAGATGAACCAACACAGCAATCCTACAGTATCTAGTGCTATTCCTTCCAAGTTCCCTGCTTCCTGATGACTAGTACTGCCCTATCAAGAGGGAGGGTATATACCGATGAGAGGGTTTAGAGATGAACCAACACAGCAATCCTACAGTATCCAGTGCTATTCCTTCCAAGTTCCCTGCTTCCTGATGACTAGTACTGCCCTATGAAGAGGGAGGGTATATACCGATGAGAGGGTTTAGAGATGAACCAACACAGCAATCCTACAGTATCTAGTGCGATTCCTTCCAAGGTCACTGCTTCCTGATGACTAGTACTGCGCAATGAAGAGAGAGGGTACATACCGATGAGAGGGTTTAGAGATGAACCAACACAGCTATCCTACAGTATCTATTGCTATTCCTTCCAAGTTCCCTGCTTCCTGATGACTAGTACTGCCCTATCAAGAGGGAGGGTATATACAGATGAGAGGGTTTAGAGATGAACCAACACAGCTATCCTACAGTATCTAGTGCGATTCCTTCCAAGTTCCCTGCTTCCTGATGTCTATTACAACCCTATCAAGAGGGAGGGTATATACCGATGAGAGGGTTTAGAGATGAACCAACACAGCAATCCTACAGTATCTAGTGCGATTCCTTCCAAGGTCACTGCTTCCTGATGACTAGTACTGCCCTATCAAGAGGGAGGGTATATACCGATGAGAGGGTTTAAAGATGAACCAACACAGCAATCCTACAGTATCTAGTGCTATTCCTTTCAAGTTCCCTGCTTCCTGATGTCTATTACTACCCTATCAAGAGAGAGGGTATATACCGATGAGAGGGTTTAGAGATGAACCAACACAGCAATCCTACAGTATCTAGTGCTATTCCTTCCAAGTTCCCTGCTTCCTGATGTCTATTACTACCCTATCAAGAGAGAGGGTATATACCGATGAAAGGGTTTAGAGATGAACCAACACAGCAATCCTACAGTATCTAGTGCTATTCCTTCCAAGTTCCCTGCTTCCTGATGACTAGTACTACCCTATCAAGAGAGAGGGTATATACCGATGAGAGGGTTTAGAGATGAACCAACACAGCAATCCTACAGTATCTATTGCGATTCCTTCCCAGCTCCCTGCTTCCTGATGACTAGTACTGCCCTATGAAGAGGGAGGGTATATACCGATGAGAGGGTTTAGAGATGAACCAACACAGCAATCCTACAGTATCTAGTGCTATTCCTTCCAAGTTCCCTGCTTCCTGATGACTAGTACTGCCCTATCAAGAGAGAGGGTATATACCGATGAGAGGGTTTAGAGATGAACCAACACAGCAATCCTACAGTATCTAGTGCGATTCCTTCCAAGGTCACTGCTTCCTGATGTCTATTACAACCCTATCAAGAGGGAGGGTATATACCGTTGAGAGGGTTTAGAGATGAACCAACACAGCTATCCTACAGTATCTATTGCTATTCCTTCCAAGTTCCCTGCTTCCTGATGACTAGTACTGCCCTATCAACAGGGAGGGTATATACCGATGAGAGGGTTTAGAGATGAACCAACACAGATATCCTACAGTATCTAGTGCTATTCCTTCCAAGTTCCCTGCTTCCTGATGTCTATTACAACCCTATCAAGAGGGAGGGTATATACCGTTGAGAGGGTTTAGAGATGAACCAACACAGCTATCCTACAGTATCTATTGCTATTCCTTCCAAGTTCCCTGCTTCCTGATGTCTATTATTACCCTATCAAGAGAGAGGGTATATACCGATGAGAGGGTTTAGAGATGAACCAACACAGCTATCCTACAGTATCTATTGCTATTCCTTCCAAGTTCCCTGCTTCCTAATGTCTATTACAACCCTATCAAGAGGGAGGGTATATACCGATGAGAGGGTTTAGAGATGAACCAACACAGCAATCCTACAGTATCTAGTGCTATTCCTTCCAAGTTCCCTGCTTCCTGATGACTAGTACTGCCCTATCAAGAGAGAGGGTATATACCGATGAGGGGGTTTAGAGATGAACCAACACGGCAATCCTACAGTATCTAGTGCTATTCCTTCCAAGTTCCCTGCTTCCTGAAGTCTATTACTGCCCTATCAAGAGGGAGGGTATATACCGATGAGAGGGTTTAAAGATGAACCAACACAGCAATCCTACAGTATCTAGTGCTATTCCTTCCATGTTCCCTGCTTCCTGACGACTAGTACTGCCCTATCAAGAGGGAGGGTATATACCGATGAGAGGGTTTAGAGATGAACCAACACAGCAATCCTACAGTATCTATTGCTATTCCTTCCAAGTTCCCTGCTTCCTGATGACTAGTACTGCCCTATGAAGAGGGAGGGTATATACCGATGAGAGGGTTTAGAGATGAACCAACACAGCAATCCTACAGTATCTAGTGCTATTCCTTCCAAGTTCCCTGCTTCCTGATGACTAGTACAGCCCTATCAAGTGGGAGGGTATATACCGATGAGAGGGTTTAGAGATGAACCAACACAGCAATCCTACAGTATCTAGTGCGATTCCTTCCAAGTTCCCTGCTTCCTGATGTCTATTACAACCCTATCAAGAGGGAGGGTATATACCGATGAGAGGGTTTAGAGATGAACCAACACAGCAATCCTACAGTATCTAGTGCTATTCCTTCCAAGTTCCCTGCTTCCTGATGACTAGTACTGCCCTATGAAGAGGGAGGGTATATACCGATGAGAGGGCTTAGAGATGAACCAACACAGGAAGGCAAATTCAATACCCTTTATCTCGGTCCTGCAGCTATGGACGCCCATGGAACCAAGCGCATTTACAAACACCCTCAGCTTCATTATCAATGGCGGCTATATAATCCGAAGTTTTAAACCTTCCTCTGGCAACCAACACTCAAATAACCCAAAATCAGAAAATAGACCAAGTAACAGAAAAAAAAGACCGACGCGCAGGATCTGCGTCATCTTAGCGCTGTTTCGTTCATATCCCTAGTGGCATTAGTAAAGGAATAGAAGCAACAATTAAGTTTAAGCAAGGTTTTTATCTATCATGAAAAAAAATACTAAAATGTCGAAGATAAGGAAAATTTTAGACACCACAACAGGAAACTGGCAGTATCTGGCAACGTCCCCTCTTGGAAACACTAAAACCAATACGTTTATCATTTTCTGTCCTTGTTTTACTAAAATACCCATTCTACTGTAAAATTATATTTAAAAAATAAAAACAGAGACAAAAACCTGCTCAAAAGAAGAAAACTAACAATTTCGTAGTGTCAAGCACTTATTTCTTTGGTTCACATAGCTCTCTCGAAAATTACTTCGAATCTTTTTAGTAAGCTTTTGAATGGTTACATTCCACATACCACGATTTCCTCACCGTTTTCGAGACATTCTAGAAAATATACGATAATCTGAAAACTTTTTCTCTCTGTTAATAAAATATTTTTGAAAATTTGAATATCGTAATTTAGATGGATGTCTGGAAACGGTGTCAACTGAATCCAGTTGACTGAAAATTAGCATATAAACTAGAAAACGTAGACGTTAAGATTTTTGTGTGGTTAATTTTGCACCAAAAAACATATTCGGAGGGAAGGGTCCTGCTAATTTAAAGAACCTTTCAAATAAGACGAAAGATTTTTGAAACAAATTTCATCAAAATCGGGCCATTGAAGTCGGCCATTCAACGACAAAAGGAACACCAGAAAAAAAGCTTCAATATTTCAGAGAAATATCATTCACCAAGAAAAGGTTCATGATTTAATAAATTTGGTAGCATAAAATGCCAACAAAAATTAAATTCAACCTACAATTCTCCAAGATCTTGTAAAACTACCGACATAGTGCAAGAAGTTGACTGGTACAAAGTGGCGAACGTAAATCAACTCACAGAAATTCAAATCTTGTCACCTGTCGTATTTTTAATATCCCGAATTAGGCAGGAATCAAAAATTGGTATACCTATACCGTTTCTAAAAGTACTAAAAACGAAAGTAAAGAAAACATCCGATTTTGAAAGGATGGTACTGTTGTATGAGGTGTGGCTAGTTGGTAGTGCACAATACCAATTGCTCTAAAATTGGTAGCTGTCCTCATTTAATAAACTTCAAAAACTATTTATAATTCAATACTACTGTGCATTATCTATGAAACGAAACCAGTGTAAAAAATAAAAATCTCAGTAAAAAATAAAAGTCACAGATATCATAAGTTAATTCTTCTTATCTTCAAAATATTTCTCTCTGAAAAGTTTAATAAAATGTTCTTATTAATTATTAGCATACATTAAGTTATAAACATGAGCTTTAAAATATATAATAAGAATAACATTTAAAAAAAAAATATGATAACTATAAGCTAGAACAAAAACTAGAAAGCCTATAGGCAAAAATCCAGTCAACTAAAAAAATCACATGCTCGTCAATTCAATTGCTTTATTTACTTACTATTCCACGATTGTGCATATTGTAAATTATCAAACAAAAGGGGGGGGCGGAAACAGAAAAAAAAACTATTACACGTAAGGTAAATAAGAAAGTTTGTTAAAGTAAAACAAGTTCTGCTACTAAATAGTCGATGATGGGAAAGCAACAAGTGTCATAATATTATTAATACTATTATAAATGAGTAAAAAAAAATGTTTAAATAAAGGGACAATTCAAAGACATATTTGTAATGGAATGCAGATACTTAGCCATTCTGGTGATAACAACTAAGGAATGGTTATGGTTCGGCTAAAAGAAAACGTCAGATTTTCAGAAAAATCGTTTCGGCATGCTCATTAGCAGCCTTTTTCAGCACCAAATCCGTTGGGGGTCGAGAAAACCCATGAATAAGAGTATCCCCTAGATTTTTATTGCTGAAGAAGGCTGCCAAGCAGCAGGCCCAAACGATTGTTCTCAAAATCCTACGTTTTCTCTTAGCCGGATCCCAATCATTTCCTGACTTCTTAAAAACAAATTTTGGAATAAATTATTTATAATTACTACTATATATATATATATATATATATATATAAATATATATATATATATATATATATATATATATAAAGTCTTTAATAAAAAAGGTGTTTCTTATGCGCCTCGTTTGTGTATTTGTCATGATGTCCAAAAACACAATTCCAACTAAGCTCCCCACATGACGCCTGAAGGCTACATCTATTTGTGGGTAACATATAAGGTGAGTACATAAACTCCAAAAGTATTTCTCTCTGATATGCTATAAACTAATTGAAAACAAGAGGTTTTTACATATCAGAAAAAAAACAGGAAATAAATAAAAATTAAATTGAGCGTACTATATAAATAAAACAATAATTGCATACCATTGCAAGGAAACTAATGCAAAAAGTGTTAATTTACTACATTGATATATTATCGGGGCCAGGTTTTCGTCTTATCATTGCATTTAAAAACTCAAAAGTACCTATTAAACGTGTAGAGAAATATTAATTCAAGAAAGTAAAATTAAATATTTAAAAGTAATTCTGTAATTAACCATGATGATTAGATAGTTAGCCGTCGAGGTGATAAGTAAAGATGGAATGGTTGGGATTCCGCTAAAGAAATCTTTAGCCGAATCCCAACCATTCCATCTTTACTTACTTCTGTAATTAATATGTAATGCATAGAATAGCCCCAATACAAGAACTGCAATATATGTTGTGTAAAACTATTGCAAAATATAATTAAAGATACATTTCGGGGAAGGGTTTCATTTAAAACTGGGATTTCTTTCCACAAAGACACTTGAACTCATGTCTTAAACAATTTACTATAAACCCAGGTATACCAAGGTATTTGACAGAATTGGACTAATTTTTTATTTTCTATTAACAAATACCCATACTTTATTCGAGAAGGACCCTGAATGCTCGAGTACAAGAATATCGGAACATTTATAAATCTTAAATAAGAAAATTAAAATGTTTTCAATTAAAAGCAAATATAAGTAATAACTTGAAGCAACGCAGGCATTTTTTAATAATGGAACTAGGATTGCGGAAAAGAAGAGGAAGAACTATAGCAATGAATTTAATGAAAATACGCTATTTGATTTCCACCAGGTCTTTTGTTGTCAGACTGGGCGATTCTAGGGATGCGTTTAATTATTAGAGGGGAAATAACACTGCACAAAGGTTCCTTTGGAATTCTACTAGAGTACTCGTGAAAAAAAGTTTCATATTAAAGGAATCTTAAAAAAAAGTAATAGAAAAAAAGATAGAGCATTGCGCATGTATATGCACTTGTACTGTGCTAGAAGCATATTTGAAGACAGCTAGGTCACATATTATGGTGTGAGATAAACCAGCAGTAGCAGAATCTCGAGATTTAATATGTAGAGATTTGGGAAAGACTGCATTTTTTTCATGGCCCAATAATAATTAACGAAGGAAACAGAAAGAAATTAATAGAAGAGAAAGAGACAATTGCCTATGTGTATCAAACACATAATGCACGCCCAACGCATTATATTAGCGAATATATTATAGTGGGGGATGTAAATTACCCGAAACTGTTGTGGGGCTTACTAAACTTCTTACGATCTCTCTTTCGATTTCATCTACTGACGTTTTAGAAGTACAGTAAACTTCCTCCAATTTGGCATACTATGGTCCGCCACAGTCTAAACATGAAAATGAGACTCTTCAGTTCTTATGCATGAATTTCGCGAAATCCTCACCCCAAGAACCCCGTGGTGCTCGACGGGGTCGTAGAATGATTCCCGGAAACCCTCTCTGTGGTCAAATACCTAGATACTTGTTGCCAGGTAAGTTTATAACTTTCGACTGAATCTGTATAATTCTAACAGTCTGAAATTTTATTTTAGTTATTTTACATTAAATATATACTGGTCTTATAGTGTACATTTAGTTTAATTTTCACCTCTATCCATTTTAGCACTTTCCTCCGAAGGAAAGTAGCTATTGAGGTTGGACTCATGACGGAATTTTTGAAAAATTTCTTCAAATCTTTATCGATCCTACCTATTAGACACCGAAAATGACCCCCGTTAAAATTTATATATATATATATCTATATATATATATATATATATATATATATATATATATATATATATATATATATATATATATATATGCATATATATATATATATGTGTCTGTTAACACGATAGCGGCCAGAGTTTTTGTTTTTTCGTCACGAAACTTGGTATATAGCATTCAATTAGCAAACGATTGAACGAGTTCGTTAACCACCAAAGTCGGTCCACCGGAAGGGGGGGTTTACCCCAAACCCAAAACTCTAATTTGACTATGTCAGCCGTAATATTTGTTATATTTCAACGAAATTTTGTATTCGTAGTGGTTATATAGAGAGAAAAGTGAGATATAAAAATGAACTAAATCGGTTCATTAGAAGGGGGGGGGGTTTACTCCGGACCCACAATACCAATTCGCCACTACCAGCCGTGATTTTTGGTATATTTCGATGAAACTCGGCATTCGTAGTGGTCATCTACAGGTAAATATGTGTTGTAAAAATAAACTAAATCGGTTCATTAGAACGGGGGGTTTACTCTTGACCCAAATTCTTAATATACTCATACCGGTCGTAATTTCTGCTGTATTGTAACGAAACGCGGTATACGTCGTGGGTAACTCATGAGAAAGAAGTGTTGTAAAAATGAGCTGAATCGGTCAATCGGAAAGCGGGGTTTAATTTGTAATATATTTCAATAGAAAAGCCCGTCAGACGTAGGTTCACAAAGCCGCTGCAAGGAGCGCTTTCTTCCACTAGAGTGACTGTATCCTGTTCCTGCGTTAGATCAAAATACGATAATATGAGGTTTTTTTGTATTTATTACGTAGTGTAATAGGTACCATGTGTAAACATAACTCTGGAAGCAAATTATTAATTGATCAGTTACTCATTACAAATTTAAAAGAGAACTATTCATGTTTTTATTTTATTTATGTAGGATATTTTAAGCAAATTGTTCTGGAAAGCAATCTACATTACCCAAATACTGAGGAAAGTGCTTAGTTATGCAGCTCCTGCGTGACGGACTTTTTTCGACATGCATCCGATAGTCCGGAGTATTTGATAATCCGGTAAGCTTCAAGACCCGAACGCTCCAGATTAAAGGAAGTTTACTCTAGTCCATTTTTTCCCTAAGCCAGTAACTTAAGAAAGGAAACGAAATTAATAAAAGTCAATTGCTTATTCGTACACAAAAAGAAAAAAAATAATAGAAAAAGATACGATACTGCAAAAGTCTTTCCCCATCAGAGTAAGATATGGACGTCAACAATATGGATTGGATCAACAGAAAACTGGGGTTAAAATACATCTGCCAGTTAATCTGAGAGCTGATAATCCGAAGCATTCCCTAAAATACAATGAAAATGAAAAGGCCTTTATATGAATAATCTGGCAATATTTAGATTATTTACCAAATGACCAGGCAAAAAAGGCTTGATCTCCCTCTAAAGGGAAATTATTTTGATAATAAAAATGTGAAAAATGAAGATCCTTTATTCAATTATCGTAATAAATTGTATATTTATTAAATATACCCATTAATTTATATTACTCTTATACATCTGTATGAGCGATGTAATTCTATGAGGGTGGCCCTATTTATCACTGTATACATTTTGATGGGGTAAAAGGTAAAAACTCAATTTTCTTTTCATTAGCAATCTTTTATAAACTCTACATATCTCACTTCTTCTTGGTGCCTCTTCAGGAGAATTTAAAATAATAATAAATTACACCCTAAACTCAGACAGGCAGGGCCATGTCTAGACTTCTATTGACGATAATAGACTTGTCTAGAGCGTCGTGGCATATGCGTCAGAGAGATGTGTTCTGCGGGCCCAGCGTCGTGGCATATATGCCAGAGAGATGTGTTCTGCGGGCTCAGCGTTGTGGCATATGCGTTAGCAGATAGCTTGGTTTTCTGTCTATCCCCGCTACTCCGGGCCTTGTCCTATACGCTTCGTATTTGATTTGGGACCGTATTGCCGGTTAGGTTTGCGGGCCTGGTGTTGTATGATACTGAATCCACCAGAAAAATTCCGTCAGGGGGCCCGTTGTCGAGGCGTATATGATATTTTACCAAATTGTAATTAATCCACTAAAACTACATAATTTTAAAAGTTTTATCACTTATTTTTTTTTTTTTATATGTTTGCCGAAATAACTATACAAAAGGAAGACTTGGGCCCTGATGAACATTCTGTTCGTAGCCGTCGGTCCTCGAAGTGTTAAGTGCTCCTGAAGAGGTGTCAAGTTGACGTGAAACATTTAGAGCAAATAAAAGATTATTGAATAATAGTGTTTAGTTCAAGAATTTTGACCTTCTGCTACGCCAAAATACTTAGTAATGATTAAAAAACAATTTCCGACAAATTAAGAATTTTATTTCCCGCCAAAATACATTTCCTGTCACGTGACTACGTGACCGGTGATTTCACTTCCGTTACACTTTTGAGGCAAAATTTACTACATCGGATTAAATTTATTACTTTTGGTATTAAATTTTTGCCAGGAAATGTACTGTTCTCGAAGACCGTTGGTACTTCCGATGCCAGTGACTGCGGCATTCACCAATAGGTATTAAATTTATTTGTTTGTTGTTATTTGTTGTGCTCAGAGTATAACCACATTTGTTTTGCTCAGAGTATAACCATATTTGTTTTGCTCAGAGTATAACCATATTTGTTGTGCTCAGAGTATAACCATATTTGTTGTGCTCAGAGTATAACCATATTTGTTGTGCTCAGAGTATAACCATATTTGTTTTGCTCCGAGTATAACCATATTTGTTTTGCTCAGAGTATAACCATATTTGTTTTGCTCAGAGTATAACCATATTTGTTTTGCTCAGAGTATAACCATATTTGTTGTGCTCAGAGTATAACCATATTTGTTTTGCTCAGAGTATAACCATATTTGTTGTGCTCAGAGTATAACCATATTTGTTGTGCTCAGAGTATAACTATATTTGTTGTGCTCAGAGTATAACCATATTTGAACATCTTGATTAAGCAAAAAATTCGCTTTCCTCGAAGAAAAATACTACTGTGCGCATGCCTTTACTGGACTATTTTTCGTTGTACAAGACAAAACAAAAAAGGTAAAAAACCTTTATACAAAAATAATTTTAAAAAATATGAACATGCAATAACTATTGGGAAAAAAATCTAAAAATAAAACTGCCGAAGACTGTGGCCTATGATGATGGATTTTCTGATTGGACTCACCATTGAGTGCAGTCTTGCAGATGCCGGCTAGAGCAGTCTCGACAGATCCGGTAGTCGAGACATGGCCACATAGCCGTAAACACCACCACCTCCCTGGCATTCGCCCTCACATGGCCAGACTCTGCCACCAATACACCCAAAATACACATGTTATCATCGCAAGTCCTTTAGGACTTGGGGAAAACGTGAAGCTTTCTGTTCGGAGTTTTATTAATCAGCTGATTGGGTCTGGTCAATGGCAGCTTACCTCTGCGCAAAGTAGAATATTTTAAAAGCGCTCGCTATAATAAAACTCAAAACAGAAAACCTCATGTTTTAGTGACATCAAAAATATCAATAACTATTCTACTCTGAAATTTTCATGGAAAAATATAATTAAATTCAGGCAGTCAGTATATTATATTGGGTTGTTTTCTTATATAACCAATTTGTACCATATGGCAAACAACTGTTGAGTGGTCAACACCAAGTTCCCTCGCCATGTACCGAGTAGTTTTGCGTGGGTTTTCTTCTGCCAAAGCCACCTTCCATGTCTTCGAGATCAAAATATCCAAGACATTTTTGGAACCACCCCTGCACTATACATTCAAGCTTCCTATATCCCAAACAGCATTGATATTACGCGCGGTTTGAGCTGCAGTTAAACCATGGCGAAAATCTTGTTTTTGACATGGTGGGTATCAGAGGTCCTTACTCAAAGAAAATGTAACACATAAGAAACTAATCTTTGAGGAAAAACAACATTAATAAACATTGATTATAATCCACTAACTAGACTTTATGTCATCTTTGTCTACTTGGGCAAAAATGGATATGCAAAACCTACATTATTTTTGCTCAAAACTCACCTAAAATAATTAAACAATCACAACACCCAAGATCAAATATTTACAACTAAATTGCAGATGACTATAGAGTGTGCAACGAATTGTATGATTCTATTCAGCTCTGGGCCGCCACATGGGGGGGGGGACAACCGGGTACAGTTGTCCCGGGCCCGGGCCGATCCTCGCTAATTGGAAAAAAGTACCGAAAGTGACCTTTGCAGCACCGATTGTCGGCTTTTATTCTCATTTAGCTCAAAACTCAAGATGATTATAATTTTAAAATGTCCAAAGTCCTATAGCAAAGTACTAGAATTTTCAGTCTGTCTCTGAGAAGTGGGGGCCCGTGATCTGGTCCCGGGCCCGGCTCTGAGATATGGCGGCCCTGATTCGGCTAATATCCTGACAGCTGCGATTCTCTGCGGGGTCGGATTATTTTCTGCGGCACAACAATGTGCCACTGAAATACGCCAAAAATTTCAAGGAGAATAGTTCAAGCATCGAAATCAAGATGACTTTAACGCTATTTCACAGAAAATTACTCGAAAATAATAATATTAAAATGAATTGGGACAGTCCGTCACAGTAAACGGATTCTTTCATAATATACATTATATGTATATATCAGATATATCAATGCATATCAGGGGTTTCACGGTTTATGTTATGTTATTAAATTAAACAAACAATTGAAGGGCTCAGTGGCAAAGGTGACTAGCCCACAATTAGAAATAGCTGAGAAAATTGGAGTTAAAATTAAGATGAATCTGAAAAAAATAAAAATGTTGTTGGCGACAGAAATGATTTTAATATGCTCAATTCAAATCATTTCTGTCGCCAAATTTTTTTCAGAATTTTCTTCCCTTTAACACCAATTTTCTGTGTTAGTCCTAATTGTTGGTTAGTCAACTTTGGCATTGATCCCTTTAATTATAAATAAGAAATATACTAAAGGGAAACTCAAACAGTTTTACCCAATAAGCCTCCAAGTGTTTCAATGTGAGATAATTTCATCAATGTCCACACGTCAAGTCTATGGCGGAATAATTCGCAAACATTTACGTGGTGCTGAAGTAATTGTTGCAAATCTATTACGATTGTTTCTATTTCTTTATTTTTATGATGTGTTCCGCTTCATTGGCGACCAACGCAAAGAAAATCATCCTCTGAACCATTTATTCTAGGAAATTAGCATGGCGATTGTAGTTGTATAAAATGTTTATTGAAGAATTAACCGATAATTTGTACCTAGTACCTATGGGAGTATAAGGTTATATTTAAGTCAACAGTGCTTATTCTCATCAAATAAGATTATATAGGCCGGTGGTTTTGAGGTAGGTCAGTATAGTGTTGATGTACTGGCTATCATTGCCTACGAGTTCTTGCATATCATTCGGGATGTTAAAATTGCATCGTATTTGGCAGTCTGTCAGTATGTGTTTAATCGTAAGTTCTAAGTTACATATACTGCATACAGGTTTATCTCGTCTAGTTATAACGTATTCGTGAGTTAGTCGAGTATGTCCAATCCTTAGTCTAGCAAGAATTATTTGTTCACGTCTGTCATCTCGATGACTGGGTGCCCAGTCGTCGCCTTCGTTTTTTATTGTCGGAAGTTTATTACCACCTAGTTGTGTCCATAGGCAGTTCCAATGTTTTTTTATTGTACGTTTTGTAAGATCTTGGAGGATGGGCCTCCATCTGGTTAGCACACCAGTACGGAGACAGAGGAAGTTAAGATGGCAGCCTAGTAAACATACTGGGGAGTTGTGCAGGAGGGGCCTCCTCCATCTGGTTAGCACACCAGTACCGAGATAGAGGAAGTTAGGATGGCAGCCTGGTAAACACACTGGGGAGGAGTGCAGGAGGGGCCTCCATCTCGTTAGCACACCAGTACGGAGATAGAGGAAGTTAGGATGGCTGCTTGGTAAACACACTGGGGAGCAGTGCAGGAAGGGCCTCCATCTGGTTAGCATACCAGTACGGAGATAGAGGAAGTTAGGATGGCTGCCTGGTAAACACACTGGGGAGCTGTGCAGGAGGGGCCTCCATCTGGTTAGCAAACCAGTACGGAGATAGAGGAAGTTAGGATGGCTGCTTGGTAAACACACTGGGGAGCAGTGCAGGAAGGGCCTCCATCTGGTTAGCATACCAGTACGGAGATAGAGGAAGTTAGGATGGCTGCCTGGTAAACACACTGGGGAGCTGTACAGGAGGGGCCTCCATCTGGTTAGCAAACCAGTACGGAGATAGAGGAAGTTAGGATGGCTGCCTGGTAAACACACTGGGGAGCTGTGCAGGAAGGGCGTCCATCTCGTTAGCACACCAGTACGGAGATAGAGGAAGTTAGGATGGCTGCTTGGTAAACACACTGGGGAGCAGTGCAGGAAGGGCCTCCATCTGGTTAGCATACCAGTACGGAGATAGAGGAAGTTAGGATGGCTGCCTGGTAAACACACTGGGGAGCTGTGCAGGAGGGGCCTCCATCTGGTTAGCAAACCAGTACGGAGATAGAGGAAGTTAGGATGGCTGCCTGGTAAACACACTGGGGAGCTGTGCAGGAAGGGCCTCCATCTGGTTAGCAAACCAGTACGGAGATAGAGGAAGTTAGGATGGCTGCTTGGTAAACACACTGGGGAGCAGTGCAGGAAGGGCCTCCATCTGGTTAGCATACCAGTACGGAAATAGAGGAAGTTAGGATGGCTGCCTGGTTTGTCAGTTATTTGCTGCACCTGTATATTTGTTTGCCTCATAATCAGCAATTGAACTTTTCCCGAAATCTCCATGGCCAGGAAGCCAGTGCATGATTATGTCTCTGTTTAGAGTTTGTGCCTTGTTAAGAATTTCTGTCAGTAGTGGATGGGTTGTGTATCTAACAATCGGATCGATTGTTTTAAAATTCTGCGACGCCAGCATGTAGCAGAGGTACAAATACACGATCATTAATGAAGGCCCGTCCTCAGACCGAGTGAAAGTAGAAGCCCCATAAAAAAGATTTCTGTTCAAACAAAACTGTTTGAATTGTTATTTCATTTAGCGTTTCACATAAAACTGCATGTTTGACGTAATAAATATTATATAGCGTTAAAACCCCCTTAATATTCCAAAAAGTCCGTCTCGCGGGAACTGCATCATCTTAGCGCGGTTCCGTTCACATCCCTAGTCTAATTTGGAAAGATTAAAATAGAAGAAGTTATTATTTTGGTTCCACCAGTCTTTTTTTTTTTAAATTAATAATTATAATGGCGTGTCAAACCTTAAGGTCACTAACGCCATTCCTGTGTGTAGTAAAGTCTTGAAAGGTCATGATTTACAATCTTACCTGGAAGGGTCGGCTACCACTAGAAACTGTCCCGCTAGTTACAAGGTCTTGGAATCCTGGAAATCTATATTTCTAACAATAAATTGTTTTTGTTATTTTGCTTAACCAGTTTTATTGTCAAATACATTATCCAACTATAAGCAATTAAGAAATAACAAGGAATAAAACAGACAAAAAGAACCATTCGAATAAACGAAATCAATTAATTTAAAGTTTTAAGCACTTATTTCTCCGATTGACATCGCCTAATTAAAACTTTCTTCAGAACGTTTTTTGTAGAGCATTTAGTAAGCTTTCGAATGGTAATCTTCCGCTTCACAAGATTGTCAACGGTTTTCGAGATACTAACGAAAGTATACAAAGTTACCAAAACTTTTTTTGTCTGTTAATAAAATATTTTATTCTAACCCTTCCTTTACTCTAAACGTAACAAAAATTTCAACATATTAGTGTTGATGAAATTCGAACATGCAGAAAATGTTTCAACTGTATCCCATAATTCTAAGTACCAAAATCAAAGACAAACAACCCTCCCAAGGAAGGACGCTAGGCAGTTGAAAAGCTATATCTTGGAAATCCATATCTCTAACATTAAATTGTTTTTCTTATTTTTCTTAACCTGTTTTATTTTCAAATACATTATCCAACTATAAGCAATTAAAAAATAACAAGGAATAAAAAACAGGCAAAAAGAACAGTTCGAATAAGCGAAATCAATTACTTTAAAGTTTTAAGCTCTTATTTCTCCGATTGACATCGCCTAATCAAAACTTTCATTAGCACCTTTTTTTTTAGAGCATTTAATAAGCTTTCTAATGGTATTCTTCCGTTTACCAAGATTTCTTCCGTTTACTCAACCTTTTTCGAGATATTAAGGAAAGTAAACAAAGTTACTAAAACTTTTTATGTCTGTTAATATAATATTTTATTCTAACCCTTCCTTAACTCCAAAAGTAACCAAAATTTCAACATATTAGTTTTGATGAAAGTAGAACATGCAGAAAATGTTTCAACTGAATCCCATGATTCTAAGTACCCAAACCAAAAACGGTATTCAAAAACTATTTTTCCAATTTTCTCGAAAACGGTCAAAGCTATCGCCTTAAAAATGGCTTCATTCGTTTTCCTAGCCCAGGAAGCATATAAAACGAGTACTTACAAGCTTATGAACTCAAAAACGTAAGCGTTACGATTTTTTTGCGCGAATTTCGCCCCAAACGCCATCTTCCAGTAGGCGTATTTTGCTGGTTAACGAACTTGACCTTTCAAATTAGACGAAAGATTTTTGTCCAAATTTCATCAAAATCGGACCATTCGTCTAGGAGCTACAGAGCGAACAGAGAAATATATATATATATATATATATATATATATATATATATATATATATATGTATATATTTATATATATACATATATATATATATATATATATATATATATATATACAAATTTTAACCACCGTTATTTTCGGTCTCTAGGGGTTCTGAAACGCGAAATTTTCTAGTCGGCACTTCCGGATTGTTTCATTGTATCAACCTTATAAGCGGGGTTCCTCTTTATGGGGGAAGGAGGAACCGCGCTAAAAACAAAGCGTTTTGCTTTTGCAGGTTTCAAATTACCAACCCCGCTGATCCCAAGCCAAAGAAACATTTCCCAGTTGGAAATCGCTTGTATCATGGATATATTTAAAGGTGTCATAATGAGTAATCCACACAATTTCTTTTTCATCAGGATGAGCCTGTTCCTCTATAAAACACTATAACTAACTCCACTGTTTTAATCTCCAATAATTTTAAGTCATAACCTATGAAAACTTGACGGTTTCGATAGTACGGTAACCACGTCGGTTAGTCGCCATACCAACGGCACCCTCGTGTACCATCTTCCGGACGTAGCCGAACCTTTACAGTTTTAGGGTCACACAAGGTGGATTTTTCTTTTCTTTAAATGCCTATAAATACATATTTCTTAGATACATAAAACATCTATTTGTTATTAAAATCTATAAGTCCTTCGAAGAATAGTTAATGCTCCCTTTTATTTCTCCAACAAAACCCTACACAACGACCTAAATATCCCCTTCGTAAAAGACCTCGCAACATCCAGATTCCTAACGTTTAATTCCAAATTGTCATCCCACCCAAATCCTAGAGGTCAATTCCTATCCACTCGGACCCATCCTAAAGACCTTCCCAGGAGGCTTAAGAGAGTTTGGCCCCGTGACCAGCTACCCTAGCAGCGGTTTAAAACAGTGAAAACATAAATGTTAGCATATATTAGGAAGTGCCAATAATGATTGGCTCCTTCCATATACTATTCACTGAGATGTACGCAAGACGATCACAATTAATTATTGTACTATATAAATTGTACAGATTTTAAATAAACATTTATTAAAAAAAAAAATTAAAATCTACATGACAAGTAATAATCGGTTTCAAACGAGTGAGCTATAAGTATAACTAAAAGATCACTTATAAGTTATATCTTTTAAGCAATTTTATTTCACGAATAAAAATAAATAAAGATTTCCTTTTTATTTAGTTCCCAAAAGAAGAATAAAAAAAGAGAATCAGGCTACAGGGGGAGAGTTAAAACTTAAGAAAACCCTGTGTCTTAACGACGGTGTAATACTTTGCGAGGAGGGGGGGGTAAGAAAAAAGCGATAGGCTGGAAAAGAGAAAGAGCCAGAGAGAAAGAAAAAGACAAAATGAGAGAGAGAAATAAAAATGAGAGAGGGAAAGCGAAAAAGGAGAGAGACTTTAGGGTTCATCCATTTGAGAGGACTGGAAAACTACACCCCCACCCCACTCTTTTGCCACAATCTTGAGTTGGGTCAGCGCAGTAACCTTCTTTCTCAGTTTTAAATCCTACCAATGTACCCTCAACTTGCTTCATTATTCTTATGCAGTACAATTTTGTGCAGGAAATACCAACCATAAGGAAACCACTTGCTCTTATAGATCCTAATAGTAAAAAAAAAAAATAATAATAATAATAAAAAAGGTCCAAACAGTAATAATATACTATTGCCGCTCATATTTGTGAGAAATGTTTTTTTTTAAGCCAGGGTGCTCTCCTCTCGATTGCGAAGGAATGGAAATAGAACGAGTTCAGCTTGTGTAAAGCTTTTCGAAAGCGCATCTCCTGGATCGTCTAAGACACACAATAATCTGAAAAAATCCGACTCGCAGGAACTGCGTCATCTTAGCGCGGCTCCGTTCTTATCCCTTATGTCATTTGGAAAGGTTGAAATAGAAACAGTTATAATTTTGGTTTGACCTTTCATGAAATACTCGTAATTTATGATCCCAAATAGGTCACGGTTGCAAGGGTCCATACCCCCAAAATTTCAAACAAATTATACACTTGTTATTAGCTGAATCCCCTCTCCTGTATACCCCACCTCCTAAAAGAAGGAATTTTATAAAACCAACGCAGAAGGTCTTTTCATCCCTTTAATACAACTTAAGTTTGAACAAAATCCATCAACAGTAAGTTATGTTTGCACCATGATTACTGAAAAGGGGCAACTGTGCGGTACACGACATCTGGGCCATTAGCGCCGACAACCACGGGACAGAATCGAACCCACCATCATTCGCATGGGAAATTAAGGCGTTAGCCACAAGACCACGGGGATACCCCAATTGTTTTAACTGTATGTATAATTGTAAGTTTATACTTAGATAATACAGTAATCCAGGTTACAGTTAATTTAAAAAACTGTAACCTGGATAAGCATATGGGCATGAAATTTGTATTTCAATTCTTGAAAATGTCATAAAATTGGCTATCATAAAATAGTCCAACAGCCAGTAACCGCACGTTTCATGAAGTGTTTTATGTATCCTGAAATTTTGCTATAATGTACCTCTTGGGTAGTTAAGAAGGTATGTGTTTCCTGGACATACCTTGGAATACCAGGTACTGCGATAGGAGAAAGGTGGAAAACAATATTTCCCCAAAATAGAGAAGCCAACTATCTTTAATGTAAAATTAAGAGAATTTTACAATGTATAATAAATATGGCAGACACTTTTAAGGGGTATAACACGTAAAAAAATAAGTGTCATTGTATTATTATAATATTAAATAAGTTTTTTTTTTTTTTTTTTTTTTTTCAACCCCCCCCCCCCCCCCACGAAAATAACCAAAGAAAGTGCTCGAGAACCGACGAGTCGGAAACGGGAGCCGGGAGTAAATACGTCTTATTCTACCCGAGGGTAATGGAAGGGACGAAGCTAGAAAAATAACTGTAAGTAAAGCCCAAGTGAATGAAATTTGGAAAAAGTAGAGGGACACGGGGAGGGACCGTTCCGGATGTGAAATCAGAGTTTTATTCGCGCTGCTATTTAAACCGGAACAGCTGTACAACCAATGAGGAGCAAGAACCAATGAGAGCGCAGAGAATAACCTCTCTTACGGTAACGCGCAGTGTATTGCAGTCTTATCATAGGCAAAATTTATTTTTATGTTTCCTGATAATTAAACTCCACCAAAGTGTCTGCCCTTTTGTAATTATTTTCAAATATGTTTATTGAAGACGCTGTATAAATCACAGTGTGAATAAAGCACTTCATTTAAAATTAAAAATAAAAACTAGGCACTTTGTTCTTTTTTAAATTTACATTTTAACCCCCTTTAAAGTACCTGTCTTATTTATAATAAATTTTTAAATTGCCTTAATTTGCCAGTTTTTTCATTAATAATAGTTGGCTTCTGAATAAAACACTATTTCTGGGCAATATTGTTTTGCACCTTTCCCCTATGCGCAGTACCTGGTGTTCCAAGGTATGTCCAGGAAACACATACTTACCTTCTTATCTACCCAAGAGGTACATTATAGCAAAATTTCAGGGTGCATAAAACACTTAATGAAAAGTGCGTTACCAGCTCTCCGACTAAAAGTAGTAGACAGACCTGAATAAGAAAATACTTAGCAAACCAACTTGCGACAAAGACGAAGTCACGTAAATACCCCAAATTACATGAACGTATTGTTGAAAGAGATCAGCCAGTACAACAACACAATATTGCCTTACTTACCAAACAAAGACCTATAGAATCTCATCTGAAGACATCTGCAGGATAACCAGTGGCTTTCAAGCCAATGCATCTATTAGTTCCTCACTCACAAGGGGAGTATACAGCGATGGGGTCACCGATCTGGTCCATTTTTTTTCTGGTGATTCTACATCGAAAAATAGTCGACACTTTTCCGAGCGTTCCGTCCAATGCGCCTTAGGAGCCGAGAAATAAAATGAAATAGGTAACTCATGAAAATAAAGTTGAAACAAATCATGTGGTTATTACTAATAATGAACTCCCTAAAAATACAGAAACACCTACAACAGTCTCAGATGTGGTTAAAGAATCTTGTGAAACTACAAACCATTCTAAAAATGATGGTGGTCTTATAAAAAATCCTAAAATACCACGCTTAAAAGAAAAGAAAGAATATAATCCATCAATTTTAGGAGGTGAGTTCTCTGGTGTCCTGACCTCACAGGAATATCTTGATATAGAAGAAGAGATTATAAGAGAACCAAAGCATGCAAGGGAAGGTAATTATGAAGGTGCTGATTTAAAGTTAACATTGGAAATGTTAACCCAGGAAAGCGCCGAGCGTCTGGAATTGATGGAAAACTTCCTGAGAATGATGTCTCCTAAGAGAGATGGTCCTCTTCAAGAAGCTAGGAGCCCTCGAAAGGAGTCTGGTAGTAGTAGCACCCGACAAGTGGAGAGCAGTTCGAATGAAGATGAAGATGCAGAAAGAATGGAAAACTCTGGGAGTAATGAAAATATTAACTAAAAGCGGCAGAGGCGACCTCGAAAAACAAAAAGAACAAAGAAGAATGCGTCCAGGAAAAAGTAAATAGACAATATGAATGTAATTTTTCCCATGAATTTTTCGTTATAGTAGGCACTAGTTTAATTAAAACAGCTGTTCTTTGATAAAAATGTTCCTGATTATTTGTTTGTTTCCCCTTTACCTTATTTCTGTGTTCTAAAATTAGTTTTATCGTATTAGAGTTTTTCTTTTTTTGTTTTGTTTTCAATATCTGTGTTTATTATTATGTTTTGATAAGTTTGTTTGTAAAACATTTCATGGAGCCAGTCGTCTTCGTTACGAAGCTCCTCAAATAAATAAATAAATAGGTTGAAAATGCTTTAATTTTTATATCGAGTTTAGAAAATGATTCTTTCAACAATTCATTTGTTTTATAGAGTAGATTAAAGGAAAAATATAATCGTTAAACAATAATTAATATTTCGTCAAATAAATTCAAAAAAATGCTCACGTTTTCAAGTAAACTAGCATTATACATTTTTTAAACCAATAATAATAGCAGATTTAAAATCAGCCCTCCAAGAAACTCTAATGTGGTAAATATCATTGAAAACAAAAAATAATGATTTTTCCCCGTCTGGAAGAGACCAAAAATTTGTAAGCGAAAAAGTCACGAGACATTTTGAAATTCAATATCTTCCCTTGAGAAAATCCGATTTTTACGTCATTAAAATATTTCAAAAGAAGAAAGACTCCTTTTTCTGACCATATAAATGACTATTGTATTACCTCAAAAGGTACTTTCAAAAAATGGCTCTCAAAATAAAAATAAAATGAAAACGTTTTTGCATGTAACGTCGATCCCAGAACACGTAGAAACACCCCGATTGGAAGGAAATGTGTCATATTAGGGCCTTTATCAAGCCTCCAAGTTTGGTTTGAATGGGGTAAATATTCTTTGAAATATACTCCCCTTGTGAGTTTGTGTCGAATAAATGTTTTCGAACTAACAATATTCAGTCCCATGTAATCAGTATTGAATTATCTGAACCTTCACCAGATTACATACTTTCCGACATATTCTTCCCTAGCATTACATTTTAAGGTCATTACCACACCCTCTCGCCCCCAAGTTCTCGGCTCCCCTTCCAAATTGTCTCCCCTTCCCCGCCCGTACTAAAAGCCCATGCTTTTCATCCTCCACTCCCCCCCCCACTTGCCCCTCATTAAACTCATTTTCCTCTCAAATTCTCCTTTTTTTTTTTTTGTTCTTTTTTTTTCTTTACGACTTTTTTTCCTGATTAAAACGAAATTGTCAGCTATGTACTTTTTGCCACTTGATTATCAGGTTTTTCTATTAGTAAGGAATTTTAAGAATAAATTACCGAAGTGTCATTTAATGAAAAAGGAATAAACTTAAATTAACGTAAAATGTCCTTGTAATATAATAGGTTAAAGTTTTATTGGTTGTAATGTGTTGAGTTACTTTGAGTTCAGATAAACTTTAAATTTACATTTTACGAGGTTGACATTTTAAGTGAACTTTTTCCTAAGAATTTCGGGACGACTTCTCTATTACCTTTCCTCACACCCCAAACACCAAATCCTCAATGCTGCCAGCAACCTAATAAATCGAGCCCTCTCCCTATCCGACACCAAATTTCACCCTGCCAACAAATCCCGATTCCTCGATATTCTTACTACCAATGGATTTCCTAACAACATTATCACCCGTCTCATAAATTCTTTTAATAACCCTAAACCCATAATAACCCACTACCCAAGACAATATTGTCCCTCAATTCAGAGGACTCCCATATATCCCAAACCTCACAGAAAAAATCCAAAAATCCCTACGCGATACATTCCCCACTCTAAAACTAGGACTATCGACACAGAAAAAACTGAGAAACTTACATACGACTCTTAAAGACCCTATCCCACAAAAAGACAGGACCAATGTAGTCTACAGAATCCCTTGCATCACACCCAACTGCAATAGTGCGTACATTGGACAGACTAAAAACCCAGTAAGAAAACGTATCAACAACCACAAAAATGATGTACGGAATAAAGACATAAAGACAGCTTTAACTAGACATGCCATCACAGACGGACATGACTTCGGTTTTGACCAATACTCCATCCTTTCCAGTGAATCCAACGAAGATAAACGCCTCCTTTCCGAATCAATTTTTATCCACCTAGAAAATAACCCAGTTAATAACAAAATTGACAAAGAAGTCATCTCCTCTACCTACTCCAACATCTTCCATTTATTAAAAACTCCATCCTAATCCCCTATACCGCCTGCAATATAGCCCTTTACACCTGCCTCCCTTTCCATTAACACAACATTTTATGACTTTATGACACCTAACTGTACTACGCCGCTTCCGCCGCTCTTTCTTTCATCTTCTATGTTCTCTGTCCATTGGGTGGTCCAGAACCCCCCCCCCCCTCACCAACTTCTTTCTTCCTATGTTTCCTGTATTAACTGTCAGAAATGATCCCGCATTTGTGAGGAATAGTTCTCTATCTTCCCATCGGTAAGCCCATCTTGTTATTTTTATATCTAATCTAATATGTAATCTGTTATTCTTATATCTGTTCTCCTAATAATCCAAACAGAGCTCATTGTTCTTTTATATAATCCAAACAGAGCACATTGTTATTCTAGAGCACAATGTTCTTCTATATATTAAGTTCTAGTATTTTATGTTTTTATTATAGTATTTTATGTTTTTACAAAAACATAAAATACTATAATCCGATTATTAGATGCCTTCATAATATAGTCTTAGAGCGAAAGAATTTTATATATGTATGTATATGTATGTACATGTACATGTATATACATATATACATACACATTCATATATATATATATATATATATATATATATATATATATATATGAATGTGTATGTATATACATGTACATGTTCATATATATATATATATATATATATGAATGTGTATGTATATATGTATATACATGTACATGTATATATATATATATATATATATATGTATATATATATGTATATATATATATATATGTATATATATATATATACATATATATATATATATATATATATATATATATACATATATAAAATTCTTTCGCTCTAAGACTATATTATGAAGGCATCTAATAATCGGATCCTATCAGGTAGGCAGCCGATCCCACGTGTTTATAACAGTATAGGAAATATAGTGTTATGATGTTAAGATAACTTAGTAATTTATGTTTGGAGGTATTTATGTTTGTTATTTTTACAGGATTGTTGTTATTTTATTTAATATAACGGATCAATGTATTCTTTGTAGAATAATAAATGTTTTCTTTTCTTCAAATAACTGGATTTTATTATTCTCCAAAGTATATAATAATCTACACTAGTAAATGAAATAAAAAGAGCAAAAATCCTCTAAAAATAACATACATAAATACCTGCAACAAATAATTAAAATTACAGATTTATCTTAAAATCGTAACATTATCTTTCTACTGTTGTTATAAACACGTCTGTTCCACTGCCTACCTGATTGGGTCCATCGCTGGCTAAATATAGTTTTAGAGAGTAGGAACTTTACATATATATATAATATCAGAAGGATGGATAAAGATTTGATGATGGCATTTCCTGTCTACCTGATTGGGTCCATCGCTGGCTAAATATAGTTTTAGAGAGTAGGAACTTTACATATACATATAATATCAGAAGGATGGATAAAGATTTGATGATGGCATTTCCTGATTTGATGAGTGGAACCTCAAGAGCTAGGAATTTATGTAGAAGTAAGCCTAATCTAGTTAGTTAATTAGAAAGGTGTATTAAATTAGAACTCCCTCGTAGAGAACGAATGGACCAGTAAATTCAGTAAATAAGTGAGCCTATAATTCAGAAGGGGTGGCGTATATTTGCAGGAATTAATTCCTCTAATGGGGAAATAGTTGGTCATCGAAGTACTAATTGTCTTCACGATGTTACCACATTTCAAGTTAAAATACATCGGTTTTCGATTGATAAATGAATGGCCACTCTGAGAACATGAATGGCAGTCTGAGAGGCCACATATGTATGACAACAAGCTCTGACAGATACGGCTGTTATAAAGTCATGGAACTTTAGCCACAGACGCTGACATTGAAAAGTAGTACTTACAAGACATAGAATTAGCCATTACAGTAGACAAAACAAGGCCACCTTGTACGCAATGAAATAATACTTTTACCAGTAAAACACCTATAAACGGACTGCAGAAAACAAGGAAACGAGAATATGGTTCATCACTTAAACGAAGTGTTGACGGATGATAGCCTACAGAAAGACAGGATCTAGGGGGGCTTGTCCTCGAATCCAATCCTCGAACGTTGACACTACAAGATAAAATCTTTCGTGCGTCCTCGAGTTTTTCCTCCAGAATATCAGTCGAATCTCACCACACATTAAATTATTCAATTGATTTCTTAATTAGTTATTGCATTCTGTATTCTAATACATCTCCTAATATAATATAATATGATAGTTCTGTGCTCAAGGCCTCTCAACATCATCCTCGATTAATGTCAGAAAGACGCACAGATGACGTTGAATGAGGCCAATCCAAGCTCCCTTCTGCTCCGACCAGTGGCTGGAGTCCAAGAGAGATCGGTGAGCAACAGACACTGACTCACTTGAAGAAAGAGAGAGCCATTGCTAACACTTCACTTGGTCACTGCAGCAGATCTCTGTGCCACTGTCTTCTGTGTCTCCTTGGTGGAGAGAGTGGATGGGTGGCGCTCCCTAGCGAGAAGATTTCAGAATTTTGATAAGTGGAAAGTTTGGCGTGGAAACTTTGGAATCTGGATAATATAACTATAAATATATGGTTGGAAAAGTAGAAGAGAAAATTGACTAGAGGTTCCGTTTTTAATAAATGCATCCAGTTTTTATTTTGAATTTTATTGTTTTTGTTTTTTTTTTTTGTTTTTGTTATTCGTTTTTCGTTTCACTTTTTAAATTTTATTAAACATTTTTACACTGTCAATTACTTCGGAATGTGTTTATACAGTCTCTCAACAATAAACTACCTGTGATATTTATGTGTACATTTTCTGAAGTGGCCAATGTCAACACCTCAAATTATTCCTGTGCGGATTTTCCGCAAGTTTATTTTTCGCCCTTATTATTCTCAAGCTCGTTAATTAATGGAGAACAGAGCCAATTTTCATCATTTACAGGGCATTTTCAGTAAAAAATAAACATTTCTAGGAGTCAGTTTTGTTTCTATTTGTTTGATATTTCGAAGACTTCAAAATATTATGGATTACTGTAATTCTTTTTGTCATATTTTTTTTGTCTCCCACCTTTGGGCTCTAAATTGACAAATCCTAGAATAAATAGTTTACTATATATTTGTCAAATACCACTCACTCACTGACCTATCATCGCCCAGCCCAAACCACTCGACAGAAAATTTTGAAATTTTGCAAGGACACTCCCTATATAACGTAGGCACTCACTAAGAAAGGATTTTTTGATATTCGAAATTTTAAGTATTTTTAGAGGGGTTTAAAGTTTTAGTTGGTTAGAGCAGGCAAGCCTAGGCAGCATGCGTTGCTAGGACGATAAAGAACAGCTGTTACCGTATATTATCTACTTCATAGTATTATTTTTAACCTCCAGGTTAACGTTTCTAAGGTGAATTCGTCTGCAACTACTTGGGTTAAAGGCAAGTTTTTACCTAAATTTCTCTTTGTTATATTAGTATTATTATTTATTTTTTTTTTTTCTTTTCTTTTTACCGACACATATTTTATTGTTAGTTCAATATAAATTCAAATGGATAGAATTCCTCCGAAACCTCCAGACCCAGTGTCTATTGATAACAAAACCATTAGAGGTTCAAATATGTTGCCAAAAATAAATCCTTCGGTTCCTAACTTTAAAAAGTATATATTAGCTGAATTATTTAACAATGATAAAGATGTGAATACTTCTCACAGTTTTAGAAAGTTCAGTCCATTTCATGTGTACAGATTTATACATAAATATGCACCAAGTGCAACTTTAAAGTTTTTGAGAAACGGTAATTTATTGTTGGAGGTAACAAAAGCCTCCGATTACCAAACAATCCAAAAAATTGATAAATTTGAAGGTTATAACGTGTCCTTATCTCTACATAAAACTTTAAATTATCAAGTGGGTATTATCAACGCTTTCGAATTATTCAGCTGTTCGGAAGAAGAATTATTACAAGAATTAGGAAACCAAAAAATTATTGAAGTTAAAAGAATATATCAATTCAGACAAGGAAATAAAATTCCAACATCTTCCTTGAAATTAACTTTCGATTTGGCAACACTTCCGGAAAAGGTTATTCTAGCATTTGCTGTGTACAGAGTCCGTCCATTTATTCCAGAACCAATGCAATGTTTTAATTGTTTCTCATTCTCGCACATATCGAAAAAATGTACATCAGCATCGATATGCAGAATTTGTAGCAACGAAAGACATGATGGCCCTTGCGAAAATTCACTCAAGTGTATTAATTGCAAAGGGGCACATTCATCAAAATCAAAAATTTGTAGTTTTTATATTAATGCCAAAAAAATTGAGGAGATTCGAGTTTTAGAAAAAGTGTCCTACCGCGAGGCAATGCGTAGAGTCAGACTCCAAGCACCACCCCCATTACCTAAAGATAATATTAGCTTTGCTAAAGCTGTTGTTTCACAGTCTTCTAATGACTTTATCATATCGTACTTTGACAAAATCACTCAAAGACTTGATTCTTTAGGCACTAAGCTAGAAGAGCTATACAATAGTAGACAAATTTTTTCAGCTAAGCTGAGTAATGCTCCTTATAATACTGCAAATATATCTCAATCTCAGGATTCATTAATTAAAACTAAAAATATAAGTCATCAAAGTGTAGCAACAAACATCGATTTTCCTCCTTGTAACTCTATTGCAGTCCAAGATTCTTTCAGTTCTCTGGATGTTAGTACCCAAAAATCTCAGAATGAAACTGTAACAACCCAAATAGATAACACCTTGAAATTAAAACCCTCTTCAGCCACTCTTTTGGAAAATTCAACAGATTATATAGAAATTTCAGAAGAAACTATACCAAATAGAGATTCAGAAATCAAAATAAATAAAACTACAAGAACCCATTCAATTAGTACATCAATCAGCAGTGAAGAGATTAACCCTAAAAAACAACAAATAAACCCTAAGCTCCCAGCTAAAACTTCAGGAAGAACAAAATATAAAAATAAAAAACCAGAAGTGGTATCGGATCTTTCGAAATTAAATTAATCTGACTATCTTTCGTTTACTACTCTAAATTATTCTGTTATGTGTTTAGCAAAAATTCCATAATTTTGAAATAAAATAAACCATAAACTATGAAAATTTTACACTGGAATATTAACGGAATTATTAGAAACAAACCTGATCTTTTGATGCTATTGCGGGATTCGATGTGTGACATTATATATATTCAAGAAACAAGATTGAAAGCAAATGACGAATTCAGACAAAATAACTTTCAAATTTTTCGGAAGGACTATACTGACGGTCAAAGAGCATGTGGAGGAGTATGCATACTTGTCAAGAATAATATTCCTTCTAGCAATATTCCTATTAATACAAGCTTGCAAATTGTTGCCATTCGTATTTATCAACCTTTTCCTTTCACAATCTGTTCGATTTACTTACCTCCAGGATCTCTTATTAACATTGATCAGCTGAATGAAGTTTATGAGCAACTACCAACCCCTTTATTTTTACTTGGAGATTTCAACGCTCATAATCCACTTTGGGGATCCATTGATATTGATAACCGAGGAAGGATAATAGAACAATTTACAGAAAATTATAATTTATGCATTCTGAACGATATTTCTCCAACTCATATATGTTTCTCTTCCAATACATTATCAAATATAGATCTTTCTATTGTTAGCCCTTCACTTTGTAGCCGTGTAATATGGAAAACAGAAACTGATACCTATGGAAGCGATCATTTCCCCGTTTCAATTGAAATAATACACAGAATACTCGTGCCTTCAAGGAATGAACGATGGAAAATAAAAGACGCAGACTGGGAATTGTTCAAGGAATATAGTAAACTCAATACATTAAATTTAAATCAAGAAATCAATGCTCTTATAAATGATATAAACACTAAAATACTGCTGGCTGCCAAGGAGTCCATCCCTAGAACAAAACCAGACAATAAGAAAATACCTGTGCCTTGGTGGTCTCCAGAATGTGCTGAAGTCGTTAAAATGAGGAAGAAAGCACTAAGGGATTTTAAAAGAAGCCCATGCCAGGGCTTACTTGAAACATACAAACATGCAAAACACAGAGCTAAAGAAGTCATTAATAAAGCTAAAAAAGAATCTTGGAAAGAATTCACTTCAACAATAAATCGAAATACACCTTCAATTCTGATATGGGAAAAAATAAGGAAAATCACGGGAAGATACAAAATAAATGATATTAATTGCATTAAACATTTAGGTTCAGTTATCGTCGATCCTACTGAAATGGCTAACGTATTTGGTAATTTCTACCGAACAATATCATCAAATGACAATTACAGCTGCGAATTCTATAGGCATAAAATTAATATCGATTCAATTCCTATTACAATAGATGATGACCGGCATCCTATCAACCTTCCTTTTACTTATGAAGAACTTATGGCTTCAATTAAATCATTGAAATCTCATAGCTCACCAGGTCCAGATAATATAGCTAACAGTATGATAACATTTTTATCCATCGAAAGTAAACAGTTTTTATTAAATACATTCAATAAAATTTATCTCTCACACTGCTTTCCATCATCGTGGAAACAATCAATAGTCATTCCTATATTAAAAAAAGATGAAAAAGCTGATGAGATATCAAGTTATCGCCCTATTTCTCTAACTTCAGCATTGTGTAAAACCCTTGAAAAAATGGCATCTAACAGGTTGTGTTGGTATATTGAGCATAACAATCAACTTGCACAGTGGCAAAGTGGCTTTAGGTGGAATCGAAGCGTCAAAGATAATTTAATAAGACTTGAAACAGATATAATTAATGCTTTCAATTCAAATAAAAAATTAATTGCAATTTTTCTGGATCTTGAAAATGCCTTTGACCGTACTTGGAAGCGACATATTCTTGATACAATCAAGAACAAAGGAATAAATGGAAATATGCTCGCACTCATTAACAATTTCTTAACTGACCGCAGATTCCAAGTACGTTGCAATGGAAAGTTCTCAAATACTTATATTTATGATAATGGTGTTCCTCAAGGCAGTGTTATTAGCCCAACACTATTTTCTTTGGCCATCAATGATGTACTAAATATTATCGAACCTCCATGTAAAGGTATGCTGTATGCCGATGACTTAGTGTTGTACTGCGAAGGCTCACAACTCGACGATGTAGTTGGAAAATTACAATCAATAATTAATGAAGTTTATGACTGGTTTAAATGGAGAGGGTTTAAAATTTCAATTCAAAAGACAAAAATGGTAATTTTTTCAAAAAGACTTCCAAAATTCATACCAAACATAACCATAGATAACATAAATATTGATATAGTCGAATCCTTCAGATATCTTGGACTAATTTTCGATCGTAATTTGTCTTGGATGAAACATATAAAAGATTTGAGAACAAGATGCATCCGCTCAGTGAACATCTTAAAAACTATTGCCAATACATCTTGGGGTGCTGATCGCTACTCCATGCTAATGCTAGCTCGAAATTTAATAAGGTCTAAGATAGACTACGGATGCGAAGCATACGGGTCTGCAAGTGGAAGAAAATTAGGTTTGCTTGACAGTGTCATGAATACTTGTCTGAGACTGGCAAATGGAGCCTTCAGGTCTAGTCCTATAATAAGTCTGAATGCAGAAACAGGAGAAATACCCCTCCATTATAGAAGAGAAAAACTGTGTCTCTCGTATTTTTTAAAAGTTTGTTCTTTTAATTTACACCCTTTTCATGAAAAATTTCATAATTACCTTATGTTTTCACGCGAATTAAGGAATTCTCAAGCAAATAGCTCATATTTCTTTAGAACAACCCAGCTATGCCACAAATATAACATAGATATCTCTAATTTGAAATCGTCAAGTTATTCATGTATAGAACCTTGGATTTTACCATTTCCTCGAATTAATCTCTCACTAAAAAAATACGTAAAGAAAGATATGTTGCCACATTTAATTTTGTCCAACTTCAATGAATTTAAAAGCCAAAATCCTGGTGCTTCTTTCTTCTACACGGACGGATCTAAAAACGAGATTGGGGTTGGTGCTGGAGTGGTGACTGCCTCCTCTTCTCTGATGTACTCATTGTCACCACTAAGCAGCAACTTTACAGCTGAACTATTCGCTATAAAGAAAGCAGTTGACTCGATGTTAGAACATCCAAGTAGTAATCCTATCATAGTTTGTACAGATTCATTATCCGCTCTTCAAGCCATTCTAAATCCTTTTTCAATTCACCCGTTAATTAATGAAATCCTGTTGGGTCTTTGTAGGATTACAACTTTAGGGTACGAGTATTCTTTCTATTGGATACCGAGCCACTTTAATATACCAGGGAACGAAGTCGCTGACCATCTCGCAAAAAAAGGCATAACAGAAGGTACTCCCTTTAATATGGTAATGCACAACGATCTGATCCTTGAAATTAATAAAATCCTAAAGAAAGATTGGCACCATTTCTGGTTTAATGTCAATGAAAACAAGCTTAGAGAGATAAAAAATGACATAAATCCCTGGAAGACATCTAATCAACAAACTAGGCGGGAAGAAATTATAATTACCCGACTGCGCATAGGGCACACAAGGCTTACACACGGTTATCTAATGTGTAACGGAGAGCCTCCTGAATGCCGCACTTGTGGTACTCCCTTGACCGTCAAACACCTACTCACCGAATGTAGACAAATTATTAAACCAATAAATTATCCAAATACATTATCTGAAATTTTGGGAGATAATCAAACTGAAGTTGAAAAATTATTATTCATATTGAAAAAAAATAACGTTATTACATTAATTTAAAGTAAAATTGTTTTATTAACATAAAGTAACATAACAGTAGAGAACAATGAAAAAATGTGTGGTTATCATATATAATAATTTGACTTTTATTATTTTAAATCAATATAAAAAAAAAAAAAAAAAAAAAAAATAATAACTAAATAAAAAAAATAATAATAAAAAAAAAAAAAAAAAAAAAAAAAAAAAAAAAAAAAAAAAAAAAAAGTGTGTGAAATATTTGGCATTGCATACTCCACTTGTATAAGTTGCGCGGAGCGTGAAGACAGAATTGGGACAATGCTTAATCTTAAAGAAGACCTTCTACCGAAGAAATACCCCCAGTCTCTAGAATTCTACTACCGTAGAATAACCTTCAGCCTGTAGAATTGCTGACCAATTCAAATTGGTCCAAGCTCCTGCTCCTGGGATTCAAGAAGTACCTTCAGCCTGTAGAATATCTTCTACCGAAGAATAACCTTCAGTCTTACTGGACGGAAGCAAGAAGTACTAACAACACAAGCTACCTTAGAAGTGGTCCCATGTTTGCTTAATATGCAGCAGTCAAATGCCACACAAAAAAAAAAAAAAAAAAAAAAAAAAAAAAAAAATATATATATATATATACATATATTTGTGCTACATACATGATTTAAGGGGAAAAAATATAATGTATATAATATATGCATTATACAAAAAAAAAAAAAAAAAAAAAAAAAAAAAAAAAAAAAAAAAAAAAAAAAAAATATATATATATAGATAATTCTATATTTGCTATGATAAGCACCTATTATTTTAGTGTTCTCCATCCATAGAGCGAAAAACAAAAATATATTTGGTCATTAATGTCTTTCATTCTCGTAGGAGTTATAATGCGGTTCAAGGGAATATCCAAAATTACAAGAATAACAATCAAACATATCGTTTAGTTGAGCTGGTGGTGACAATGTGTAGCTAAGTTAATATTTTAGTAGATAGTTTAATAATAAATATTTGTTTCCAGTTTATTTCTCCGTGTCTTATTGATTACAGGTGAAGACTAGAAAACAACCAAGATGGACCTGGGCTGAATGATATATTTTGAAGCCCTAAATAAATAAATAGTTAAATAGTATTATTTTTAATTGAGGTTAATTTCAACTATGATGGCTATAGAGTTTACACTATGAGGGACAAAATCACCATTTTAATTGCGGTTCATTTCAATTTGTCCCCCATAGAGTTTTCGCTATACTTGGTGATGGTCCATCCGAGGTAATAATATCCCGAACCCTTGCACAGCCTCCTCACCCATCAGCGTTCCTAGTCAGAACACTTCTTGGTCATGCTCGCAAATATGTTGGGTGTTTCCAAATGACACATGAGAAACATATATTTTAACATACATTTATTATTGACATCCAAATTTAACCTGTATTGATTACACTCCTGTTATTGGTAACCATGCACCTATATAGGAAATAATTTCGAGGGGGCTGGTACCATTTCTGTGACATGGAATACTAACAGCTATTACACGTAAAATAAAATATTTTTTATGAACTAAGTGATCTTATTTAATTTATTTTTAAGGGTTTTAAGACACATTTTTACCATCAAATCAAAATGTCTGAGGGGGGGGGGCTGCAGACCCCTCAGCCACCTCCTCCTTAAATACGCCCATGCTGGTAATATAGTATGAAGGGAACCGCGCTATAATAAACTGCAAAAAATTATGTAGTAGCGTTAGTTTTGATGATACATTATTTAACGGAATTAAATAACTACTTATCTGTCGTGACGAAGCACGGGTATTCAGCTAGTATTTTAATACAAGTACAGCGTAATAATAATAATAATACACATTATTCGTGATAAGAATAACATATTATTTGGGCATCATTAATGAAAAAAGAATGGTTATTATAAAGACAAACAAAAACAAAAGTAACAAACCAAAATATAATATTCAATTATGTGTGCAATAATAATCTCTGCCTGAAAATTTTAAAACCAGTGGCCAAAAAAATCCTAACTCCTAAATGACCACGTCCATTGTTTTTCCATTGTAGCGGAAGGTTCACACTCCTGAAGAGGCATCAGATGATCCGAAACATATAATAAATTGACTATTATGTTAAGTTAGAATTTTATTCAATGAACTTATGCCTACACATGAAAAATTGTTGAAATTTGTTCACTGTTTATTTTAAGAATGAGTAACACGAAAGGCCAACTTGGTATAAACAAATTAGGAGGATCAACAAGAGCTTGGATGTCACCTGAAACGAAAAGGGGAAAGAAACCCCTCCTAATCAACAGGTTGTCCCCATCTCCATCCAGAGGTACTTAAGCTCTGCTCAATATCAATCTCAGACAATTTATATCTCAACAGTCCGGTTGTTTGGAAATTCTGGACGAGGCTTATTAAAATTAAGAGGTGGAAATACGTTTTTGCTAATTTTACTAAAGAAGGGACTATGTTTTTCCCATACATTACAACACTAGATTCTATTGGGCAGAATTAGCCAATCGACTGCCTATATGCAAGATAGTACGCTAGCTCTTAAGACGTGCTGGCAGTTCCCTTGCGAATCTCAAGTTGGTAGGTCGCCCTGTGTTCCAATGTAGAGCACACGATGGAAATCCTTGAATGTACAGTGTAAACAGACCTCATAGCCCATTCTAGGAACCTCCATGATACTCAACCGATCCTACACGCTGAGACTCAACGCTTCAGGAGATAAAGGAGTATCAGTACAGACAACGAATGCTTAAATACAGCTATGGATGGAGATTTTTGGGACAAAAATTTTGACTCCGTAACATTTTTTTTGGCTGGATAGGAGGTGAACATATCAAAAGTCCCCACCCGTAGCCTTTGAGCCAGGGGGGGGGGGGGTTAGAAGGTCACAATTTTCGGGGTTCCACTTATATCTCGGAAATCATGAGTCCTAGCGACGCATTATGAAGTTATCATGTTTAACTTTCTCTTATACCACGTGGGGACTATTTCAATGCGTACACGTTTCCTCTTTTTCTTTAATTTTCGTAACAAACAGTCGGTAAATGGTCATCCAGCGTAAGGCAGAATAGAAGAGAAGAAGTTGTCTTATGCCGCCTAAGAATAGGCCATTCACGGCTGACGCACGTACACCTCATGACGTGTCAGGACAGACCGACATGTGAAGTACTCCACTGACAATAAAACACATACTGACTGAATGTCGGTTGAGAGAAAACTATGACTTACCGGACAACATGACTCAACTAATCTCAGATAAAAGCCAGTATATAGACAAGATATATACATATTTAAAAAATACAAATATATTTAACAAACTGTGACAATACGTCACATAATAAGATCCTCTATTTACGTATCTGTCTAACATTATTTATACAGGTAATCTGAAAAGCAGATATATCTATCCTTGAGAATAACATTACACCAATCTATTTCAAGCATTAACTAAATCTGAACATAAACAATACAGACACTAAACTGTTTGCTATGAACAAATTGCAGCATTAAAAACATTTTAATTGGTAAATTAAAATGGATAATGATAAGGAATAATGTAATAATAATAATGTGTAATATAAGTATATATAATAATAAGGAATAAATGTAATAATAATAATATTAATGAATAAAATAATTATATAGATATATTAATGAACGCTATAAGTCTATAGATAATAATAATGTATAATGTAAATATAAACAATTAATATAGATATAGTGCAATAATATAAGCATATGTATATATGTGTGTGTATGTGTATGAATTCTGTAATCATGTCATCATCATTTATTGTCAAATCATCATATCTCCATTTATTGTTAAAACATCATTTATGTAATCATCATTTATGTAATCATCATTTATTGTGTAACTAATTTTCTGCGAAACTTTTAATAAATAAATAATTTTCGTATTTGGAGACCAGATGGCCGTGAGGGTTAAGGCGTGAGCACTTAACACTCCGTTCCAAAGGTCGTGGGTTCGATTCCCACTAGAGGTGGTGGCTTTTCTTTAGAAAAAAGAAAAGGCATCACCCCTATCCTGGCTAGAAAAGGGTGGTAACCTATAGATAACCCGTCCTAAAATTCGTAGTTAATAATAAACGGACGTTAAAATTAAATTTTTTATTTTTTTTTTTTTTACGGCGCATCTACATCTTGGCCATTAGCGCCAGCGTTAAAATTAAAATTTTAATTTTACACGCCACACCAGTGATAAATAAACTGAACAACGTACGTTAAGGCTAGAGCGTCACGGCGGACAGCCTCTTTGTCAATAATATTTTATTAATTGTTGAAGTGAAAATTAAAAGCGCAAGAGTGTCGCCTGATTTGAAAAACATAGTTTTGAGAAAATCGACTTTAGAGTTTAATGTAAGGAAAAGTTCATTTTTTTTTTTCCAAGTTTACTCAAGATTTGAAGGTTTAATAGTTAGATGATGAAATAAAAAATGAAATATTATTTTATGTTCAATTTTAAAAGTTCGAGATTATTTACACGTAATTTAGTAAACAGAGGGGAAAAAAAATCCGGCCTGACAAAGTGGTTCTAATTTTTTTTTAGCTTTCATTTAAAGAAAAATGCATTGAAATCGGTTAAGATTTGGAGACTGTAGCCTTATTTGAAACCCGAAATGTTGTTTGGCCCCACTGTACATCGGTATTTACTCACAATTTGACATTAAAATATCTTATTAATTTATTTTAATTGATAATGGATTTTAGAACGGATTGACTTTTGGTTACTACCCTTTTCTAGACCGGATAATGTTCATGCCTTTCTTTTCTTCAAAGAAATATCGTAACACCAAGCGGGAGTCCAACCCCACGACCTTAGTCGCGGAACTCATCTGGATTGCCCATAGCACTTAACACTCCGTGCCAAGGGTCGCGGGTTCGATTCCCACTATGGGGTGGTGGCTTTTCTTTAGAAAAAAAGAAAAGGCATCAGCCCTGTCCTGGCTAGAAAAGGGTAGAAACCAATAGATAACCCGTCCTTAAATTCGTAGTTAATAATAATGGGCGTTAAAATTTAAATAAATATAATATTTAGGAAAAGCCTAGTAAATTTCTGGTAGGGTTTTTTGTTATTAAAAAAGTCAAGGAAATCCTGAGTATGCCAATCTGACACGGGGATTTAGTAAAACGTCCGCAAATAGAGTTAAACGAGTGTATTTACATAGAGATGAAGGTAGAGGGAGAGAGAATATTGGAGAATCGGCTGCTGGCTTCACCCCGTCCCTCCCCTAACACCCCAACATAGCTTTCTCTACCTGAGTGTCGAACCGTGTTAGACCCCGAGGATCGGCGAATCATTAACTAGCCAGTCAGTATAGAGTCATTCCTCTCACTGGCTGCTTTATCCCTGATTTAGGGCAGTTCGGAAAGTCGCGGGTTGGATTGGCCACACTGTACGGCATCCACATAACTACTATATCCCAGGAGTGCTTAAACAGTCGATTGCGATCGACAACTCGATGGCGAGAGCATTTTCAATCAATCAAGGGAAAAATTTCAGACATAGAAATATTCACAGATTTGTTTTAGTAGGTAGGTAACTAAAACAACAGCAGGCCTTATCAAAGGAAGGCGAGGTACCTATCATACATTAAGGCATCGGTTTTTGATTTTCTAAATGATAAGCTAATAAACGGGAAATTATTTTAGTATTTTTATTACAGAGGAATCAAAGGATACAAAAAAAGTTACTTGTTTTCAAAGAAAAAAAATAATAACCAAGCAACCGTCAAGTTCCTTATTAGCTAATTAATGGTTATGAAACGGATAAGTATTCCTGAAAGCGGAGTAATTTGAAACCTTCGGGGGACTGAGTAAGAAATTCACAAAACACAAAGATTGTGTGTGATAAGTTACCTGAATATGGTTTATGGAACTACCCAGGAACCCCACTAAAATGAACATTACAAACATTGTTTTATCAAAGAAAATTTAATCTACTTTACGATGATTTGGTTGAATTTTATTTATAATAAACGGGTTTTCAGTGGTAAGTACGTATTCATAAAAAATGATCAACATAAAAAAGTACGAAATTTGAATTTACTGTTTTTGATGGGAATTGAACCGTATTTTATATGAACGTTTATTGCACTTGAGGTTTACCTATCACCTCCTGAAAAGTACCGGTGTAAACATGGCGCCCAACTCGCGTACCCTTTGAGGTAGAAACGAAATGAAAAGTAGTGCAAAAAGGTACAAACGAAGAAGAAACCGTACATAAGTTAAATTTTTGGATTACTTAAAGTTCGGCGGGAAGTTCACATTGGTCTGAAATGTTGATACTTTTATCTGTCACAGCCTGTATAAATATTTGAAGGGGGGTCATTTTCGGTATCAAGTAGGAAGGATCGATGATGATTTGAAGAAACTAATCAAAAAAAAGTAAGCACTTTTAATTTTCTCTGACATGACACAGAGGAAGTTTGATATATACGAGAATTTTATGCCAAATTTTATTAAATCGTACTATATTTGTAAACAAAAATTAATTCATACTAAAACACGTAGTTTCATTCAATTATTATAACCAAACGCTGACCTTCTCTATATTAGAATTTATTTTGGTTACCTGTTGATTTCCTGTTTGGATTTGTCCCACTCTAACTACAATGAATACCGCAATAGTAATAAACCTTATTCCATCTCTATATCTTACTTTTTTGTCATCTGATTTCTTATCGCCGTCATTATTTCTTCCCTAGAAGAAGTTTGTTTTGTAAAGACTCGAGGTATATGAGCCTGGAGAGGAAGCAGCTGTCAGCAGACGACGACACTTCTCCTATCTGATGAAAATGTTAATTAACTCCCACCCCTTCTATCGCACCCCCTACCACCTCTCCCTTTACTATAGTATACCCATCCTCTTTACACCGTGTTGTACCGAAAACATAGACTCAATCCATAGGCTGTACGCCATCATTCCCGAACTTATTGGAGTTCTCTCATAAAACAGGACTTAACTTCCATATACGTTGTCTTTCCCAAGCATTATATTCCATAAACGTTGTCATTTCGCCAAGTATTAACAAGAAATGTCCCAGACTCTCACTTTACAATATATAAAGCGCACATTAAATCAAGAGAAACACTCAACTCCTTTTCCTCAGTAGCAAACAATGGGGAGCTGACAAATGTGCGATAGTTACACCTAAAAGAGAACAAATTATTTTGACTTAGGTAAGGAAGAGTTTACTAAAGCACTCTTATCTAATTGAACGACAAGGCAGACCTATATGCACTTGTCGTAACGAGACATTAACAGTTAAACACGTTTTTCAGTTACTAGGCTTCCATGTACACGAATCTAATGAATCCATTTCCAAGCTCATATCTATAACAGTTGTCGTGGAAAATTTAAAAACCAAGGATTTTATGGGATTTTAGGATGTATCCTTATTTTTGGGGAATCATAGTAAATGTAACGTGTTAATTCTAAAACGTACGAAATCCCCGACAAATACGGTTCTTATGTGATTTTTGTTATAGCGAACTTATTCGGAGTAATCGCTTCTTAAATGGAGAACTATCCGTTTGAGATCTTTCTTTGAGATTCTTGTTTACATGTTTTTATATTTTCAACAAAAAAATTAAGACAAAACATTAACTGTTTGGATTCCAAGCTTATTAGCGCGGTTAAGGCCTATTCACGCTAGACCGTGCCGCGTCCGGGACGGGCCCCGGACGCGGCACGGACGGGACCCGGTTGCCAAGGCAGCATGCATGCTATAACATATTCACGCTAGACCGTGCCGGGTCCGGACGGGGCACGTACGGGACACGGTGAAACAATCACACCACTGTTTTTAATGGACTAGTTCACGCTAGACCGTGCCGGGTCCGGGCCGGGGCCGTGCCGAGCCCGTGTCCCGGCCGGGCCCCGTCGAGAAAGGGAAGTAGATATTCTTTCCCGTCCGGGCCCGGGCCGGCTCCCTCTCTTGTTTGTTTATTTCTTTATTTAACTAGCTGAATTCGCGAACTTCGTACCGCCTAAATAGCTACGCATCTTTGGAAATAACTAATAAATAAATTACATAGAATAAAAAAAATCGATTAGAGCTTCTGCTCAAATTCAGGAAAATAAATATGCTGTAGCTTCAGTTTATACTACAGTATAAATTACAGTCTTATTTTTCTTACATGGCTACTGCGCATGCGCGAACAACAGCGGACACGTTTGTGTAATTTTTTTTTTAGTTTAGTCATCGGTTAAAGCATATTTATGCTAATATAAACTATATGATATGAGAATGTCTCTTCCAGAATGACCTGGACGGTGGGGGTCCTCCCTCCCTCCATAGGGAAAAAATCCGCTTATAAGGTTGACCTCACGACGCGATCCAGAAGTGCCGACTAGAAACTTTCACGTTTCAGACCCTATAGATCACGAAAATATAGGTGGCTATAATTTTTATATACATATATATATATATATATATATATATATATATATATATATATATATATATATGTATCTATTTATATATATATATATATATATATATATATATATATATATATATATATATATATGCTTGTCTGTTCGCGCTCTAGCAGCTCAAAAATGGTCCGATTTTGATGAAATTTGGTACAAAAATCTGTCGTCTGATTTGAAAGGTCAAGTTCGTTAGCCAGCAGAATCCGTCCACTGGAAGATGGTTTTTGAGGCGATAATCGCGCAAAAAAAATCGTAACGCGTACGTTTTTGAGCTCATATGCTTGTAGGTACTTCTTTTATAGGTTTCTTAGCATACATAAACGAATGAAACCATTTTTAAGGCGATATCTGTAACCTTTTCTGAGAAAAGTGGAATAAATGTTTTTGTAAGTCATTATTTTCTTGTGGGTATGTACTTAAAATCGCAGGATTCAATTGAAATATTTTCTACATCTTGGAAATTAATCCGAACTAAGAGGTTTAAATTTTGGTGGAGTTAAGGAAGTATGCGAAAAAATATTTTATTTATAGACATGAAAAGTTTTCGGATCTTCATACATTTTTCGTAAATATCTCGATAACGGTTGGGAAATCGTGGTAAGTGGAACGTGACCATTCGAATGCTTACTAAATTCTCTACAAAAAATGTTCTGAAGCAATATTCGATGGGGCAACGTCAATCAGAGATATGAGCGCTTAAAACTTAAAAAGTGTAAAAAAGTCTATTAAAACGGTTTTTCTCTTCGTTTATCTCACTTTTTAATTGGTTGTTTCTTGTTTTAAATTGCATTTATCAGTAAAATTAGTATTGTAGTAAAATAAGCTAAGAAACGGTGAATGGTAATATGTTTGGAGTGGCTGTGGTAATCATGATGGCTGTGGCTAATCATGATGGCTCATGCATAGTTTGTTTTGAATTATCCTATCTATATAATCTTCCTCATAGCCTCCAACTGAAGTTATTGTTATTTTTTATTTTATAGAAAGATTTAACCCACGACAGAATGGAATTTTATTCGCCATGAAGCACATATTTACAATTGATTATAACAGTAAAACGAATTTGCCAGTAAAACAAGATACTTTAAATGACAACGAATTTTTGGTTGTTTAGAATAGAGCCTTCTCAGCAGTAGTCGAAGAGTAAGTTTGTTTTCAGTACGTAATTGTATTAAGAGTTTAAGAATTATCCGCTTGTGTGTAAGTTTGCTACTGTCAGTTTCCTGTGGTTTGTGATGCTTATCTATTCCATTTCTTCGAGATGTACGTAACCGCGCTAAGATGACGCAGTTCCAGCGAGTCGGACTTTTAAAAATTACAATAGGGATAAGAACGGAAAGGCGCCAAGATGGCGTAGTTTTGCGAGTCGGCCTTCTTTTTTATTTTTTTTTATTTAGCTTAGCTTAAATACATTCCTTAGTAAAATGACTAAGCTAACCACAATGCTGAGAAAGGTGCTTTGTAATGCAGCTCCTACTTGACCGACGATTTTTTGGTCGTATGTGGCATAAGTTAAAAGCATTGGAGAAAAGATTGAAGGCGGAAAAGAAAGGTCATGAATAAGAATGCATTATGATTATTGATTTTCGTATTTATTTATAAAAAAAAAGGCTTAGTAATTTATATTTATTTAGCCTGATTCGCTCAGTAAAATAATGGAATATTCAAATAATAAAATCAGAAAATAAGTAATATATACTAGTATGATATATACATTCAAATACTAAACAAATGCACTGATGAACACATGACTAAATATAAAAGTACTTACAGATACTCTAGACAATATCTAAATTTATCATGACAGATTTTTCTTTTTTAGTTATTATGTTCCTTAAACTAATGTTTTGACTGTTTTATCGCCTAGCAACGATAATAACTATAAATAAATAATAAAATATGTAAATTCCTAACAAATAAAACGCACATACAACACATTGAAAGAAGTTTCTATTCAGGAAGTCATTACTCAATATTCACAACAAACGAAACAAAAACTATTAAGAGGGGCAAATATGTGTTTTTTTTTCATCGCGAGTCAAAATATCCTACGCATTTAATTTTTATAAAATTAAAGGAAAATAAATAAAATTAGACAACAAAAGAATAGTTAAAAGTAAGAAAAAATAAACTGGTTTACACTTTCGTGTTTTCAAATTTTGTTCTGGTTTGGCGCAATCATTTTTTGCATGACGCTTGATTAATTTACCATGGAAAGATTACAAGCTGGTAGGGATTATATCCTGGACAAAAGGATTAATTAGGCCATTATGGAGATTGCGATACGTAACATAATAAGGACCATTAATTATGGAACCTAGAATACTGAATTGAAATATGCTCAACAAACATAGACATTCCGATTACAAGGAAGCTAATAACATAAGCGATGCCAACAAAAAGTTGTTTATCTGTCTAGATAAAATATCACAGGAGCCTAAGGGAAGTCTTCTGAACAGAACTTGGCATACTTCCCACTTCCGAGAGGCATTTCACAACTCCGCTTCTAGAAGGGGTATATATGTAGAGAGAGTAGCTAGGGAAGACTTTAATTTAAAGGGCCAAGGTAAAATGGGATATCCGATAAGATATGCACTTTCAATTAATTAGGATAATATCAGCTTAATTTAGGATAAGTTGTATGTATATGCATATCTATATGTATATGTGCATGTATATATATATATACATACGCATACATATACATAATATTCTTATTAGTTAAATCTCTGCAGTAACCCTGCAGAAAGGCCATTTATTTGTTGCTACATGTTCCAATACAGGATGTACATAACATGTATTTTACACAATTTTAACATTTAACTTATTTTTTATGTAGTCCATTATTTATTTACTTGATTTTAGAGCCCGCAACTGGGCGAATCTAGTGCATTAATCATTTCACATTACATAAAAAAAAATGCATAACTTACATTTCTGTTATTTTAAATTTCATTCATACATTTTTTTCTTTTTTAACGTCGACTATTTTTAAGAGTATGAATTGTCTTTGTGGTAAAGTATGCTCTCTTACAAAAATCTCTGAAACATGAAAAATATTTATAATTTTTTTTTTTTGTAATAGGTCAATCGTTTACATTATTTTTAATTGTTTTTCTTACTTGCAAAAGTTAATCACATAGGTATATAAGGTAGTGTATTCTTTACGGTGTTCTGTTTTCGCAAGTGCAAGCCGAGCTGTTAGTTATATTTAGCTTGTGTGATTTTGTGTTTATCTTTCCGTGTCACGTTAATAATTGTGTCTCTAAGAAGTCACTATACAGGCATGTTTTCGTAGTAAGTGACTATGTATGTTAGGCATAAATGAAAAGATTGAACGTCCTTTTGTAGAGTTTTCCTATTGTGTTTGCCAGGTTCTATTGTTTTGTGTGACAGTTTGTGTTTCATTTGTGTATTAGATACTTTGTTGTATGTTCCTGGTGTATTATTGTTTTGCTCATTTTGCGACTCTGTCGGCTATCTCAGTTCCTTCAAGTCCGTCCTGTGCTTTGACCTATTTAAAGTGTTTAGTTATGCATTATATTTGGGTCTGGACTAATAAGTGTCTTATTTGTTGTTGTTAATTGGTGCGTTAAGTTTTCTATTGGTCAGCTTGTAGAGTAAAGATTTACTGTCTGAAGTATTTTATGTGGATCTACTTGCCTGTGTCTCCTGATGAAGTCTAATGCGTTTAGTTCGTGCAGTCCTTTCCTAGCCTATATTTTAGTTTAATACGAGTATGTCTTGTTTATATGCTACTACACTGCATCCTATTGAGTTCTCTTGCTTGCTACATTTGAGTATATTCGGTTATATATATATATATATATATATATATAGATATAGACAAAAGTATTTATAGCAAGGGTTGACCCTTATAATAATAAAAAAAGTATATACAAGTCATAATTCCTTACAATATACAAGGTGAAATACTAATATACACCAATAAAGTATTCTAAATAATTCTTTAGTCTAACTCCTCAACTAAATTAAATATTTTCTAAATGTAATGACAAAGAAAGAAATAGGAACTTGAATCAAAAAAAGTCTAAGTAAAAAAAAAATAACCAAAAGAAAAAAAAAAGCTACACAAAAATGATACATACATGAATAATTTCAGGTCAAAAAAGAAAAAAAAAATTCTTATGATAACAAAAATTAAAGGTAAACCTATTTTGACAATAATCTCCTGAGCTGCAAACTTTTGTCTATAAATGTTAATAAATTATTTAGTTCTTTATTTTCTGCAGTAAGAACACTTATTAGTTGGTCTTGTACATCTCCTCTGCAAACCATCGGGATGTATTTTACTCTAAGACACTGGAGGATTGGGCAGTTGAGTAACAGATGTAATACTGTATTGGTATCAGCTTTACATAACGGGCATGGCTCAGATGCTATGAAAGTATGTTTATAGTGGTTATAAAATAATTTTGTATGATGATGTCCAGCTAGTCGAATCTGAGTTATCAATCGGAGAGACTTTATTTTGAGTTTTGTGTTCAAGCAAGGGCCGAAAAGATTAAAAGGACACAGGAGTCTGTAGATTTGGCTGAAAGAACTATTTAAAATGTTATTTATGTCTTTACTTGTTAGAGAATTTTGTGATTTTTCAAGGATGCTCCTTTTAGATTCACTGGTCTGTATTGACTGCCTTTCCTATATGTCGTCGCATCCAAGTGTTGAGAGGCTAGCCTTCATCATGCCCGCCCAATTATATGGAATATCAAAAACTCCTAACATTTTCACCAGGCCTGAGTAAACAATACGTGGGAGCTCACTTTCAGGCATTCTATATATATATATATATATATATATATATATATATATATATATATATATATATATATATATGAACCAGAGCAGCCTTTAGGAAGGTGAAGGTATAAAAGGCCGTAAAAAGATTTCGGATAAGATCTGCACCCTTCATTAAGGTAAAACCAGCTTAATTTAGGATAAGTCGGGTCGATATTGGGCAATCGTCTCTCTCGGCCTTACAAAACCTCTTCCTTCTTAAGCAGTGGTTTTTGAAGAAATTATTAGAAAACCAATTAAAGAGTGAGGATAACTTTAAAGGATTAGAGGAGTGAGTTATTCCATTTCATCTTCTCAGAAATAGAATTAAAATAAGGGATGCTTGATTAATTTTCCTGTTGGTACTATAATTAATTCTCGCTGCTTTAAACTATAAATTCCTTCAAATGTCGTTCATGTATTTACAGGGTGCCAGAATTTCTATTAGAAAAAAATCAATTAAGGCTTAAAAATTCTTTTAGAGCGGAGATAAGGAGACCCCAAGCCTGAAGGGTCAACTTCTAATGACACAGATAAAACCGTACGCCTACTTACGGAATGGACATGTAAGAACGTGCATAAAAGGGGCGGGGTATCTACGTGGAATGGTGGCTAAAGCACGCCGGCGCATGAGATGATACCACGAATGTTCAGAAAGACGGGAAAGTTCAATTTCGTGGGAAAGATTGTGTTTAATATTCATCAATAATTAGCCAAAGTTAAGACTAAAAACGATTAAACCTCCTAGAGATAAGGTTATAACATAGAGAATTTTTACCGCCAATGTTCTGCACCGGGAATACACACCACGCCCATTTCCCTCTAACTAAACCATCTATTTGAACAGGAAACGTTATAGTTTAATCTGTTTTCAGCCTTCTGTTTGGCTAAGTATTAATAAACCTAGAAACACTATCTCTCTTGCCTGACCCCTCAAGCACTTCCCAGCTCCTAAACAAAACATACTCACAAGGGGAGTATACAGTGGTGGAGTCATCGATTTAGCCCATTTTTTTTTAAAAAGTCCGTCACGCAGGAGCTGCATAACTAAGCACTTTCCTCAGAATTTGGGTAGTGTAGATTGCTTTCCAGAACAATTTGCTTAAAATATCCTACATAAATAAAATAAAAACATGAATAGTTCTCTTTTAAATTTTTAATGAGTAACTGATCAATTAATAATTTGCTTCCAGAGTTATGTTTACACATGGTACCTATTACACTACGTAATAAATACAAAAAACCTCATATTATCGTATTTTGATCTAACGCAGGAACAGGATACAGTCACTCTAGTAGTAGAAAGCGCTCCTTGCGGCGGCTTTGTGAACCTACGTCTGACGGGCTTTTCTATTGAAATATATTACAAATTAAACCCCCGCTTTCCGATTGACCGATTCAGCTCATTTTTACAACACTTCTTTCTCATGAGTTACCCACGACGTATACCGCGTTTCGTTACAATACAGCAGAAATTACGACCGGTATGAGTATATTAAGAATTTGGGTCAGGAGTAAACCCCCCCTTCTAATGAACCGATTTAGTTTATTTTTACAACACATATTTACCTGTAGATTACCACTACGAATACCGAGTTTCGTCGAAATATACCAAAAATCACGGCTGGTAGTGGCGAATTGGTATTGTGGGTCCGGAGTAAACCCCCCCCCCCTCCTAATGAACCGATTTAGTTTATTTTTACAACAGTTATTTACCTGTGGATTACCACTACGAATACCGAGTTCCGTCGAAATATACCAAAAATCACGGCTGGTAGTGGCGAATTGGTATTGTGGGTCCGGAGTAAACCCCCCCCCCCTCCTAATGAACCGATTTAGTTTATTTTTACAACAGTTATTTACCTGTGGATTACCACTACGAATACCGAGTTCCGTCGAAATATACCAAAAATCACGGCTGGTAGTGGCGAATTGGTATTGTGGGTCCGGAGTAAACCCCCCCCCCCTTCTAATGAACCGATTTAGTTTATTTTTATATCTCACTTTTCTCTCAATATTACCACTACGAATACCAAGTTTCGTTGAAATATAACAAATATTACGGCTGACATAGTCAAATTAGTGTTTTGGGTTCGGGGTAAACCCCCCCTTCCGGGGGACCGACTTTGGTGGTTAACGAACTCGTTGAATCGTTTGCTAATTGAATGCTATATACCAAGTTTCGTGACGAAAACACAAAAACTCTGGCCGCTATCGTGTTAACAGACATATATATATATATATATATATATATATATATATATATATATATATATATATATATATATATATATATATATATATAAATTTTAACGGGGGTCATTTTCGGTGTCTACTAGGTAGGATCGATAAAGATTTGAAGAAATTTTTCAAAAATTCCGTCATGAGTCCAACCTCAATAGCTACTTTCCTTCGGAGGAAAGTGCTAAAAGATAGAATGAAATTAAAGTAAACAAAATTAAATTTATTTATAATTAACCGATTAGAAACGGAACCGCTACTTCAAAAACGAATTAAACACCATGTTCCAAATGTTGATAAATCTTCTGCCTTGTTAGATAACCCGATAAAAAATTATATTTGTTCTTGTGAATTTGTACCGCTTTCCCAGCTCCTGTGGGGCGGAGCATAATCCCCAGGTTCTGTAGTTTTTCATTACTTTCGAAGGATTTATACTTCATTTTTACTAGTTAAATTTTTATTGTATTACAAAATTATTCCAATAATTCTTTATTAATTTACATGGTCTTGACAGATGTATTGTTTAGAAATTCTTGTCTTTAGTTTTTCTCTGATATATTTAGGATTACCTTTATGCCATTCAGGTTCTCTTCAGCCTCGGCTAAGGATAAAAATATGGCGGATAAGAAGATAGGAACCGGAAGGGGGAAGATAAAGGTGTTGAGAAATGTTATTTGTCTTAGAAGACAGGTAGGGAGCTAAGGGGAGATAAGGCAGCTGCGTAACCAATCCAATAAGCTGTTTAGGTTATTTTCTGTTTTTATACAAATATTCTAGGTTCAAACATTACTTTCATTCTAGATTTTTTTGTTGCACTAGTAGAGAACTCAAAAAAAAAAAGAAAGAATTATCAGTCCCGTAACAAGCCGCGAGGGCCCTGAGGGGCAGATACTATAGAGATATTTGATTCATGACCATACGGCTCACTAGGCCTGATTTTCTCTTTGCTTCTTTGACTGCTTAGGTCATTAGAACCAAGGTACCAATTAATAAATTATTTAAAGGCTGGGTTGTCCTAGAGACGGTCAGGGAGGCCGAATCCAATCCATAAACGAAGACACCAGAAGATAAAAATCATTAGTGCTTGCTCGGGATTTGAACTCAGGTCCTCCAGCATATGAGTCCAGTGCTACCACTGAACTAATCTCGCCCCTTAAAATATAATAATTTACCTACCCAAATTAATATTTTGTCTATACCGGCTGTAATGTTTGTTATATTCCAACGAAACTCTGTAAAGAACATAAACTTCTATGGGTAATTAGACGTGGGGTATTTATGATTTTTTAATATTTTTGTGAAGCCAGAAATTTTGTGGGGTCCCCACTATAGCCCGTATGTTAAATGTAAAATTTCCAATCCTGCATGGACGAATATCTCAGGGAGATATTTCCGACTGTTCCGTCATTTACATTAGCATTTCAATGAACAGCGTGCAGCGTGAAACACATTAAAAACTCACAAGAGGAGTATACGCTGGTGTGGTCATCGATTTGGCCCATTTTTTCTAGTGATTCTGCATCGAAAAATAGTCGACACGTGCCAAGCGTTCCGCCTAATGCGCCTTAGGAGCCGAGAAATAAAATAAAATAGGTTGAAAATTCTTTATTTTATTTCTTGAGTTTAGAAAATTATATCGACATTAGAATTTCACCAATTTATTTGATTTGAGAGTAGATTAAAGGAAAAATACAATCCTTAAACAATAATTTATATTTCATCAAATAAATTCAAAAATATACTCGCGTTTTCAAGTAAACTAGTATTATAGATTTTCTCACACCAAAAATAATAGCATATTTAAAATCAGCACCCCAAGAAACCCTAATGTGGTGAATATAATCGAAAACAAAAAATAATAATTTTTCCCAGTCCGGAAGAGACAACATTTGTAAGCGAAAAATGTTTACGTCCCTAAGCTCTTTCAAAAGAAGGAAGACGCCTTTTTCTAACCATATAAATTACTGTTGTATTATCTCAAAAAGGTAATTGTAAAAAATGGTTCTAAAAAAAAATATGTAAACGTTTTTGCATGTAACGCCAATCCCAGAAAACGTAGAAACACCCCAATTGGAAGGAAATGTGTCAACTTGGAGCGTTTATCGACCAAATGTGGTTTGAATCGGGTAAATATTCTATGAAATATAGCAGGTTTTTGACTATTTTTCGATGCAGAATCGCTAGAAAACAAATGGGCTAAATCGATGACTCCACCACTGTATACTCCCCTTGTGAGTATGTTTTGTTTAGGAGCTGGGAAGTGCTTGAGGGGTCAGGCAAGAGCGATAGTGTTCAAGGTTTATTAATACTTAGCCAAACAGAAGGCTGAAAACAGTTTAAACTATAACGTTTCCTATTCAAATAGATGGTTTAGTTAGAGGGAAATGGGCGTGGTCTATATTCCCGGAGCAGAACATTGGCGGTAAAAATTCTCTATGTTATAACCTTATCTCTAGGAGGTTTAATCGTTTTTAGTCTTAGCTTTGGCTAATTATTGATGAATATTAAGCACAATCTTTCCTGTCCGACCTCTGAGAGTCTTCTACAGCCTTAAACGAGACATGATCAGTTTTTATAGTGTTTCACCTGTCGTGTTGTCCCTTGAAATTGTAATTTGCAAATGGTGAAACCGACAGGAATATTTGCCTCAAATTTTTGCTCTTGCGAAATTGAACTTTCCCGTCTTTCTGAACATTCGTGGTATCATCTCATGCGCCGGCGTGCTTTAGCCATCATTCCACGTAGATACCCCGCCCCTTTTATGCACGTTCTTACATGTCCATTCCGTAAGTAGGCGTACGGTTTTATCTGTGTCATTACAAGTTGACCCTTCAGGCTTGGGGGTCTCCTTATCTCCGCTCTAAAAGAATTTTGAAGCCTTGATTGATTTTTTTCTAATAGAAATTCTGACACCCTGTAAATAAATGAACGACATTTGAAGGAATTTATAGTTTAAAGCAGCGAGAATTAATTATAGTACCAACAGGAAAATTAATCAAGCATCCCTTATTTTAATTCTATTTCTGAGAAGATGAAATGGAATAACTCACTCCTCTAATCCTTAAAAGTTATCCTCACTCTTTAATTGGTTTTTTAATAATTTCTTCAAAGGGACTGAAACTATTTTTAATTTTGTTTTCATACTTTCAAGCGAGTATAATATCAACTTTGAAAAAAATAGAATATTAGGGAAAAAATGAAAGATTAAGAAAAATGTTCACATCATTCAAAATAGAAAGAATGTGGTAAATAAAAAACGGAAATACAGCACCTTAATAATTTTTTCATTTCTTTATTTGATAAAAAATAAGAAAAGGGGGGTTGTTTTTTAAATTTATTTTTTTAATGCGTTTATGCCTATGTTTTATTTGTAAATTGAAATTAATTTTAAATATATACCAAATCGGTTATCAACTAGCTGATTACTTTCCACCATATTGGATTTGTTTAGTCAAGGACCAGTCCTAGACATGGGTCTAACGAGCGGAAGGTTATCCTCCTCAAATTGAGGCTGAAGTTGTATTTAAAACATATTTCCCAAAATGTACGAATCGTATAGGGTTAATAAAGTTTTTGAAACTATTCAGTGAACTTTGTATTTATTTGCGCCTAGTTCGATAATTCGCTAAATTTATTATTTATTGATTAAGTAATTATACAATTTTTTATTTTAATTTTTAACGCCCCGTATTTTTCACCCTTTAACACACAGAGGGACATATATGTCCCACTTAGATCCTCTGTCTTTGCAAGGTTGTGAAGGGGCTCAGAAATTAGTAGGAGCTATCAGAGGGACCTATGGAGGGTTCAGAGCACAACTAGACCAAGTCCATTTTAACATTTTATGTTGTAATGTGATTGAAGAGTATGACTAAAGTGGCTCTTTTCAGTGCTTACTTCAATATTTTATGTTGTAATGTGATTGAAGAGTATGACTAAAGTGGCTCTTTTCAGTGCTTACTTCAATATTTTATGTTGTAATGTGATTGAAGAGTATGACTAAAGTGGCTCTTTTCAGTGCTTACTTCAATATTTTATGTTGTAATGTGATTGAAGAGTATGACTAAAGTGGCTCTTTTCAGTGCTTACTTCAATATTTTATGTTGTAATGTGATTGAAGAGTATGACTAAAGTGGCTCTTTTCAGTGCTTACTTCAATATTTTATGTTGTAATGTGATTGAAGAGTATGACTAAAGTGGCTCTTTTCAGTGCTTACTTCAATATTTTATGTTGTAATGTGATTGAAGAGTATGACTAAAGTGGCTCTTTTCAGTGCTTACTTCAATATTTTATGTTGTAATGTGATTGAAGAGTATGACTAAAGTGGCTCTTTTCAGTGCTTACTTCAATATTTTATGTTGTAATGTGATTGAAGAGTATGACTAAAGTGGCTCTTTTCAGTGCTTACTTCAATATTTTATGTTGTAATGTGATTGAAGAGTATGACTAAAGTGGCTCTTTTCAGTGCTTACTTCAATATTTTATGTTGTAATGTGATTGAAGAGTATGACTAAAGTGGCTCTTTTCAGTGCTTACTTCAATATTTTATGTTGTAATGTGATTGAAGAGTATGACTAAAGTGGCTCTTTTCAGTGCTTACTTCAATATTTTATGTTGTAATGTGATTGAAGAGTATGACTAAAGTGGCTCTTTTCAGTGCTTACTTCAATATTTTATGTTGTAATGTGATTGAAGAGTATGACTAAAGTGGCTCTTTTCAGTGCTTACTTCAATATTTTATGTTGTAATGTGATTGAAGAGTATGACTAAAGTGGCTCTTTTCAGTGCTTACTTCAATATTTTATGTTGTAATGTGATTGAAGAGTATGACTAAAGTGGCTCTTTTCAGTGCTTACTTCAATATTTTATGTTGTAATGTGATTGAAGAGTATGACTAAAGTGGCTCTTTTCAGTGCTTACTTCAATATTTTGCCACTTGTAGCAGTTTCTTGCTACAATTCTGGAAGTCATTCTCATTTGTTTTCAAAGCACAAGTAAGCCTAGTCAAAGTTGAAACTATTTTATGAACAAGGCTATACATAAATAATGCCAATGATATTTAAAATTAAGATTTTTGAAGTTTTTAAGTTCAAATCTTTTTAAGGCTTAAACAGGTCAATAGGATTTATACAACGTCTCTGCAATTAAAACGCATAATATTCATTTTCTGAAAACTGTATAACATGGACTTGGATCAAGTTGTGCTCTCCATACATGTCCTAACCTATTTCTTAAAACCCAATTGTTTTTAATACAATAAGCAATAGATTTGCAGGTGTTTTGCAATACTCTGTAGTGAATATATATATATATATATATATATATATATATATATATTTTGTTTTAAATTGCATCGCTGGGTATCACATGTATGTATGGAACGGCTTCTTTCTCCAGCGGTGTCACTCCTCTCTCCATCGCAATATTTCGTCGGGTTCATCTCCGACTTCTTCAGGCTGCTATGTGTCGTCCTCGGTGGTTATCAAGGGAAGGCACCTTGATAACCACCGAGGACGACACATAGCAGCCTGAAGAAGTCGGAGATGAACCCGACGAAATATTGCGATGGAGAGAGGAGCGACACCGCTGGAGAAAGAAGCCGTTCCATACATACATATATATATATATATATATATATATATATATATATATATATATATATATATATAACAAAAAATAATTGTTTTATTAAAAAAACGTTTTGTGCGTTAAAGGGATAACGTTATAAATAAATAATTATTTTTAAGATGGGTAATCACCATTTTCTAGCCAATACAGGGTTGATGCTTTAAGCGCGTTTCTTCCCTCCCTATATGCATGCGTTGAATTGCCTGGCCTAATACTAACAGGTAGTAAATACAGCTGAATGTACTAAAGCTACATGAAAGGTATAGAGTAGGTTTACTGCAGAAGCAGGGGAGAGGAATCAATGGAGTTGCCAACATATTAACACAATATCTGGAATTCCTCGCATTTTCTACATGCATGGACCACATACAGTTTACGGAGCAGAATTCTTCACCGGCATACTCCAACCTTATACACTCATAATACACTGACTGGCGAATATTTATTTTCACGAAATTTGTATCATAAATGATAAATGCTAGATAAATTAGTGTTGTAAAATATTTTTGGTAAAAATGCAGTTTCCAGCCCTCCAAACCGATTTCTTTCAAACTTTGCACAATAACGTATTTTGATGCACTAAACACGAAAATGATAAAAAAAACCGTCGGATTTAACTAGGAAAGAAGTTATTAAGCACTTAAGTTCATTGTTGTGCAGGTTATGAGAGCTAATGTAAACAACTAAATTTGTCAACATACGGATGCGCGGGTATGGAAAAGTTCGTAATAAGGAATTATCGAAATTCATCAGCAGTTATTTATTTACAATCATTTTTTTTAAATAATAAAACACTCTTCACATTTCTTGTTTCGTTCGCTATGAAAAGTATTATATATCAGAAATCCCTTAATAATTAGCTAATGCCTTTATAATTATCGTTCTAATTCGCGCCTAGAGAACTTCAATTGTCAACAAGTCAATTGTCTAAGCTAAGAGAGATGTCTTGGAGGATTAGAAGAATGTCTAGGACGACTTTAAGGGCATACTTGCTATGCGTTTCCGCTCGCTCAAAAAGATAACAAAACCCCAGTCAATCCAACTCGCTAAAATTAATAGAATTCTATTAATTTTAGCGAGTTGGATTGACTGGGGTTTTGTTATTTTCTTGAGTGAGCGGAGCGAGCGGAAACGCATAGCACGTATGCCCTTAAGCGACAGGTGACGACGGGTGAGGATGCCCTTAAAATTAACAATATCTTTGAATAAATGGTTTCTGAACATTTCAAATGACAGTTCTCTGTTTCCCAATGTTACATATCTGCGCATGCGCGTGTTTACAAATACGCTGATGACGCCTAGTTTTATAACCTTCCTAACTTTAGTGCTTAATATTATAGTCTATTAATTTTAGCGAGTTGGATTGACTGGGGTTTGGTTATCTTTTTGAGCGAGCGGAAATGCATAGCATGTATGCCTTAAAGTCGTCATTTATGCCTTAAAGTCATGTATGCCTTAAAGTCGTCACAAATTTAGTTGTTTACATTAGCTCTCATAACCTGCACAACAGTGAACTTAAGTGCTTAATAACTTCTTTCCTAGTTTCCGACGTTTTTTTTTTTTTATTGTATTCGTGTTTAGTGCATCAAAATACGTTATTGTGCAAAGTTTGAAAGAAATCGGTTTGGAGGGCTGGAAACTGCATTTTTACCATATTTTAAATTTAGTTGTATACTCGACTAACTCACGAATACCTTACGACAAAACCTAAATGCACACATATGTTACACAGGACTTACGATCAAACACTTACGGACAGATTGCCAGAGACGAAGCAATTTTAACACCCCGAATGTTATGCAGGAACTCCTAGGCAATGATAGCCAGTACATCAACACTATACTTACCTACCTCAAAACCACCGGACTATATAATCTTATTTAATGACAATAAGCACTGCTGACATAAAAATAACATTATACTTCCATAGATACTAGGTACAATTTATCCGTGAACTCTTCAAAGAAATGCTTTCAAAGTTACAATTTTATACACCTACATTAACCAAAATGATATCCTAGAATAAATAGATCAAAAGATACCGTTCTTTATGTGGATCGCCCATGATGCGGAAATCACCAAATCTACTATATATTTGTCAAATACCACTCACTCACTCACTGACCTATCATCGCCCAGCCCAAGCCGCTCAACAGAAAATTTTGAAATTTTGCATGGACACTCCCTATGTAACGTAGGCACTCACTAAGAAAGGATTTTTTGATATTCGAATTTTTAAGTATTTTAAGAGGGGTTTAAAGTTTGAGTTGGTTAGAGCATGCAAGCCTAGGCAGCAAGCGTTGCTAGGACGATAACAGAACAGCTGTTACCGTACATTATCTATTTCATAGTATTATTTTTAATTGAGGTTAATTTCCACTATGATGGCAGTCCTTGAATTACTAGAAATAAACTGTCACTCATAGAGTTTTAATTGCGTTTCTTTTCTCCCTGTTCCCGTCAGATAGGCTTGCCATATTTTTGGAGAGTTAAACCGGAACACATTATATGGGATGGGCATACCAGAGGGGGGGTTGGTAATAAAAACAGTACAAATTATAAGCAAAATGGTGAGTTTTAAGCCTAGCTAGTAACGGGAAGGGGGGATCCTGAACTGCTAGTCTGCCCAAACCTTAAAAATAAGAACGGAACTTTTTTTGCTACTTGATTTTCTTAAAAAAATCTCTCAGCAAAATAGTAGTGTCTGGCAGCTGGCAGCGCTGTGCAGGTAGTCCCAGCGTTTTACAGTTAGATTACTTCTCATATCTTTGACACTGTGAGCAGTAGTAAAAATGTTGATTGTAGAAAAGTAACCGATTTATAAAAGATTCTTATAAACATGAATTCATTACTCTTTACATCTTACAGCCTTTTCCGGGACATTGATAAAACCGGGCGGGACACCGAAACAATTGCAAAATACCGGGACAGTCCCGGTCAAACCGTGATGTATGGTAAGCCTATCCTTAGAGTTTTCTAGGTGAGGCAATAATATCCGGAACCCTTGCACAGCCTCCTCGCCTATAACCTTGGTAATGCTCGCAAATATAATGGGTGTTTCCAAATAACTTTTTGGAAACATAAACTTTTAAATTTTAATGCCCATTGAATAACATATAGTATGACGGGAACCGTGCTATAATAAACTCCACAAAATTGTATAGTAACGTAATTTTAATGAAACATTATTTAACGCAATAAAATAACTACTTATCTGCCGTGACGAAGCACGGGTATTCAGCTAGTCTACTTATCTGCCGTGACGAAGCACGGGTATTCAGCTAGTCTACTTATCTGCCGTGACGAAGCACGGGTATTCAGCTAGTCTACTTATCTGCCGTGACGAAGCACGGGCATTCAGCTAGTCTACTTATCTGCCGTGACGAAGCACGGGTATTCAGCTAGTCTACTTATCTGCCGTGACGAAGCTCAGGTATTCAGCTAGTCTACTTATCTGCCGTGGCGAAGCACGGGTATTCAGCTAGTAAATCAATAATTTAGTTTTTTTTACCATTGGGTGATAAAACTATGTACTTTCCTTAATCCAATAGGAAAAAAAATTCTAATTGGTTAAGTTTACCAATTATTGTGTATTGTCTACCAAACTTCTGTTACATTAACCTAACAAACAGACAGTGTCTTTTTGTTGGATCGATTAACGAAAAATCAATTTCACTAAATGCCTTTGGTTACCTTTTGTATTTTTCAATATTCTTGTGTATTTATTATAAAATATAGTGCAGTCGAAATAGATAAGAAAATAGTGTTGCTGAAATATTAGGAAGTCTCAAAACGCGGTTATTTTTCAGACAGGCGTCAAATATCAATAATATGGCATTAGGTCCAATTTCTGAGTTGAGGCAGGGTTATAATGTTGGGAAATTAAGCGTTTTAAGCACTTATTTCTCCGACTGACATCGCCCCGTCGAAAATTACTTCAGAACCTTTATAGTAGGGAATTTAGTAAGCTTTCGAATGGTCAACATCCACGTACCACGAATTCTATACAGTTTTCGAGATATTCTAGAAAACATACCAAGATCCGAAATCTTATCATGACTTAATAAAATATTTTGATTCCGGGCCTCGGTGAATCAACGTACTGTAAATCGAACTGTTGGGCATTTTTTCACGGTTAAAGATCAACTTATCGAGTGTACTGTGATTGTACCTTATATTCAAATCGCCGTTTCCTAAGCCCGCCATTCTCGTAAGCTCTGCGGGCTCGTATAAAAGTATACTCAATTTAAATTGCATTAGCTAAATTATTTATTTATTAAATAAGAGTTCAAAAACATTTGGCAGTTGACTCTAGGAAATCAATGGCCATCGCCTACTACGAAATCGTACAAGCTAATATATTAGTATGATAAAATGGAGTATAAACATTTTTCTTAAAACAAACCTAAACAGACTACGGTAATACTGAAGGAGAGTGTCCTCAGCACCGATTTTCTTCAAAATTCGCACTATAACGTATTTTGATGCACTAAACACGAATCCGTTGAAAAAAAAAGTTGCTCGCAACTAGGAAAGAAGTTATTAAGCACTAAAGTTCACTGTTATGGAGGTTATAAAAGACGGGGCAAACAGCTTATATGTAAACACGCGCCTGCGCAATAGTCCTTAATGACGAAGTGTAATTGAAATTTAGACTCACCTGTGGTAGCTGACTTGGTCGTAAACTGTCGCTTTTGGGCATACGTGCTATGCGTTTCCGCTCGCTCAAGAAAAGATCAAAACCCCTAGTCAATCCAACTCGCAGAAATGAAAAGAATTCTATGGCCCAAAAGTCGTCCAAGGCAGTCTTCCCTAACCTTCATAACAGTGAACTTTTTTTTTAAATAACTTCTTTCCTAGTTGCGAGCAACTTTTTTTTTCAACGGATTCGTGTTTAGTGCATCAAAATACGTTATAGTGCAAACTTTGAAGAAAATCGGTGCTGAGGACACTCTCCTTCAGTTTTACCCAGACTACCACTGTGAGCATATCGGCTAGAACTGAAACACGCTTTTCATATGTATTTTGAATAATGTATTAAGTAGTAGTAATTAAGAATAAAATTTGTAATTTATCTTCTTCAATACAATCGTATTGATTAACACACAATATAGGTTATGATAGCTGAAATACCTTATAATTGCTCAAATCAATCTTTTCGATATAGCGTGTGAAAATCAATTCGATGCGCACCACGAGTGGTTTTCAATCGTCTTCAGCTGTAGTCCATGTTTCCTGCACGAATTGAAATAATGATAAACACATTTCTTGGGATCCAGCTCGAAATCACCAGTCAAATTTATAGGGGTGGTGGGGTGCACTTTTTTATCGACAGCTTTGAAAATTTTTTCCGCTTTGTGTCTCATTGTGGAAGTGCCACATGGAGGGAATATATGTTTGTAATATGTTTTGGTACATATTCTTGTTAGTTTTGAATGCTGTGGGCGAAAATACATGACTAAGATAAGAAGATAGAAATAGCAGACAGAGAGATGGATAAAGGGAAAGGCTGAGTCATTGTAAAGACCCACCCTCACCCAATATTCTATGAGAGAGAGTTAGGCCAATAGTCGAGTCTCTCGACTATATTCCAGCCTCTCAAGAATAATACTCAATACATATGACTAAACATGTAACAAAAGCTTAAATACTATATTATATTGCAAACGAAACCAATAATAGTAAACATAATAATTATATTATGGATTGTGGGGCGTACAACAGACCAAGAAAACTAATAATTAAATTGAAACAGAAAGGTCTCTCTTTACATGAGAACTGAAAGAAACACAGTTTATTTGAAAAATAATAAAGTAACGTAAGCAAAATGGTTAATGAATAATTTGAGACAAAACCACTACCGTTACGATGAACCATTTCTGAAGAATAAAGTTTTCCTCATCAAAAATTAATCAGAACAATTATAGAAAAACCTGTTGAACAACATGTTATTTTATTTTAAATCTAAATAGATACACTCTAGGAGTTCTCAGATGGAAATATATCAACAAAATAATTATAGGGTCAAAAGTGAGTAGAGGAACTAATCCTATTAAAAATGATCCAAACAAATGTTTTTTTGTAAATATGTACATAATGTAGTTTAGGTTAAACATAGATATAAGCAAATCCTGCGCGATAATTTTTCATGTTTTAAATTTTATTTTTAATGAGAAACGCGGCATGATGTTTTAAATATAGCAATGAGTATGGTGTTTAATCACCTCAACAGTCTATGCTGATTCTAAGCAAGTTCAACATGAGATTGATAGAGAATTCTTGTGTAGATAACGTTCGACACAGTTGATAAGGCAGCAAGACAATGAATTTAAATTTAAAATTTGAACGTTTGATAGATAGATGGAGAGAAAGAGAGAGGGAGAGAGAGAGAGAGAGAGAGAGAGAGAGAGAGAGAGAGAGAGAGAGAGAGAGAGGGAGGGAGGGAGGAGAGAGAGAGAGAGAGAGAGAGAGAGAGAGAGAGAGAGAGAGGGAATGTGTGTGTGTGTGCGTGTGTGTGTGTGTGTGTGTGTGTGTGAGAGAGAGAGAGAGAGAGAGAGAGTGATAGGAAGGCTCGACCTGCTACACAATAGTACAGCAAGGAACGGAGTCAATATCAGTGGAGATTGGGTCCCCACCGGCCCCTCCCCGAATAGACCCAGAAAGGAATCTTACTCTAATTAATTAATATTCGCCAATTATTCCAGTAATTGAATTGGTTTCAGATGAACGAATCCGCCATTATTTAACAACCACTGGTTGAATCTAATTAGTATTGTTAGGGCATCGCTTCAATGTTTGTAATATGTTGCAGAAAATTTACCCACTGGCTACTATTTCCGTCCGAAATATAGAAGAGAGGTGATGTACTTGAAAAAAATGTCCATTTCACAGGAGCTATGTAAACATAGAAAATACCTCAGCAAGATAATGTCCATTTCACAGCAGCTGTGTAAACATAGAAAATACCTCAGCAAGATAATGTCCATTTCACAGGAGCTGTGTAAACAGAGAATACCTCAGCAAGATAATGTTTATAACAAATATTTATTTTTTCTTTATTTACATTAGTAGTAAACTGTTGAATGTAGTAGTGCAGTATCCACAAGGCAGTTTGATAACATCAGGATGAACTACTCCTGCAGCTGGTCTCTAGGCCAGTTACGCTTCAGAGGGGGAACGGGATTATTTGATGTGAGGATAGGGAGTTAAAAAAAAGAAATAGGGTGACCGTATAATTTTGAATGAAGTTGTTGAAAGACTTTTGGATAAGGCTCGGATAAACAGAATATTGAGGTCACTAAGGAGATTCAAAAGGGAGAAAACATTACAAATATACAACTATTTTTTTTTCTATTTCTGCAACATGCTGAGTCGATTAGTATTTATAAAAACGTCCGTCACGCAGGAGCTGCGTAACTAAGAACTTTCCTCAGAATTGGGAAGTGCCGATTGCATTCCTGAATAATTTGCTTAAAATAACCTATATAGAAAAATAACAACTCTTCTTCCTTATTAGATACCCAGGACGTATACCTCGTTTCGTTACAATACAGAAGAAATTACGACCGGTATGAGCAAATTAGTAATTTGGGTCAGGAGTAAACCCCCCTTCCTAATGAACCGATTTAGTTTATTTTTACAACAAATTTTTCTCTTTAGTTGAACAGAACGAATACCGAGTTTCGTTGAAATATAACAAAAATTACGACTGGTATTGGCAAATAACTACTTTGGCTCCGGAGTAAATCCCCTCTCCGGATGGACTGATTTTGTTGATTAACGAACTCGTTCAATCGTTTGATTGGGGAATACTACATACCAAGTTTCGTGGCGAAAAAACAAAAACTCTGGCCGGTATCGTGTTAACGGACACATATATAACTCTCTCTCTCTCTCTCTCTCTCTCTCTCTCTCTCTCTCTCTCTCTCTCTCTCTCTCTCTCTCTCTATATATATATATATATATATATATATATATATATATATATAAATTTTGACTGGGGTCATTTTCGGTCACGGATCGATAGAGATTCGAAGAAATTTTTTCAATAATTCCGTCATGAGTGCAACCTCAATAGCTACTTTCCTTCGGAGGAAAGTGCTAAAATGTTATCATTCAACTATGCCTGTAGTAAAAATATTGGTTTTGAAACTAAAGAAAAAATGTACGTATTTTCAGACAAATATCTCTCAAGTATAATGGTTATTTTGATATTTTATAAAAATTCTCAAAAAAATGAAACAAAGTGGAAAATCAATAATTTGCAGCAACATTTATTGTCGCTTTACATGTTTTATAGCTCTCTGGCGCCACAATAATAATAGCTCCAACAAGAAAGAGCCCAAACAAGAATAAGAGCTCAAACAAGAATTATTCCTAGTCACAAAATTAAAATTAATTCGGGTCTCTCTTCAGAAACACCATTAAAAACTACAAACAGCTCATCGGGCTAAACTTCCTCCACCTTAGACAGAACTTTGAGTATTGAGGCGCCAAAAGACACGAGAGAGAGGGGAGGAGTGAGTGAGTGAGAGAGTGAGAGAGAGAGAGAAAGAGAGAGAGAGGGAGAGAGAGAGAGAGAGAGAGAGAGAGAGAGAGAGAGAGAGAGAGAGAGAGAGAGAGAGAGAGAGAGAGAGAGAGTCCTGCTCAGCCAATTATAGGGGATGAAAGCTGAGCCGATAGGAGCAGCCCCCTCCCTCCCCCCCTTTGCAGACAGAGGGAATGGAATTTTCAATATACTTCAAGCACCCCCCTCTCTTCCTTCCCTTTCTTTCTAGGCTCCGTCAGGCTCATTTCATCTCTACTACTTTATACCGCCAATGGATAAAGGATCCAGAACCAAAGAAAGGAGAAGAAGAAAACCCCAAATCAAAAAGAAAAACGATGACCTACTTTTTCTATTTGTGGGCTTTGTCAAATTAAAGAACATTCGCCCCATAATTTTGTACTTCGTTAAGATACAATCTACATACTGACTACCTTCATCGAGAAGTTCACACATGTTATATGAGATATTCAAGTCTTGTACTATGATAACACTATCTGACCACTAATGTTGCGGTTGAAGAGACTATCGGAGCTGAAATATAAACCTTACAACTCCGGGAGGATTATGGAGGCGCGGACGAGGGAGAAAGAGCCATTAAGTTTTACAATTGGGTAATAAAAAAGGCTGTAACCATCATTTGCAAATGGCGTAAAATAATTCTTTCGACTACAATAGCAGTAATCTAAGATAACTCCAGAGAAGATATTCAAGATTTCTAAGCATAAATTTACGAAATCAATGATGACTCGGCTTGCTTGCTCACTTGATTCCGCAGGCACAAACGGCAAACCATATCGCACTCTATTTTCCTCATTCGGAGTGAGCGTGAGAATTTATTTTAATTTTAAAAATGTCTGGCGGGCCTGGTCAAATCTTACAGAGGGCCGGGTCTGGACCGCGGGCTGGTTGTTGCCCACATATGATCTAGAGTCTGGATGCTTACTCGATTTCCCACATCCTGGAAACGTTCCAAATAAATTCTTATTCCAAAACCCCTTAAATCTCCAATATTTTCTAGCTCTTATCTTCCTATTAGCCTACTCCCAATAATTACCAATTTTTTTTAGAAAAATACTCCTACCCATAATAAACTCAAACCATAAAATTGCTTATCACCAGTTTGGCTTCCGCACCCAAAATTCCACCACACAACAAGTCTTCCGTGTAGTTGATATCCTATCCTCCACACTCGAGCAAAAGGGCTTTTGTTCCGGTGTCTTTCTTGACGTGGCTCAGCCATTTGATCGAGTGTGGCATCCCGGACTCCTTTACAAACTCAAAACATTCCTTCCCTTCCATTTCTATCTTATCCTAAAATAATATCTTGAAAATAGTACATTCCATATTAAATTGCTCTTCAATTTCCCCTCTTGGAACCATTAAAGCAGGTGTTCCCCAAGTCAGTATCCTAGCTTTATTCTGTATTTACTTCAGATATATATACAAACCCAAATATCGTCACTTGTACATTTGCTGATGACACTGCCTTCTTTATATCCTCTCCTGGCACTAAATTGGCATCAGAAAAACTTTAAACCTAGCTCAATGACGTCGAGAAATAGAGGATTCAAATAAACCCAGAGAAATGTACATATGTTACTTTCACCCTGCGACAATCTGAGTGCCCTCCCGTAAAATCCACAATACCCCAATCAAACGAGGTTCGATGTTTAGGATTCCACCTCGACAAGCGACTTACGTGGAAAACTCACATAAAACAGAAGAGACAAGAACTGAACAAACGCTTTGGATTTCCCCGACGATTTATAGGACCAAAATCAAAATTTGCCACAAAAAACAAGCTGACAATATACAAGGGCATAGTCTTACAGGATAGAACTATGGGGAAAAGCTAAGCCATCAAATATAAATATTATCCATCGTTTCCAATCCAAAGTCCTTCGTAAAAGCCTTAACACCCCTTTCTACGTCTCAAACTTGACTATCCACCGAGACACTGATATACCCCTAGTCAATGATTTAGTCAAATCCCGATTCCTGTTTTTTTTCTTCTCTAAACTCCCAGCCCACCCCAATCCTCTTGGCAGATCCCTCTCTTCCGATGTTATTCCTGATACTCCTCCTCGCCACCTCCGCCGCCATTGGCCACGAGACAACTTATTGCAAGGTATTGTGTACATATTATAATAGTGCGTATAGTTCAACCAAGTTTGCCTTAAAATAAGATAAGAACATAAGTGTCATTAGGAGTAGCAGTAATGTCTGCCTTCTTCCCTCATCTCATCCAGTGTGTTGCTATTGTTTGGACTAATTTACTTATTGTACATATTTGTACAGATTGTAAATTATCAATATATACCAATATAAACCACCGTTACTTTATTGATCTACGGGTTTTGTAACGTGAAACAGTTCTAGCCGGCAGTTCCGGATTGCTTCGATGTCATAAACGGGTTTTTCCCTGCGGAGAGAGGGTAGCTACCTGTAGGTAATATCGCAGCAGCTGATGAACCGTAAGAAATAAATTAAAGGACTTAATTTCATAATCTTGGAAAGGGCGGGACACAGGAAAATAATATAAATAGGCACGAAATGACTTCCAAGATCCCGAAGTATTCGGGATGAAAGGAATAAGACGGAAGCTACAATTTCCTCACGGCCTTCCCGGAGCGGAACTCATTAGAGTTCTATAGACATGGGGAATTCTTCAGAGGATGGAGCCTTCTTTCTTGAAAGCTATTCAGAGAAATCCCTCAGAGATCTGTCTCTATTCGGGGCTGGGGTCCTTCAATGGACCGGGGCTATTCATGAATATTACCAATCGGAAAGGTATCAATATCTTATTCTGGGAATAACTTGTAATTGATAGAAGTGCGTCACGCAGGAGGTCCATTAATAAGCAGATCCCTAACCTAGAAGTAGTTCGCCTCTCCTTCCCATTGGAGGGGGCATTCTGTCTACCAAGTTTCGTTTCAAGGAAGTACAAAAATAACGGCCGATACGGGCAAATTATTAATTTACTTCAGAAGTAAACCCTTCCTCCTAATGGGCCGATTTAGTTTATTTTTCCAGTACATCTTTCACTGTAGATACTTACGGCGAACACTGAGTTACACAAATAAGTAATTTGAGTAAACTTCTCAAATTCAAATTCTCTTCCGCAACAGCTGCTCCCGTGCTTCCAATCTTTATACACCCGCCTCACAGTGGGGCCAAACGACATTTCTTTGCTACAGCCTCTAAATTTTAACAATTTTCAATGATTTTTTTTTTTTTTTCTTAATGACAGCCAGAGTTGGGCTTATTCGAATAATTTTTTATTTAAGTAACGAATAAAAGATAATTTTTTATCCGTTATTAGTTAATCATAAAACCACGGATGACCAATTATCCGTTATTTGCGAAACGGGTGAATTATCTTTTATTCGTCATTTGATTATCCGTTATCCGTCCACAATACCACTTTTTTCTATCCATTCGGGCAAAAACAAACTGTTCGTTTGCACATGGCATTGCACTCTTTAAATAAATAATTAAACATCAAGAAATTGTTTTTTGTACAACACGGCACTTCCATCGTCAGCATCAGTCGAACGGCTGTTCTCGTTTGCTTCCATAACGGATATTCCAAAAAGCAATCGACTCTCTGATGAAATGTTTGAGAAAAGAGTAGTTTTAAAATGTATGTTGAATTTAATTTAAAGTTTAATTATATATTTAAATAATAATGTAATACATAATTATATTTAATAATAATTTAAATAATTACATATTATATTATATTTAAATAATAAATAAATACATTATGATTAAGTAGTGAATTGGTTTTCAACACATCTTCCAAATATAAAAATCATCTTTCGGATGAAAATTTATCCATCGAATTAAAATTCATCCGTAAGATGAAAAATTATTTCAAATGAAATCTTATGATAAAAGATGACGGATAACTTTACGTAAATGGTAATAATTTCGAATAACGGATATCCGAAAATTATAGATGACAAATAACGAATAATCTAGGTTATTCGTCATCCGTTATCCGAAGATAATTTTTGCCCAACTTTGATGACAGCTAATCAAATTTACAACAACTTTGTTTGGCCATATTTTTGTTTCCCGTGTTTATTAAATTACATGTAAATAATTCACGAACATTTACAATTGAACATAAAATAATGTTTTATATATATATTTTATTGTGGATATTTATATGGCACAGATTTTAATATGGGTGGCGAGCGAACCACACATGGGGCTTTAATGACCCCTGAGGAGATGGCACGAAGGCCACGAAACATGTAGGGCAAGTCAAGAATAAAGTAGTACATAAGAAAAAGAAGTACTATTTTTTTAAATACACATAATTAACAGTCAGAAATAGGTGGAATAGAATATTTCATTTTTCAACTAACTTAATATCAGCACTGATATCGTAGAAATTAAACATTTAAATCCCGAATAGACTTGGAAAAAATGAAAATCTATTTTCAAATCATTCATAAATCATATTATTTTAATTAATCTCATCGTTGAATTAAGATAAATTTACTTTTTGAAGATGTGTCAGTCTGATTTTTTCCATGTATAATCAGGATTTGAATGTTTAATTTCAACAATATCTGTGCTGATATAAAGTTAGATGAAAAATGAAATATTTTTTTATGTTCAATTGTAAAAGTTTCTGAATTATATACAGGTAATTTAATAAACTGGGAAACAAAAAAAAAATGGGGAAAAAATTGCCTTGAAATTTGAAGGCTGTAGCCTTTTTTGAAACACGAAGTCGTTTGGCCCCACTGTGCGCAGTACGGCTTTATTCGAAAAATCATATCTCTGAGAAATGCCATACATCTGTCTGACCGCAATGTCATTCCTTTAAGTCCAGACCCTTTCACTTCACGACTTTTTCTTCTTCTTTTATCCCTACAGGTTTAATCCAATCCCTGGAAATGTTGCAACTCTACCGTCTCTACAGCAGAAGCGGCAACTGGGTGATTTCGGGAATTCTATTTCTCTGAAAAACTGGAGGCTTGTAGGACATGAGAGAAAGAATAGGCGAGTCGAAGCTGATCGAAGACTGACTCCTTTCCAGGTATCTGGTCTCCTAATCAGAACTCCGGACCGCGGAGGAGGTAGCCAGCTGTAGTGGGGGTGTCAGACTTGGCGGGGACTGACGGGTGTAGTGGGGATGAGAGCAGTGGCGGGGGAATGCCGAGTAAAACGCGAGGACGCCGATAATCGCTGATAAAGTTTCCACTTAACAGCTATAAATTATTTAATGATTAATACTTATCTTGTCTAATTGAAAATCATTCAAAAGAGGCATTTGGCACGGAAAAAGGATGAAAAGTATACATATAATAACATTCGTACTCAGAAAAGGCAATATGTAATTTGCAGGCAAGGTAATATAACTACAGGAGTGAATTTTCAATTTGTTATGAACATTTTAGCGCGTTTCCTCCCTCCCTCCATAGAGACGAAACCCTGATTTTCGTATATTTTCAAAAAATATCTCAAAAATGGTTGGGAAATCGTGGTAAGTGGAAGGGGACCAGTCGAAAGCTTACTAAATTCCCTACAAAAAAAGGTTCAAATATTATTTTCGACCTAGAAAGTACCTAAAACTTCAAAATTGTAAGTTTTTTTCTTTTAAACGGGGTTTTGTCGCCGTTTAACTAACGTTTTAATTGGGTATTGTTTTTTTGTTTTATTTTTTATTAATTGCATTTAATAGTAAAATTAGTATTTTAATTAAGTAAGGTATGAAAATGAGAAACGTAATGGGGGGAGTCATTTTCGCTTAGGATGCTATGTTTCCTGTTGTGGTGCCTTAAATCTTCCTTCTCTTTGGGATTTATTTATTTTATATTTAAATTTGAACGTCCATTATTATTAGCTAAGAATTTTAGGATGGGTTATCTACAGGTTACCACCCTTTTCTAGCCAGAATAGGGCTAATGTATTTTCTTTGATATGCCATTTTATATTTTTCAATAAAGATCAAAACCTACCAATAACAACTCCCACTCCTTTGCTAATGACACTAGGGATATGAACGGAACCGCGCTATGATGACGCAGTTCCTGCGAGTCGGACTTTTACAATATTGATTTAAAGAGGTATATTCATTGTTTTCGAATAATGCATTTTTCAATTATTTAAGCATTGACAACTAAACAAAAAAAAATTCAATGATTTTAAAATTAATACAAGCAATGATAAAAAATAAATTTAAAATCTTAGTTATAAATTTATGTTTTCTTTAAATTTTAAAACTGATGTATTTAAGTTCAAAGGAAAGCTGGAAAGTTAGTGAAGGAGTGAAACCGGAAGTGTGACAAGTACTTTCAACAATAGAGAAGATATGGAAGTTCGACACGAAAATGTCTTATCGACCCGCCTCTCCAACCTCTCTTCCAGTTCAAAACTTCGGTTTACATTTCATTATAACCCAAAACAAATACAACACTTTGAATAATATAGCAGCATTTCAACTAATATATGAATGAATGGCATTTGAGATAAGTCGTTGAATATGGTAAAATTTTTAGCACGGTTGATAATGATAATTTTCAAATTCTTAAATTTTATGGATTGATACTGTTAACCAGGTAAGCATATAATCGAGAATTGTCTTCATTTAGTATATCCTTCTTAGAATGTTAACTTTTTCTTAGTTAAAAATGCTGTAAGGCATTAAGTAAAAATCTCTTGGAGCAATGTCCGGGAATAAGTAAAATGAGATAAAAATTTTCAAATAAATTCAATAATTTTTCGTACCATTGTTCGAATCGTATGTTGTCAGAATAAAATAAAACTTTGTTGACATTCACCATTCGCGAGCGATTTTCAATCCATGAGATAAATCTATTCTTTCTGCCGTCTGATTCTCTGTTAATTGTGGATCAGACTCCATAAGATTTTTAAGAACGTTGTTATTAAAATTATCAGGAATTCCTAAAAAGCGTTCGTATCAGGCTGTACCGTATGAAATGTCAGTAGGACTTGCCGATTTCCTTCAAATATCTTGAAACTGACGTGGCTCCTCCACCGACTCCGAGTTCTTTGGCACATTCCCTAGGGCTTTTTGAGGGACAAGTTTCAACCCTTTCTTTTAAGTGTTTTTTTTTTTTTTTTTTTTTTTTTTTTTTTTTTTTTTTTTTTTTTTTTTTTTTATACGGCGCATCTACATCTTGGTCATTAGCGCCGACGTCCAGGGTGCAGCGAGGAATTTTCCCAGCGAGCCCAATGGTGGGAATCGAACCCACCATCTCCCGCTTATAAATCCAAGACCACGGGAGACCCCCGCAGCCTGATAGTAAATACTATTTTCTCCAACTTAAATATTTTAGCGGGTTTCCTCCCTCCTTCTAAAAGGCTTATGAGGATGACCTCATGACGCATACAGAAATGCTGACTAGAAAATTTTTCGTTTAAGAATCTATAGCGAATCCGAAAAAATCGCGTACGTTTTCGAGTTCATATGCGTGCAGGTAATCGCTTTATAGGTTTCTTAACATAGCAAAACGAATGAAACCATTTTTAAAACGATATCTGTAAACGTTATCGAGAAACATTAAAGCGCCTACTTTTCCAAACTACTTTTCAGTTTGAATGAATGAATGAATGAAAAAAAAACTTTATTCTGGGACTTCGTCCCATAAGAATAAAAATAAGTACAAAATAAACAATAAAGAAATTAACCTAAAAATATAAATATGAATAAAGAAAAACAAAAGTATAAAAGAACAAAACAAAGAAAGCAACTAATACAAATATTATATGTGAAGCCTTAAATAATAAAATGAAATATAAGTAAATATGTACATTCATTGGAATGGGGCAATGATGATACAATGTTCAGAGGGGGATGGGAATAAAATTAAAGAGTTTAAATAAACAAATAAATATTAAAAAGTTGAATAAATATTAAAGGAATGGGGGCTATAAAAAGATATAAACTAGGAAAATGCATAAACACGAGAAAAAAAACAGCAATATAATTTACAAAGGTAATCAGGTCTTCCTGGTGGTGAAATTTTAAGAAGCGTCTTCCTGGGAGGATAGGAGAAAAGCAAAGAGGCGGGATTTAAAGACAGGTAAGGAAGGAGAGTGTCGAATGGAAAGAGGGATAGAGTTCCAGAAGGAGGAGGCTCGGGAGATGAAGGAACGGTCGAAGAAGGCTCTTTTATGAGTTTGGGCATTCAGAAACGATTGGTACAATTGGAACATGTTCCACATTTTCGACATTCATCTAATCTATACTATATAAATTTTGGTTGCGTTTAGAGGTAAGGAGGTATTAGAGACAAAACAATTTTAATAATGGAGATGAAATGTTTTCGGATCTTACAATATTTCCTAAAAAATCTCGAAAACGGTAGGGAATACCAAGATTTCCCGTGGAACGTGAATATTCGAAAGATTGGTAAATTCCCTACCAAAGAGGTTGAGGTGTAATTCTCGATATGGCCATGTCAAACCGAGAAATAAGTATTTATACTTTCAAAATTGTTAGTTTTGTTCTACTCAACGGCTGTTAGTCTCTGTTTACCTACCTTTTTCTGCGGTTTTTATGTGGTTGTTGTTTGCATTTACAGTAAAATGAGTATTTTTGTAAAACAAGGTAAGAAAATGAGAAACATTGTTATAGTATTACCAAGAGCGAACGTTGAGAAAGATGACGGAGTAATGCCGGGTTGGGATACAATCAGTTTCCTGGTGGCGCTTATCTAGTATATATTTGTCAAATACCACTCAGTCGCTGACCTATCATTTGCCCAGCCAATACCACTTGACAGAAAAAATTGAAATTTTGCATGGACAGTCCTCTTAGAACGTAAACACTCGCTAAGAAAGGATTTTTTGATTTTCGAATTTTTAAATATTTTTAGAGGGGTTTGAATTTTTATTTAGTTAGAGAGCAGGCAAGTCATGACAGCAAGCGTTGCTAGGACAACAGGTCAGCTGTTAGCGTACTGTATTTACTTCATAATATTATTTCTATTTGAGTTTCATCTCAACTACGATGGCAGGCAGAGTTGGGCAAACGTTAGCGCGCGCTAAAAGCTGATATCTCTCCGCTAATTTAGCGAAACTGTAGAAAGCCAGAGCTAATAATTAGCGGTTAGCGGCGGCAGTGCGCTAACCGCTAATCTATTTATGAAATATGGTAATTGCTGAACCGGCAGTGACCAGGAAGTAATTGTAAGCAACCGGAAGTGGTCCGAAGTTGTCCAGATTCATCCGGAAACTGTCCAGGAGTAATTCTGGTGACCCGGAAGCCATTTTGAGAACCCGGAAGTGAAACCGGAAGTGGTCTAAAGTTGTCCAGATTCAGCCGGAAACTGTCCAGGAGTAATTCTGGTGACCCGGAAGCCATTTTGAGAACGCGGAGGTGAAACCGGAAGTGGCCAAAAGCTGCTCAAATTCGCCCGGAAATGCCCCAGGGATATTCAAAATGGATTCCGGGTCACCAAAATTACTCCTGGACAGTTTCCGGATGAATCTGGACAACTTTTGGCCACTTCCGGTTTCACTTCCGGGTTCTCAAAATGGCTTCCGGGTCACCAAAACTACTCCTGGGCAGTTTCCGGATGAATCTGGACAACTTCGGACCACTTCCGGTTTCACTTCCGGTTTTTTAAATTACTTCCGGGTCACTGCCGGTTCACCTCTGGACTATAATGAGTGGCTGGAAGGCCCTGGGGTACTTCCGGAAACGACCCAGGGATGAATATAGGACCGGAAGTAACCTAGATTAAGGAGTGTCAGAGTGTGCCATTGTCTGTGAGTGACCGGAAGTGAGCCAGATCGAACAGGAGTTACCCAGTGATAGGCATGAGTCGACCGGAAGTAACCGAAATTGACATTCATGTGATCGGAAATCCTGTAGATTGAAGCGGAAGTGGAACAGGAGAGAGGGTGCTCAGAGCAGACCGGAAGTGAGCTTTGAGATGACAAAATGTTGTAACTATAGCTTAAGCTTTCAGCAATTACCATATTTCATAAATAGATTAGCGGTTAGCGCACTGCCGCCGCTAACCGCTAATTATTAGCGCTCGCTTTCTACAGTTTCGCTAAATTAGCGGAGAGGTATCAGCTTTTAGCGCGCGCTAACGTTTGCCCAACTCTGATGGCAGGCTCTGAATTGTGATTTTCTCCCCCATAGAGTTTACCCTGTACCTGCTGATGGTCTATCCGAGGTAATAATATCTCGAACCCTTAAACTCCTGTTACTGGTAACCTATAGATAACGGGTTATCTCTACGTTATGTGTTTCTTTACACTGGTCCAGAGCGGCATAATTTCAAGACACATTATACTTCGATTACTTATCAATTGATGAGTAACTTAATGTATAATAATAATAATGATAATACGTCATTTAACACAATAAAATAACTACTTATCTACGCATTACGAAACACGGGCATTCAGCTAGTAATCTTATATTACTTCTCTTTGAGATCTTATTTTTTCACGAAAGATAAATACACACCAAAAACTGCTTCTATTCCTTTACTAATAGAACTCGGGAAATGAACGGAACTGCGCTAAGATGACGCCTCGGGAGAGAATATTGCCTATGAACCTTGGAAATATCCCTTACCTCAGAAATTACATAAATTTCCCCTGAATTATAAGGCGTTAATGGAAGAGGTGTCCTAACTAAATGTATAATTGAATTAAAATTCGGGAGAGGCAATTTGACGATGGAGAGAGAAGTGAGCGGAGAGGGCTATGAATATAAAAAGAGCAGGAGTGAGAGGGAGAGGAAGAGAGAGAGGGGGTGAGAGAGGGAGAGGGAGAGTGAGCTGGTTGACGGCGGCTCCTCTTGGACTTAATTAAGTAGCGAAAGGGAGGGGGTGGGGATAGAGTTTATGAACTACCCCCACCACCACCGCCACCAGTAGAATGCACGGCCATACATATCCCCCTCGACAGCTGACTCAATATATATCTATATATCCAAACTCTAGGCTATATTCCTCTATTCTTCTGGTCATTTCCTGTTAGCACATTTCGAAGGAATTTAGCTATTGGGGTAGCACTCATGAAAGAATTAAAAAAAAAAATTGTCAATAAATACGTAATAGATACCTGAAATGGCCCCCGTTAAATTTAGATCCCCCTCTCTCTCCCTCTATATATATATATATATATATATATATATATATATATATATATATATATAGTAGTAGGAGTAAACCAAACTGAGTCGTAACTGACCACATTGAGCGACACCACACTCCTAAACCAATAATAAGCCGAGAATTATTTTATTTATTATTATTTTAGCATAAATATGCTTTAGCGATGACTAAACTGAAAAAAAAAAAAAAAAAACGTTACAAGAAAGCGTTACAAAAAAGAGTCCGCTGGCGTTCGCGCAGGCGCGGTAACCATGTGCGAGAAAGAAAACTGTATGTTATACGATACATTAAAGGTTTATTAAAAGGTTTTCATATGGTGGACCTAAAGCATATTTATGTTCCTGAATTTGAGCAGAAGGTTCTAAACGATTTTTTTTAATAATTATAAGTATTATTGAAATGGGACTTAAAATAAGGCTTATTTTGTTGTCCGTTACACGTTTAGATTGTTATATCAGTATTATTTCTTCGTTTTTTGGCTTCTTTTCAGTTCCATATGTACAGAACAACATTAAAACATTTTAGGTATACCTACTAACTGCGCAAAAATGGCACGGGGTAGAACAAAAAACAATTACAGTTTGGGAATCACCACATCAAATTTAATAAAGTATACCTATTTTGGAGGAAATCCCAGAATCATGCGTATCGATGTTATTGGTGGGGCCACTAACAGCATGCTTAACGCCTCAGTGGACTAACTATTTTTTCATTTATTACGCTCTAACTCATGTTTACTTTGATTTTCTTCATTATTTGATATAAACATGTCATATATTAAATAATAAATTCACAACCTAACCAAAAAAAAAAACCAACTTTAAACTAAAGAATATATACATATACCAATTTTAAACACGATTATGTTTGTGAACTGTTGGGTCTGAAATGTGGAAATTTTGCAAATAGAAAATCGCCATAAGGGGGTTTCCTCTATATAGAGGGTCGACGGAAATAGGCTAAAGGATTCACTCAAAGGACTCTAGCGCCTTTTAGAGTTAATTAAGTAGCGAAAAGGATTCATTCAAAGGACTCTAGCGCCTTTTATAGTTAATTAAGTAGCGAATAGGATTCATTCAAAGGACTCTAGCGCCTTTTATAGTTAATTAAGTAGCGAATAGGATTCATTCAAAGGACTCTAGCACCTTTTATAGCAAATTAAGTAGCGAATAGGATTCACTCAAAGGACTCTAGCGCCTTATAGAGTTAATTAAGTAGCGAAAAGGATTCATTCAAAGGACTCTAGCGCCTTTTATAGTTAATTAAGTAGCGAATAGGATTCACTCAAAGGACTCTAGCACCTTTTATAGTTAATTAAGTAGCGAAAAGGATCCATTCAAAGGACTCTAGCGCCTTTTATAGTTAATTAAGTAGCGAAAAGGATTCATTCAAAGGACTCTAGCGCCTTATAGAGTTAATTAAGTAGCGAAAAGGATTCATTCAAAGGACTCTAGCGCCTTTTATAGTTAATTAAGTAGCGAATAGGATTCACTCAAAGGACTCTAGCACCTTTTATAGTTAATTAAGTAGCGAAAAGGATCCATTCAAAGGACTCTAGCGCCTTTTATAGTTAATTAAGTAGCGAAAAGGATTCATTCAAAGGACTCTAGCGCCTTTTATAGTTAATAAAGTAGCGAATAGGATTCACTCAAAGGACTCTAGCGCCTTATAGAGTTAATTAAGTAGCGAAAAGGATTCATTCAGAGGATCCTATCGCTCCTTCAAAAGTCCATATCTAAATTTTCTGTATAACTGAAGGGACCATTTAAACAATAGCTACCAAGAGATTTAGTAAAACAAAATATTATTGTTCTTAATGCGAAAGTTTACGATGAAGTGTACAAGGGAGGCAGAAGAGCCTGAAAATACACTCCTTTATGCTTAATTCAAAATTTAACTGATTTTCAATCTGATGACTCGTTAATTTCCCCTGCTCAAAGGAAAAAAATGGAACTCTCCAAATTTTATTTATTTTATATCCAATACTAAGAAGGAGATAAATTTTCTATAAAAATAAATGAGGGGAGAGCCAAGGATTGAACATCTACGAACAAACAGGTTGCCAAGTTTAAAGAGAAAGCACGTCAATACAAGGCAGTTTTAAGAATCTTTAAACAATAAAGTCCGTCACGCAGGAGCTGCATAACTAAGCACTTTCCTCAGAATTTTTGTAGTGTAGGCTACATTACTGAATAGTTTGCTGTAAATAACCTATATAAATAAAATAAAAACGTGAATAGTTCTGCTCATTTACATTTCTTATGAGAACTGTTCAATTATTAATTTTGTAAATAATTTGCTTCCAGAGTTATGTTAATACATGATACTGTACTACTTAATAAATACACAAAAACTTCATTTTCCGTCTTTTGATCTGACGCAGGAACAGGATACAGTCCCCCAGTAGGTCTTTGGAACCTACGTCTGGCGGGCTAATTCTAATTAAACAGAGTTTAAAGTAAACCATTCTTTCCAATAGACCGATTTACTTCATTTTTACAATACTTCTTTCTCATGAGTTACCCACGACGTGTTCCGCGTTTCGTTACAATACAGCAGAAATTACGACCGGTATGAGTATATTAGTATTAGTACATTAGGTTCGGAGTGAACCCCCCCCCCTCCAAATAACCCGATTTAGTTTATTTTTACAACCCATTTTTCTCTGTTAATTACCACAACGAATACCGAGTTTCGTTGAAATCTAACAAAAATTATGGCTTGTAGTGGCAAATTGGTAATGTGGGCCCGGAGTAACCCCCCCCCCCCCCCCTCCAAATAACCCGATTTAGTTTATTTTTACAACCCATTTTTCTCTGTTAATTACCACAACGAATACCGAGTTTCGTTGAAATCTAACAAAAATTATGGCTTGTAGTGGCAAATTGGTAATGTGGGCCCGGAGTAACCCCCCCCCCTCCTAATGAACCGATTTAGTTTATTTTTACAATGTATTTCTCTCTTTAGATCGACATAACGAATACCGAGTTTTGCTGAAATATAACAAAAACTACGGCTGGCATGGTCAAATTAGTGTTCTGGGTTCAGGGTAAACCGCTCCTCCCGGTGGACCTATTTTGGTGGTTAACGAACTCGCTCAATCGTTTGCTAATTGAACGCTATATGACACGTTTCGTGAAGAAAAAACAAAAACTCTGGCCGCTATCGTGTTAACAGACACACACTCATATATATATATATATATATATATATATATATATATATATATATATAAATTTTAATGGGGGTCATTTTCGCAGTCTACTAGGTAGGATCGATAAAGATTTGAAGAAATTGTTTAAAAATTCCGTCATGAGTGCAACCTCAATAGCTACTTTCCTTCGGAGGAAAGTGCTAAAAAAGGATAAATTTACAATAAAAACTAAACTGATGATTAAAAATATGATTTTTTTAAAAAATAGTAATATGTTTATTTAATATCTGAACATTAGTAAAGACCAGTAGTTAAATGTACTCAAACAAATAAATAATAACATTAACAGAAATTAATCAATAAAAGAATGACAAATTTAAAAGATAAACTAAATATAAAGTAGGAGGAAAACAAAATTCATTTTGATTAAAAATACAACGTTGGAGTGAAAGGTGGAAAATAAAAATCTACACGGAAAAAAATGTAAACAGGTGACATTCACTCTCGACCGAAGATCATGCCCTCCTGTCTACATCAAAGACACTGCACTACCGGAATCAAACAAGGTTCGATATCTAGGATTATACCTTGACAGCCGACTGACATGGAACCCTCACACGAGACTGAAATGACAGGAACTGAACAGAAGATACGGACTACTTAGACGACTCCTTGGACCTTCATCTAAACTATCGATACAGAACAAACTAACGATACACAAAACAATAATTCGACCAATATGGACATACAGACTTAAACTCTGGGGATCTGCAAAAACATTAAACATCATCAGAATACAGGCATTCCAGTCAAAAGTTCTTCGTAAAATTGTAATTGCACCTTTCTATGTATCCATCAAAACCCTACACAATGACCTTAACATCCCATTTGTCCTTGACCTCGCTAAAACCATTCCAAATTGTCCTAATCCTGAAGGTCTATCCTTATCTTCCCAATCCTACCCAGACAACCCTCCAAGGAGGCTTAACCCTTTAACGGGCACATTTCGCTAGCTATGTTGGAATTTTTTTAATTTATATTTGGGAGTCTGGGGGCATCCATTTACTAAATATGAACCCAGGATGTTAAAAAAAAAAAAAATTGTATTCATGAATATGGGGTAGGCCGCTTAAGCGTCCCTTGCTCATTCCAGGCATCGGGAATCCCCGATATGAAATGCGATACGGCGTCAAGCTGATTCCAAGTCGCAAAGAACCCGAAAATGAAAAAAAAAAAAAAAAAAAAAAAAAAAAAAATTTGCTGAATAATTTATAATAATAGTATAATGCTAGCCCACAATATCATTTCAGACAGAATTGAGAAAAACTTTTCATTAGGAATGCCAAAAAAAGTATTTTTTCCTTCCATTCTCACGAGAGGAAGGTACTTATGAGACGAATCAACGAATAACGAATAATAAATAATGTAAGCGATATACTCATTTCAATTAAAATCAATTATTTCCTAATCTAGAATGTATAAAAGAATTATTACATACTTTGAAACGATTTCCGGATAAGATGAGTGTTCCAGAGAGCCAATAATACACGGCCAACACTGACACAAGACGGGTGCGGGAATGGGCAAGGACCGCTTAATCGGTCAACTTCGTCATATCTCGGCTCCTCGGGCCCAAGACCTCCAAATACTATTTTTTGGCATACCCCGGCATCTAGCAGGAAGCATTGGAACCAATTCCGCCTCACTCGCGTCATTTTTTAATTTCAGCGAGCAGCGGCCGCTAAATCGGCCCTTGCCAGTTTAGGGCTTAAGAGACAGTGGCCCCGAGATAATTTACTTTTCTGATCATATAGGGATCATTAAAACATTTATTTAGACAGCTCTAAAAGTGGCAACACCTCCTTTCACATTTTGTATTTTTTTATTTTATTTGACTTTTCCCATTTTTGTCAATTTGTACATACATATCTGTATCAACATACTTGATAATTGCACTTTTATAAAATAAATAAATAATTATACTCGATAATTGTGCAGATTTCAAATAAATAAATTATAATAAAAAAAAAATTATTTTGATTAAGAACGACCGTACTATTCTTTTTTTAGTTCATCATTCAATTATAAGACAAAAAAATAATTAATCTCTTTATATCGGCTCAGTGGTAAGAGAAACGTACTCCAAGACTCTGAGGTAGGGCCATTTACACTTTGATTAGTGCGAGTACAAGTGATTAGTGGTTCCTGTGAGTGATTAGTGCTTAGTGTTTAGTGCAAGTAGTGTCCACTGTACTGTTTAGTCTCAACTGTGCTGTTTAGTTCTGCATTGTAAAAGTGAAATTGCACGATATTTTATGCCTGTTGGCAAATGGAATTATTTTACGACCGCGCGCTAAACACTGACTGAACTAAACAGTCCTTTTCAACGTGTTCAGTCGGAGGCAAGCTGCAAGTCCCAGTGTGTTTCTACAGCAGAAAAATACTACTAAGCGTCTACGCAGAAAAATAGAACGTGCTTCTATTCACTGTTTACTAATCACTTGCACTAGACAATAGCGGTCTACATGTGTATTGTACTAATCACTAAACACCTGCACTAAGCACTCGCACATGCACTAATCAATGTTTAAATGGACCCTTAGAGATTCGAATCCCACGTACGGCTTTTCAAACACTTTCGGCGATGGACTTGTTGAAAGATGTACTCCCTTTGCTAGGGATATTGAGAAATAGTAGCCACCAGTGGTAAATGACTTTGCATTTTGATTCACCGGATATATATATATATATATATATATATATATATATATATATATATATATATAACCTAATAATTTATGGTTTAAAAACAAAGTCTTGCTTAAAAAAAAAAATGCTTATACCGCCTTGTTTATTATGCGGTGGTTTAATAAAGTCAGATTTGTTCCTTCTCACTTCGTAACTAAAAAGTAATACCAGTTTAAATGCCCAATATAAAGAATCATTAAATAAAAATCCCTATCTTGCAGAAGAAAAAAAAAGAGCTTAATAAAACTTTTTATAACTTTTCATGAGTCTGCGAATATATTTACTTCAACTTATAATGGGTAGAATTTCAAACATATGATAATAGGAAAACTTCAAAAGTTTTATAACTGCGGAAGATAAATGTACCAATGTGTAAACTAAAGCCAATCTAATATATTTACAGAACTAGGCCAGCTGAAACGAGTAAAGTTTCCGTTTACAAACACAGTCAGCACAACGTTTGGGCGGTTTTAGTGATGTCAAATACAAAAATTTAACAAAGCGACTTTTCAGATCTATGAGATCTCATTTAACTATGAGCGCAGATAATATTTTATCAACAACTCATAGAATATTAAAGGCCAGTTTACATTATAGTCCGTCGGCCCGTGACATTTTATGCACCGATTTTCAAGATTCTTCATTTTTTCACTATTGATAGTACAAGTCTTAACTAGGACAGTGCCACTTGTCAGCTGGCTAGGTAGCGGTGGGTTTGGCTGCGGGGGCGTTGCAAACTTCGGAAAAATATGAAAATGTGAAACGATTTTAAGATTCATGAAATTTCTTGGAGAGACACCTTATATTATACAATAATCATTGGCACTTGTCAGCTGGCCGGCCAGCGGTGGACTACTTGTCAGCTGGGGGTCTAAACGTGGCAAAAATACGAAATTCTGAAACGATTTTAAGATTGCTGAAATTTTGGTGGTTACTAGTATTTGTAGTGAGATTAACGAAAGACATTGTCAGCTGCTCATATCTTGGTGGAAAACTTGTCAGCTGGGGGGGTATAAGCGCTGAGCGTATAGCGCGCGCTCCGCTTTATACCGCCAGCTGACAACATTTCCACCCACATATAAGCAGCTGACAATTTGTTTCGTCAATCTTATTACGAATACTACCTACTAACAAAATTTCAGGAATCTTAATATAGTTTTTGACTATTTAATAGCGAAAACATGCTTATATTGATTAAAACATCTGAATATATTGATTGTAAATGAATATTTTTATTATCAACGTTAAAATATATTATGTATTTGCATTAAGGTAAGATGAAAAAATATGTCAATTATTTGTATAAAATACTACTACTAAAATAAATAATATATTTTTTCATCATACCTCAATACAAATCTATACAAATAATACAATTCTAACGGATCGCTTTCTAGAAGATGGTGAAAAATACTATTGGGGACCTTTATCAATGCAATAGTACCCAAAACAATGATTTTTAAAATTTTTGCCTGCTTGTCTGTTTATCTGTGCACGCTAATCTCAGAAACGGCTTATCCGATTTAGTTGCAGTATTCACTACTATATTGTGGTACGCTTCACTTAATATTTAGTGTTTGTTTCATGCGAATCGGTACATAAATAAAAAAGTTATGCCAATGTAAAGAATCACGTCCAACATTTCATGAACTATCGTTAATTCGATACACACCAGAGGATTTTTTTTAACGAAACTTTGTATATAGTATTCTCTTAGCAAATGATTTAACGAGTTCCTTAACCAGAAAAATTGGTTCATCTGGAGGAGGGGTTTACTCCGGACCCAAAGTCGCTCGGACGAAACTCGATATTCGTTTGTGGAAATATTAATAGAAAAATATGTTGTAAAAATAAAGTAAATCGGTTTATTAGGAGGGGGGTTTACTCTGGACCCGATTTACCAACTTAGCACTACTAGCCGTAATCTATCTTCACATATAATAAAATTCTAACGGATCGCTGTTTGTACATGCAAGATATATGAGTAAAAATACTATTGGGGGCCTTTATCAATGCAATTGTACCCAAAACAATGATTTATAGAATTGTTGTCTGTTTGCTGTGTCAGACACTCTATACACACTACAGTTAAACAATCCTTAAGAGGTCTAGAGCTTCTTTTAGCAATCGTAGCAGCCTGTATGGTTGATCCCCGATGGCTATACCTCTAATATCGAGTAGGTATAAATCTACTGTAAAGTAGATTGAAAAAAAAAATACCTATACGACGATGTTTAAAATCTAAAATAAACAAACAAGAACCTTCAAGTTTAACTCCTCTGGATTACGGATGGGATATTGAAGATAATATATAAACCTGTAAATGGTTTGACGGAGAACAATTCCGTCGAGTAGTTGATATGATTATTCGAGATCAGCAATTCACTGAAGATATTAAAACTATTTATTTTCTATGCTTTATTAACGTTTAATTATTTTATCAATAACAATAATTAGTATTTTCAGCTGAAAGACACCAAGAAGAGGATGACCGAATTAGTGCGGGGGGGGGTTGATGATTCTGAAGGTGCAGAGTCAGAATCAGAAAACGATTGACTTTCTTTTTATTATTATATTATTAAGTGTCTTTAGTATACTATTATTATTATTATGATTAATTGTATAATACTTTTTTATTACCAATACAGTATTTTATACAAATAATTGACATATTTTTTCATCTTACCTTAATGCAAATACATAATATATTTTAACGTTGATAATAAAAATATTCATTTACAATCAATATATTCAGAAGTTTTAATCAATATAAGCATGTTTTCGCTATTAAATAGTCAAAAACTATATTAAGATTCCTGAAATTTTGTTAGTAGGTAGTATTCGTAATAAGATTGACGAAACAAATTGTCAGCTGCTTATATGTGGGTGGAAAAGTTGTCAGCTGGCGGTATAAAGCGGAGCGCGCGCCATGTGCTCAGCGCTTATACCCCCCTAGCTTACAAGTTTTCCACCAAGATATGAGCAGCTGACAATGTCTTTCGTTAATCTCACTACAAATACTAGTAACCACCAAAATTTCAGCAATCTTAAAATCGTTTCAGAATTTCGTATTTTTGCCAAGTTTAGACCCCCAGCTGACAAGTAGTCCACCGCTGGCCGGCCAGCTGACAAGTGCCAATGATTATTGTATAATATAAGGTGTCTCTCCAAGAAATTTCATGAATCTTAAAATCGTTTCACATTTTCATATTTTTCCGAAGTTTGCAACGCCCCCGCAGCCAAACCCACCGCTACCTAGCCAGCTGACAAGTGGCACTGTCCTAGTTAAGACTTGTACTATCAATAGTGAAAAAATGAAGAATCTTAAAAATCGTTGCATAAAATGTCCGACGGACTATTAGTTATGTGCACGCACAGAAATAAATAATAATATATACGTAAATTAATCAATAAGAGGATGACAAAGTTAAAATTTAAAAAAATATTGAGAGCGGAAACAGAATTTATTTTGATTAAAAACGACCATACTATTATTCGTCTAGTTCATAATACAACTAAAAAACAAAAAAATAAATAACTTTCATAAATCTGCTCAGTTGTAAGTGTAACATATTCTAAGAGTCTGAGGTACAGATTCGAATCCCATATACACCATATTAAACACTTTTGACGGTGGACTTTTTGAAAGAGGTACTCACTTCACCGGGTCAATCCATATTAACTTATCCAATAAAATAATAATAATAATAATAATTTGGTTGCTTGACCGTTTTTAATATATTTTAGCGCGGTTACTTCCTATCTCCATAGGGAGAACCCGCTTATGAGGTTGACCTCATGACGCGATCCGGACGTGCCGACTAGAAACTTTCTCGTTTCAGACCCTATAGATTACGAAAATATAGGTGGCTAAAATTTGTATCTATATATATACATATATATATATATATATATATATATATATATATATATTTATTTATTTATTTATATGCTTGTCTGTTCGCGCTCTAGCAAGCTCAAAAATGGTCCGATTTTGATGAAATTTGGTACAAAAATCCGTCGTCTGATTTGAAAGGTCAAGTTCGTTAGCCAGCAGAATCCGCCTACTGGAAGATAGTGTTTATAGCGAAATTCGCGCAAAAAAATTCGTAACGCTTACGTTTTTGAGTTTATATGCTTGCAGGTACTTGTTTTATATGTTTCTTAAGATAGGAAAACGAATGAAACCATTTTCAAGGCGATATCTCTAACCGTTCCTGAGAAAAGTGGAATCAATGTTTTTGTAAGTCATTATTTTTTTGTGGGTACTTAGAATCGCGGGATTCAGTTGAAATATTTTCTACATCTTGGAAATTAATACCCGATATATTTAAATGTTGGTTATATTTGGAGTTAAGGAAGTATGCGAAAACATTTTTTTTATTAATAGACATGAAAAGTTTTCGGATCTTTATACATTTTTCGTAAATATCTCGATAACGGTTGGGAAATCGTGGTAAGTGGAAGGTGACCATTCGAATGCTTACTAAATGCTCTACAAAAAATGGTCTGAAGCAATATTCGATGGGGCAACGTCAATCAGAGATATAAGCGCTTAAAGCTTAAAAAGTGTTTAAAAAGTCTATTGAAACGGTTTTTCTCTTTGTTTATCTCACTTTGTAGTTGGTTGTTTCTTGTTTTAAATTGCATTTATCAGTAAAATTAGTATAGTAGTATAATAAGCTAAGAAGCGGTGAAAGGTTTTGGTAATAATAAGTTTGGAGTGGCTGTGGTAATCAAGATGGCTGTGGCTAATCATGATGACGTAGTTTGTTTTGAATTCTGTCTATATAACCTTCCTCATAGCCTCCAACTGAAGTTATTGTTATTTCTTATTTTATAGAAAGATTTAACCCACGACAGAATTGAATTTTATTCGCCATAAAGCACAAATTTACAGTTGATTATAACAATAAAACGAATTTGCTAGTAAAACAAGATACTTAAAATGACAATTAATTTTTGGTTGTTTAGAATAGAGCCTTCTGAGCAGTAGTCGAAGAGTAAGTACGTTTTCAGTACATAATTGTATTGACTTATTCAGCCTTCCTCAAGAATGAGGATTAAGAATTATCCGTATTATTCAGTGTAAGTTGGCTACTGTCAGTTTCCTGTAATTTGTGATGCTAATCTATTCCATTTATTCGAGATGTACGTAACCGCGCTAGGATGACGCAGTTCCTTCGAGTCGGTCTTTTATTTTTTCATATGTTTTTACTGCACAAACTGGGAGTCCAAAACAGATTTTTTTTTTTTATTTTTTTTTATCTTCGTGTGGCGGCCAGTTTTGTTTTGAATCACGTAGCGATTTTTCGCTTTGAAGACTTTTCCATTAAATTGATTATCTCTGAACTGTGCTATGAGATTGGAACTGGCATATTTTTTTTCAGAATTGCCTATGCAAATCTTACCAATCTAAATGGTCTCCAAAATTTGGGGTCGAAAATGGAGGAAGTTTCGGTTTACAAAACACAGTCAGCAGAACTGTTGGACGGTTTTAGGGATGTCAAATACAAAAATTTAACAAAGCAACTTTTGATATCTACCGGATCTCATGTAACTACAAGCGCTGATAATATTTTATCAACAACTCATAGAATATTAAAGGCCAGTTTACAAGACCTAATCTCGTGACTCTAAATCAACAAAATGTAAAGCAAATAGCTAAGTTCTATTACTTCAGTTATTTTTATGAAATATCACTTACACATCAATCAGACACATTTTGCCCATATATTTTTCTAGTACTTCTTTAAGTACAAAACCCGAATTTTAATATTTTCGTTTCGAATAATTACCTACCTGGTTATCCAGTTAAAAAAAAAATCAATTTACAATTTTGTTCCCATCCTTAATTATTAATGTAGAATTATAATTTTATTTTCTCTGTAAGTTAAAGTATATGATTTTTGAAATGTATACTTTTTTGTTTGGGGGGCAAGGTTAGATCAGTGGTAGAGCACTCGACTAATAAGCTGGGTTCAAAGCTCGAGTGCACCAAAGATTTTATATTCTGGAGATGGATTCGGAGTCCCTGATCGTCCCTAGGCCTACCCAGCCTTTAATTAATTTATTGATGAGTACCCGCAAAGGGTAAAATCAGGCAGCCGGAGCATAATACTGACCACACAATTTCCTAGTGTGCCTCATGTTCAAGAATCAGATAATACTGCAGTATCTGCTTCTCTGGGCCCTCGTGGCTCGTTAGGGGACTGATTTTCTTTTTATGTTTATACTTTTTTGTTCAATTTAAATTATAGTATATTGTAATTATCGGAAATCCCAGAAGGACACAGTTCTATCTTAGATAAACTAACTATTCCTAAATAAATATTAAATGGCCAAAATAAACTATAATAAAACAAAATACGATTAAATATTAAATAAATTACCACGATAATAAAATATTATCAAATAATGCAGGTTGATTGTCATGGAATATATATATATATATATATATATATATATATATATATATGTACGATACATAGATGTTATATATTTGTATCTGAACGTCAAACATAATTTAAAAATATGACAGTAAATGAATCATCATTATGACAAAATTTAATTATTAGTTATTAGACACAAGAATTATTAAAAACAACTAATATGAACTCTTGAAGTGTTTTACTGAAATATACTTATAATTTGGATAAAAAACTTACATAATATAAAATTTGTAAAACACTAAATATTAAAAACTAAGTGAATATTATTTAATATTCTATTTAATAATTCAGGTTTCTATATTATACTTTTGAGATCTTATATGTTCTATTAGAGCCCTTTTTTTTGTATTAGGTTTAATATACGGCTTTAACAATTTCGCTGACAATGTATCAAGTGCTGCAATATATTATAATGCGGATATTCGGATGCATTTCGATGCAGTCGGGGGCGATAATTTAACATTCAAATTGTATATACAAAATTTACTTTAATATATTAGTATGTATACTTACTTTTAGCAAACGTTGAATATAAATCTGTGAGTAATTATTACTAATAAAGTGTATGACTATATACTACGGGGCTATGGGTATGCTAAGCCCGCTAGACGCAGAGCCACCGGCTGAGAACGGTATACTGAGGGACCAACCCCCTTCGCTATACCCCGCCCATGTCCGCCTTACCACCCCCCTCCCCCTCGCTACGGGGCTTTATAAAAACATGTTTTTCTTTACAGCATAATCCTTTCTTGCCGAGAGAAGGACCGAGCTCTTAAAGAGGTCAAATACCCCTGAGGAAGTGAGGATTGTTTACAAAGCCACTTCAAAGAAATTTAAAACAATAGATAGCAGGATTTATTACATCTCGGAGCGCTTTCTCATCAAATATAAATATTTTAACAGCAATAACTCAAAAAAAAAAAAAATAAATAAATAAATAATGCGTAAGTCATTCTTTTAGGTCTAAAGGCTCACCTCTTCAGGAGATGAAAGTACACCCTGTTATGGTTATAGTTAGAATTTATTAGAACATATGTATTGCATACAGGCTCTTGTTTTTATTATTAAATTTACAAACAGATGTTGGAAGTTGTAAAAAAACGACCGGAACCTCGGTCATACCTAGTTAGGTTACAGGATGGCCGTATACATCGAAGAAATATTATTCACCTAAAACCTTTTGTTCTTAGGGGAGGTGTCTAGCTTGAAGGGGGAGATGTTATGGTTATAGTTAGAATTTATTAGAACATATATATTGCATACAGGCTCTTGTTTTTATTATTAAATTTACAAACAGATGTTATAGAATTTATAATGTAACAGTGTTGTGTTTGTTCCATAAAATATATTTCTTTAATATAACACACCCTACGTCTACGTAACCCACTGGTTAATAATGTAAATGTATTTGTATGTGCGTTAGTGTGTGTGTGTGTGTGTGTGTGTATTCAGGCCATATAATCTACAAAAATAGTCTGATTTTAATGAAAATGCGAAACAAATAATTCTCCTACAAAGAAAACTAAGTTCTTTAACCAGGTAAATCCGTACAAAGAAACAACGTTTTTTCGGCAGAATTCATGCAAAAAAGATCAGGGCTCACGTTTTTTTGGGTTAATAGGGCGAGATAGGTGCCAATGACCAAAGCAGTCGAGGCACCCAAATAATAATAAAAACAAAAAAAAAAAAAAAAAAATAGGGCGACCTGGCATATTGTGTATAGACGTTTAGACTTCAAGGCAATATTTTAAACCGTTTTTACTCACCGGTTCTTTGCGTGATCTTAAACTCCCTAAATAACAGCAACTCTTTTGGGAGCGAATGCTCGACAACTTAAAAAACTTACAACGTTACAAAATATTATTTGAAAATTTTTGTCTCATGTTACACATTCCTGGACAGTGCTTAAACACATTTTAACTAATTTCGTGCCTTACAATATTTTTTTACAGGGAAAAAGTTAAATTCTAAACAGGATATACTAAATGAACATTCACTTTTCGTTTAAAAAACAAACAAAAAAAAAAGTCATTCTACAGCAATGAAATGTAAAAGCTATCTGTAAGATGCCAAGAAATTGTAGATAGCGAAAAAAATATATCATTGACTAAAATATTAAACTGTTTTATGTTTTCAGTGTTTAAAAATTTCCTAAGAATGCGCACGAACCTTTTGACCGACCCATGGAATAAAATAACATTGAATATCTGATGACACCTATCGTATTTCCATACGTGTTCAGAAAATTTTCATGGTCGCATTTTAGAATCGTTCTGATATAACAGCCAACTTATCTTCTGATCTTTTAGTATTGTCTTTTGCGAGGTTGGTGCAAGTTTTAGTCCCAACGGATGTTTATAATTTTTAACGATGTGGTCAAACTTCTTTTGAGATATAAGCTCCTGAAGATGCACCAGAGGAGCGCTAAAAATGTAGATTTGGAGCTGAAGTGATTGGATTTTTTATTATAGACTTTACACCAAATTAAGTAATTTTAGTGATATTAAAGTCCAAAAAAATATAGTTCATCATATATAAGTGTCGGACTATTTTAAAAGCACTTAGACTAACAAGCCAACGGTTAGATCTACGTTGAATGCACCAGTTGCCGTAGATCACCGAAGTTAAGCAACGTTGGGCGTGGCCAGTATCTTAATGGGTGTCCGACTACGTGCTTTTGGCATTATAAAGGGGTGGTTACCTGTACATAGCTCGGCGTTAATAGCTCAATAGTTGATACACCGTTGAACTCGTAAAAAAAAACATTTATAGTGAAGTAAAGTTCGATTCCCAAAATCTGAGACAAGGTATGTTAAGTACCTTCGTCTTTGGTCTTTACTGAGAATCTATAAAGACAAAACTTCAAAGAACGCCAAGAAGCAGCTTTATATCGAATATATCTTCGCCTACCTTCCTAACCACCGGAAAGATAATATTCTGCTAACACAATACGGTATTATTCTGCAACCCTACAATACACCCGTTATTTATCGTCGCCGTATTTACAGCAGTATTGTTATTGTAACTGTTCATTCCCTTTATGATTTATTTCGTGGTGTACCGCTGTCCCGGTTTACATGACTATAGAAATATTCCAATATTCAGTTCTCGTATTAACCAAAAATATTCATCGTGAAATAATTAAGATTCGAAGCTAATTATCTGCTTTAATGAATTCTCTGTGACCCAGCTATTGAGGTGGCTTCCGTGAAAGATTTTTCCGTCTTCTAAATATCATCGGCTCAACTAAGTAGCAAAAACTGCCTACTTAAAAATTCGGGTGTAAATGCATATTTATGTGTCAAATGATATTTGAATTATGGATTACATTTTTTAATTGTAATTGCAAAGCACCTCCCCTCTCCCCCCCCCAAAAAAAAATAATTGAGAAAAGTCAAGTACTTGAATTACAATTAATCATAATTCAATTACAATTCTTGATAAACTTGATATTTTAATTACTGACTATCATAATTGGTGATAAGTACACTTATAATTGAATTACAATTGTAATTCAACTACAATTCTTGGCAATTGATATTTGAATTACATAATTAGTGCTTCAATTACATTACAGGATTACAATGTAATTATTATTCATGTTTTAATTGGATTATTACTCTTGATGTAATTCTAATTCATGAACTAAGAATACAATCGTACAATATAATTCGTATTTCTTAATTGAATTATAATACATAAATATATATAGAAATAGAGTTTATTTACATACATTAATCCCTAACCACTTCTATTTCATTAGTTTTTCTTTGTGCGTGCGCACGTGTATGTGTGTGCATGTGTTTAATGGCGTCTTAAAGGTTGGGCTATTAAAAGTTGGCGGCATATTTCCGTAGTAAATTCCAATCCTTATCCAGCTCCAATCATCCTTCCTCTCCACCAAGACGCCTTAATAGAAAGTGGCCCCGGGATCTAACAAGGCAGTGAAGTGCCGTGGAGTGATAAAAAATCAGTTTAATTACAATAATTGAGAGTGGTATCGATGGATATTTTCTCTCCTCATGATATCAATACCCACGTCTCATTCGCCTCCAATTCTCCCTGCTATTCGCAGGGTGTGTTTGGATGGCGTAAGGTAACTCCAGGTCACCCTAGAATCCTTCCTAACAAGGAAGGCATTAGGCCGAAAACGGGGGACACCTGAGGCGTGGTCAAGCTAGTAGTATCAAATTACATATAACAATCTACTGGGGCCATCAGCACTTCTCATCTTAACTTTGTATTTTTTAATGGTTAATTATATTTGTTTATATAGTCGCTTAAGAATTCTCCTTGAATTAATTCTTTCTGTCAACAACAAATGTCGGAGCTAAAGCAAAACTTATTATCTATATCTACCCTATATACCTATTTACACTAACATAATTGAATTGTTGACTGTAAAATGTCTGTAAATAAATTAATATACATATTTAAGTTTTTATGGTATGTAGTAGATGCATTCTGAGTTTACCGGTAGTCTGACAAGAAATCATATAATATACGGGTTATTCTTTTTGTTTTATGCTTTCTTCAAATTAAATTCTTTCCTGCAAAGAATGACTGCTTTCTTAAAGGATCTTTTGTTTGATAATTATTCTGATGTCCCCCAACCGCTGTTAGTAATTTTTGTAGGAACTGTTGGATGGTGGAAATTGATGTTGTGAAGAATTAAAAAAATCCAAAATTCCCACAGGTATTTTGTTTTTCCAGAACGTTTTTTAGGGATTTAGCCTATAGCATACCCATGCTAAGGTTCTTATTCGGTTGAGGCTTGCTCCTAGACTCCAGAGTCCTTTTTTTTTTTGGACTTTGTTTAATTGTTGTGTTACTATTTCGTTTTTTATAATAATCATTTTATTATGACGCTTCTTAAGATTTGACCACCAGCCAACACGAGTTTAGCTATGTAAATTATGTTGTTGTTTTCTCCGTTTAATCAAGTCCACACTTGTTTTTATTGGTTGTGGTAAGATGATAATTTTTTTTTTTTTTTTGTATCTTTTTTTTCTTCTCTTGTTTATGCATTTATTTTTTATTCATATCCTTTTATAGCCCCCATTTCTTCAATATTTATTTAATTTTTTAATATTTATTTAATTATTTATTTTAAACTATTTAATTATATTCTCATCCCCCTCTGAACATTGTGTCTTCATTGATTCAATCCAATAATTATCGGATTGAATAAATAAATAACATGAATTATAATTTATGTACATATTTACTTATGTTTTATATTATTATTTAAGACTTTACTAATAATATTTGTATTCGTTTTTTATGCTTTTGTTTGTTCTTTATTTATAGTAGTATTTTTAGGTTAAATTTGTTTATTCAACCAAATGTATTTATTTTTATTCTTATGGGACGAAGTCCCAGAATAAAGTATTTTTTTTTTCATTCATTCATAATTTTTACTTTATTTAAGTTGGGTATTTATTCAGTTTTAAATTATTGCCCTCAGAAGGGAGGAGTTGGGAGGGTTGACAAGTGGGAGAGAACTAAGATAACATCAGCATTCTGTGCCCGTTCCCTGACCCTCTCTACCTTACCTAGTCCTAGTCTTGTCAAACCTACTCCCTTACAGGTAGCCTCTAGGCATTTCTAGATCTCTCTGCATTTATTTATCTTCCTACCTTCATTTATCTACATTCAATACATTATTCAGGAGGAATAATATAAATCTATTTGAAATATATCTTTGGATCCAATTTTAAAGTCCCTGTACGTGCTTCCTGTAAACTTATGCATTGTCCGATCCTTATTTGAAGGTGATGTCGTGAGTTTAATAAAACTATATTTTTAATATAAACATGAGTTATATTGCCAACGTGTCGGCTTGAGATTCCAGATTTCTTATTTAAATTGCCCTGATGAAGACTTGAATCACATCTTCGCAAATATACTTAATTTACACCTTTCTTATGTCGTCCCAATGAGCTCATTGCCACTGTTACAGAGCTCAAATGAAATAAATAAATTATTTACATGTTAAAAAATTAATTTCGTTGAGAGCCTTCTGCTCAAATTCAGGAACATAATATGCTTTAGGTCCACTTGACAAACCTATGTATTGTACTGTATAACATACAGTCTTCTTTATCGTACATGGCTACCGCGCATGCGCGAAATCCAGCGGGCACTATTATCTATTTTTTTTTTTTTAATTTAGTCATCGCTAAAGCATATTTATGCTAAAATGCAGTTCTATTAACGTCAAGACTGAACCTGGCTATCTTAAAGTTCATCAATCACTTTTCCATATTTATTTCAGGTTCTATTGAATATTGAATCTTTTCAGAACCTATATCAAGCACTACAAAAAAAAATAATAATAAATAAATAAAAAATTAAAAACATTTTTTGAACAGGTAGTGCGCACGCGCTGCCTTTAGCCCATATGAGGGTAGGCCTAGCTCTCCTCAAGCCACGCACCTTCTGGTCCTATTGTTTGCGGTGAGACTATAGTCACCTCATCATCTACTACTGGGAAGAGGTCGTCAAATAGCTCAACCGCCACCGACCGGACGTTGGATAAAATAATACAAATAATTATTCTTTCTTCTTTCATTATGTATATTTAAATTTTAACGTCCATTGTTATTAACTAAGAATTTTGGGACGGGTTATCTATAAGTAACCACCCTTTTCTAGCCTGGCCACCACCCCATAGTGGGAATCGAACCCACGACCTTTGGCATGGGGTCTTAAGTGCTCACGCCTTAACACTCACGGCCACCGGGCCTCCGTCTTCATTCAATTTTCTCCAAATTGATGTTGGTTTGTGGCATGGAGGCTCCAAACTTGAAGTAAATATTTCAACGATTCAGTTTTTGTGGTTTTTAATTTTTTTTTTGTGGGGGGTGGCCCAATTTAATATTCAATTTGATTATTAACTGGAAGAATGCGTTAGTAAAATTCCCCTTTTTTTTTTTTTTTTTTTTTATTATTTTAGTATCCATTGGAGCCTGTGAAAAAAGTGGCCAATGTGCTCTGAGAGAAGATGGCGATTGCATCTGGTCGTTATTCCGGGCTTTGTCTGGAGTTTTATTGTTGGGTCGTTCGGGGACTCCTGCCTTTTCATAGCTCGCTCGTTATTATTCCATTTCTATCTCTTGTCGTTTTTTTACTGCGGAGTGTAAGTGGACCTTCATTCAGGAGTCAATTCTGCATTCGCAGCTGCAAGCAGATTAATGCATCCGCTCCCAATATGATATCGTCCGACGACCATACGTCGACGGTTCTTGTCGGGACAACGAAGTGAAGCAAAGTCGGCGTGGTCAGCACTGTGATGGGTAATATTCTGGTAACTAAAGATATGTGAGAACTTGTATATAGCCCGGCAAAGCGTATTGACTGCCAGAATATGCTTCATGGACGAGTGTGTATTCCAGTGGTTATATGTAACTGTGTCCTGCATAAAGTAGCAATAAATCTGTTTATGTTTATGATCCCTCTACCATTTTTTATATGGTTTAGAGTGGACCACAGGCGGTGAAGGACTGCAGAGATTTGTACATAGGTTAAATTGAAATTCAGGATTTATTACAGAAGCATAATTCTATAGAGAGGGGTGTAAAGCCAAAACTCAGGAACAATTTATGGTTAGAAGGTTACTTAAATTTTGATTATGGGGAAATGATGAGTGTGATGAGCTGCTGGGGTTGGTTGAGATGAGATGGTTTGCTGGATGATGAAATTAAGAAAGGTGTCTTGAGAATAGTTTGTGCTTAAGCACTCCCTGCTATTTGCTGCATTTTCTTGCTTCTCCAAATCATGGTGAGCTGGCCAACTCCATTTCCTGCTCCCTTCGCTCGGCCTGGGTGGCTAGGATATTTACTCCTCCATAATGTGAGAGTAAAACCTTAGGAAGGAAAAACTTAGTAATCCTCCACACTGCCACACTTTGTCTAGGCGACTATATCTTCAGAACTTGTCGTATCTTGTAGGCTTATACTGCCGCGGGCAGGTAGTTCCCGGGCACACGGCTAGGTGGCAGCACCTGACGGGGTATATTTCGTTGAGCGGCGTTCCGCGAACAAAATCAGTAGTGTATGGCCAAAATAACTTCTTACCTATTTGGTATTTACATGGATGTCCATTAATGTACGTCGTGCTTGATTTCTCTAACCTTGTTGTCAGTCCTGTTGAACAAGGATTCTTGCCATTTATCTCTTACATTTCTCTTAGATAACGCTTGAAAATTCTGAAATGTTATGGAATATACTTCTGTGACTCGCCGTCGAGTTGCTGGTTTAGCTTTTTCAACTGCATTACTTTGTCTTATATCATCTTATACGGGCAAACATTTTTGATTTCAAAAATGTTATTAAAAAAAAATTGAAATTACTTCAAAACAAACGACACGCTCAGGCATGGCGTCGTGGCATATGCGTCCGAAAGATGTGTTCAGCGGGCCCAGCGTCGTGGCATGTGCGTTCAGATAGCTCGGCTTTCATGCTACCCTTCTACTCCGAACCTTGTCCTATACCCTTAGTCTTTGGTTTGGGAACTGATTACGTAATTACCGGTTAGGTTTGCGGGTCGTATGATACTGAATGCGCCCGAAAAATTCCTTTAGCGGGGCCGATGTCGTGGCGCATTTGACACTTTACTAAACTGTAATTAATCCGCTAAAAGTACATCATTTCAAACGTTTCTTCACTTTTTTTTATGTTTGCCGAAATAACTATACAGAAGGAGGACTTCGGCCCTGATGCAAATTTTGTTCGAAGCCATCGGTCATGAAAGTGTTAACAGACCAGTGAGTTGGAATATTTGAACTATTAGGTTAGGCTAGCATCGGTTGTTAAGAATTCTTTTAAAGTACCTTGTAAACAAACTATAATTTAATATTTTCTTAAAAAACAACAAACAAGATCTTCCAAGATTTTCCTTTCCTTGTGAGAACCAAACCCAGAATCTTAGGCGCGCAGTTAAAACTACACCTTAATTCTTGACCAACATTCCTTCAGATTTTTTTTTTTTTTTTTTTTTTTTTTTTTTTTTTTTTTTTTTTTTTTTTTTTTTTTTTTTTTTGCGGCGCATCGAGATCCAGACCAGCCAAGCCGAGCTATTGCAACCCTTCCAAAAAACCCATGGTGCAGAAAGGATTTCCTTCGACGGGCCCATATGAAAAAACTCAACCTGCTGTAGGTGGGATTCGAACCCACATCTCCCACATATGAATCCAAGGCGTTAGCCGTTGGACCAGGAGGAGACTCCAAAACATTATCAGAACACATATACGGATATGCGAAATATATATCATACTATTGATACTAAAGCCTGATGATAGAGTTCCAAGATGAGGAAGCAAGCCTGCATAGACGAGAGGAAGAGAGATGCCGATATAACTTCACCCCTATTATCACTTCCCCTCCCGCTCCTTCTCCTAGGAGGCCGCTTCAATACACCCCGTCTATATTACTCTCATCATTCTACAATATCGATGATATATCCATAGCACACCTAAATACTATAATCAGTATACATAATAGGTACATCATCCGGTTTATGTTTATTATGCAAAAGAATTGAAGAATCGGGTCTTTTTACGAATACCACATCCAGTTACTTTTGAAGTAGCAGTAGTGATTTATAACAGTTACTCGTACTCGCTGATAAGCTTACTGATAAGCTTATAGGTTCTTTGCTGGTTATCTATCAATACTTGACTCGTTATCTACGTTTATAATTCATTTTGGATAATGGCAAGCAATATTTATTAATAAAAAGGTTAATATGATCAAAATCAATTCTCTCAACTATGAAAAAGTTATTAAGCATTAAAGTTGACTGTTTTGCAGGTTATGAAGGATAACAAACAACGATATTTGTAAACAAACATATTTTATTCCTTTTCTCTCTCTCTTTTTTGGATAGTTTACATTTATTAGGCATTACATGCTATGCGTTTCCGCTCGCTACGCTACGCTCCGCTTGCTCAAGAAGATATCAAAACCCTAGTCAATCCAAATCGCAATTAATAGAATTATATTAATTTTAGCGACTCTTGTCTATCCAACTCACTAAAATTAATAGGATTCCATTAATTTTTCGAGTAAGAAACCAATCCCTTTTTCTTTGTCAGGAACATCACGAACTAATTGTAAAAGACTCATTTTTTCTCACTAACATAAGCAGAGCTTTTTCATAAACAAAAGCTAATTCAGTGTTGAAGGTTACTTTACTCCCAGCAAGAACCAATGCAATTGGTCAGCAGAATCCTCCAATAGGAAGGCAAAGGAGTTATGCGCATGCGCTGAATCACTGACACAATCACTACTGCTACTTCAACTGCTAGTAACTGGATGTGGTCTTCGCAAAAAGACCCGAAGAATCCTCACATAGATCCCTTCATTTTCTTCTGGACTTAATATTACAAAAGAAACAATACCCAAGAGAACACAAGCTAGGATGCAGCAACTGTCAGGAAAATCACTTGGATATCTTTACCACCCACAAGATTACGGTTCTCACAACCCATTCCTGTATCAAACACGTGTTGTTTTTTTTTTCAAAAATGTCACGTAGACCTCTTGACTAATGGGGTCCTCATTTTATTTTGTTAGTTTCAACAAATTCTTAAGTAAAATAGCTAAGCTAACCATCGTACTGAGAAAAGTGTTTTAATGAAGACAATATGGTAATACTGAAGGAGAGCGTCCTCAGCACCGATTTTCTTCAAAGTTTGCACTATAACGTATTTTGATGCCCTAAACACGAATCCATTAAAAAAAAGTTGCTCTCAACTAGGAAAGAAGTTATTAAGCACTAAAGTTCACTGTTATGAAAGTTACAAACGATCGCATAAACAAGGTAATTGTAAACTCGCGCATGCGCAATAGTCCTTAATGAAGAAGTGTAATTGAAATTAACTATCAATTATTAAAATTTACCAACACTTATTTATTCAGAAACATTTTTTTAAATAATGAAACATTCTTCAAACTTCTTGTTTCGCTCCTGAAAAGTATTATATAACAGAAATCCCTTAATAATTAGCTAATGCCTTTATGATTTGTTCCTTCTAAGCTTCTCTAATTCCCTCTAAGCTGTAATTAGCTTGTTATTGTTACCGTTATTACAGTTTTTTCAATGGGAGAAGAGACGACCATTTAGATCGGCATTTATCCGAATTTCTCTTTAAACGTGCCTATAAATATGAAGAGCGGATAAATGCTTTTTTCAGTGCGATTGCGGACTTATATCCACCGAACATCGCGTCTGAAGGTGTCTAGGTGGATTAGAAGAATGCCTTGGACGACTTTTGGGCATAGAATTCTTTTAATTTCTGCGAGTTGGATTGACTAGGAGTTTTGATATCTTCTTGAGCGAGTGGAGCGAGCGGAAACGCATAGCACTTATGCCCAAAAGCGACAGTTTACCACCAAGTCAGCTACCACAGGTGAGTCTAAATTTCAATTACACTTCCTCATTAAGGACTATTGCGCATGCGCGTGTTTATATATAAGCTGTTTACCCCGTCTCTTATAACCTCCATAACAGTGAACTTTAGTGCTTAATAAGTTCTTTCCTAGTTGAGAGCAACTTTTTTTTTTCAACGGATTCGTGTTTAGTGCATCAAAATACGCTCTAGTGCAAACTTTGAAGAAAATCGGTGCTGAGGACGCTCTCCTTCAGTATTACCGACAATATATATATATATATATATATATATATATATATATATATATATATATATATATATTGTCTTCATTAAAGCTCTATAGGTCATTAAAGCTGATAGACTTTCTAATACATTCTTAACACTATATTTACCACTGTAGTTACTTGGTACCAGACCTCGTCAATAACGAAAAATATATTTGTTACTAATATGTATAAAGTAACATTAAGTTCATTAAATGTATTCTCTACTTATAGCTACAAAAGTGATAACGTCATTTAGGAAGGCAAATGCTATAGCTAGAACGAATTTTGAATTGAAATTGCACGACCAGTCAAAATTTCTGCTCTGGTAAATCTAGTGTTAATGTTAGCTCTTTGGCGTATTATCGAACGGAATAAAATCCTATTTCATATTAAGTTATATTTTACTAAAAAGTGTAAGAAATACATTATATTCCTATACGGGAATCACCAGCTTACGAGGGGCATGGCTAGTCATTCGTGTATATGAAGATAATATATTTTCGTTAGTTTATATTTTCTTGAAAATATAAAATGATAGAGCTACAGTCAAAATGAGATGTATTACTATTGAAAATAAGCCATAGTGCTAGAAACGCTTAAGGAAAATAAACGTCAATTTGATTTTCAACTTAATTTACCTATAAGGGTCTTAGTAAAGGATATATCAGATAGACGAGGTCATTCATTGTTCGATTGTATAATTTTTTTTTTTTTTTTTTTTAAATAAGAATATATAAAATAATCAAATAGAGAGTAAAATAAATAATCAAAGTCTGAGTATTTCTCAACCTCAAAAAACTAGACTTTGTAAAAAAAAAAAGTCCGTCACGCAGGAGCTGCATCACTAAGCACTTTCCTCAGAATTTGGGTAGTGTAGACTGCTTCCAGAACAATTTGCTTAAAATATCTTACATAAATAAAATAAAAACGTGAATAGTTCTCATTTTGTAATGAGTAACTGATCAATTATTAATTTGCATCCAGAGTTATGTTTACACATGGTACCTACTACACTACGTAATAAATACAAAAATCCTCATATTATCGTATTTTGATCTAACGCAGGAACAGGATACAGTCACTCTAGGGGTGGAAAGCGCTCCTTGCGGCGGCTTTGTGAACCTACGTCTGCCGGCTTTTCTATTCAAATATATTACAAATTAAACCCCCGCTTTCCGATTGACCGATTCAGCTCATTTTTACAACACTTCTTTCTCATGAGTTACCCACGACGTATACAGCATTTCGTTACAATACAGCAGAAATTACGACCGGTATGAGTATATTAGGAATTTGGGTCCGGAGTAAACCCCCCCTTCTAATGAACCGATTTAGTTTCTTTTTACAACACATATTTACCTGTAGATTACCACTACGAATACCGAGTTTCGTCGAAATATACCAAAAATCACGGCTGGTAGTGGCGAATTGGTATTGTGGGTCCGGAGTAAACCCCCCCCCCTCCTAATGAACCGATTTCGTTTATTTTTACAACACATATTTACCTGTGGATTAGCACTACGAATACCGAGTTTCGTCGAAATATACCAAAAATCACGGCTGGTAGTGGCGAATTGGTATTGTGGGTCCAGAGTAAACCCCCCCCCCCCCTTCTAATGAACCGATTTAGTTCATTTTTATATCTCACTTTTCTCTCTATATTAACACTACGAATACCAAGTTTCGTTGAAATATAACAAATATTACGGCTGACATGGTCAAATAAGTGTTTTGGGTTCGGGGTAAACCCCCCCTTCCGGTGGACCGACTTTGGTGGTTAACGAACTCGTTCAATCGTTTGCTAATTGAATGCTATATACCAAGTTTCGTGACGAAAAAACAAAAACTCTGGCCGCTATCGTTAACAGACACACACACATATATATATATATATATATATATATATATATATATATATATATATAGATAGATATATATAAATTTTAACGGGGGTCATTTTCGGTGTCTACTAGGTAGGATCGATAAAGATTTGAAGAAATTTTTCAAAAATTCCGTCATGAGTCCAACCTCAATAGCTACTTTCCTTCGGAGGAAAGTGCTAAAAAACAACAATTGTCCGAAAATGTTTATTAAAATTATCTTTCACATCTTCACATCCATTTTGATGCCTCAGACACTAAGATTAATTGACTAAGTAAACAGGCTACAAGGGCCATGTCTAAACTGATATCTTCGCGGGGAGCATCAGCTGTTAAAATCGAATAAGTCCATAGATTAAAATATATTGAAAGCGGAACGCCACCAATAGGATCGACGCGCAGGAGCTGAGTCATCTTAGCTGGAAATTTTCATGGATAAACGTATTTTATTGATAAACAAATTCCAATGCTTATTCATATAAAACCAGTATAAGCCCGATATTTCGGCGATAAAATGGCCCCATTCCTGAGATAAGGCGGAAATTACCCAATCATGCCCCTTGGCACCCCTCGTACGCAAGGAACACTATTATAAAAATCAAATAAAGGCTCATTTTTGTGCTCATTCGTGTCGACAAACTCATTTTAGTACTAAAAAGAACAAAAAAATAAAAACGCATAAAATAAAAGTTTAGGATTAAGAACGTTCAATGGAATGAAACGAACACTTTTAAAACTTTAATCATAGTATTAATATTCATTTCTTGATATTTGCTCAGAATCAGCCCACACATACATATAAAATAAAAGTTTAGGATTAAGAACGTTCAATGGAATGAAACGAACACTTTTAAAACTTTAATCATAGTATTAATATTCATTTCTTGATATTTGCTCAGAATCTGCCCACAAATACATATAAAATAAAAGTTTAGGATTAAGAACGTTCAATGGAATGAAACGAACACTTTTAAAACTTTAATCATAGTATTAATATTCATTTCTTGATATTTGCTCAGAATCAGCCCACACATACATATAAAATAAAAGTTTAGGATTAAGAACGTTCAATGAAATGAAACGAACACTTTTAAAACTTTAATCATAGTATTAATATTCATTTCTTGATATTTGCTCAGAATCAGCCCACACATACATATAAAATAAAAGTTTAGGATTAAGAACGTTCAATGGAATGAAACGAACACTTTTAAAACTTTAATCATAGTATTAATATTCATTTCTTGATATTTGCTCAGAATCTGCCCACAAATACATATAAAATAAAAGTTTAGGATTAAGAACGTTCAATGGAATGAAACGAACACTTTTAAAACTTTAATCATAGTATTAATATTCATTTCTTGATATTTGCTCAGAATCAGCCCACACATACATATAAAATAAAAGTTTAGGATTAAGAACGTTCAATGGAATGAAACGAACACTTTTAAAACTTTAATCATAGTATTAATATTCATTTCTTGATATTTGCTCAGAATCTGCCCACACATACATATAAAATAAAAGTTTAGGATTAAGAACGTTCAATGGAATGAAACGAACACTTTTAAAACTTTAATCATAGTATTAATATTCATTTCTTGATATTTGCTCAGAATCAGCCCACACATACATATAAAATAAAAGTTTAGGATTAAGAACGTTCAATGGAATGAAACGAACACTTTTAAAACTTTAATCATAGTATTAATATTCATTTCTTGATATTTGCTCAGAATCAGCCCACAAATACATATAAAATAAAAGTTTAGGATTAAGAACGTTCAATGGAATGAAACAAACACTTTTAAAACTTTAATCATAGTATTAATATTCATTTCTTGATATTTGCTCAGAATCAGCCCACACATACATATAAAATAAAAGTTTAGGATTAAGAACGTTCAATGGAATGAAACGAACACTTTTAAAACTTTAATCATAGTATTAATATTCATTTCTTGATATTTGCTCAGAATCAGCCCACACATACATATAAAATAAAAGTTTAGGATTAAGAACGTTCAATGGAATGAAACGAACACTTTTAAAACTTTAATCATAGTATTAATATTCATTTCTTGATATTTGCTCAGAATCTGCCCACAAATACATATAAAATAAAAGTTTAGGATTAAGAACGTTCAATGGAATGAAACGAACACTTTTAAAACTTTAATCATAGTATTAATATTCATTTCTTGATATTTGCTCAGAATCAGCCCACACATACATATAAAATAAAAGTTTAGGATTAAGAACGTTCAATGGAATGAAACGAACACTTTTAAAACTTTAATCATAGTATTAATATTCATTTCTTGATATTTGCTCAGAATCAGCCCACACATACATATAAAATAAAAGTTTAGGATTAAGAACGTTCAATGGAATGAAACGAACACTTTTAAAACTTTAATCATAGTATTAATATTCATTTCTTGATATTTGCTCAGAATCTGCCCACACATACATATAAAATAAAAGTTTAGGATTAAGAACGTTCAATGGAATGAAACGAACACTTTTAAAACTTTAATCATAGTATTAATATTCATTTCTTGATATTTGCTCAGAATCTGCCCACAAATACATATAAAATAAAAGTTTAGGATTAAGAACGTTCAATGGAATGAAACGAACACTTTTAAAACTTTAATCATAGTATTAATATTCATTTCTTGATATTTGCTCAGAATCAGCCCACACATACATATAAAATAAAAGTTTAGGATTAAGAACGTTCAATGGAATGAAACGAACACTTTTAAAACTTTAATCATAGTATTAATATTCATTTCTTGATATTTGCTCAGAATCAGCCCACACATACATATAAAAGTCCGTCACGCAGGAGCTGCATAACTAAGCACTTTCCTCAGAATTTGGGTAGTGTAGACTGCTTTCCAGAACAATTTGCTTAAAATATCCTACATAAATAAAATAAAAACATGAATAGTTCTCTTTTAATTTTGTAATGAGTAACTGATAAATTATTAGTTTGCTTCCAGAGTTATGTTTACACATGGTACCTACTACACTACGTAATAAATACAAAAAAACCTCGTATTATCGTATTTTGATCTAACACAGGAACCGGATACAGTCCCACTAGCGCTCCTTGCGGCGGCTTTGTGAACCTACGTCTGGCTGGCTTTTCTATTGAAATATATTACAAAGTAAACCCCCCTTTCCGATTGACCGATTCAGCTCATTTTTACAACACTTCTTTCTCATGAGTTACCCACGACGTATACCGCGTTTCGTTACAATACAGCAGAAATTACGACCAGTATGAGTATATTAGTAATTTGGGTCCGGCGTAAACCCCCCTCCTAATGAACCGATTTAGTTTATTTTTAGAACACATATTTACCTGTAGATTACCACTATGAATACCGAGTTTCGTCGAAATATACCTAAAATCACGGCTGGTAGTGGCGAATTGGTATTGTGGGTCCGGAGTAAACCCCCCCTCCTCATGAACCGATTTAGTTCATTTTTATATCTCACTTTTCTCTCTATATTACCACTACGAATACCAAGTTTTGTTGAAATATAACAAATATTACGGCTGAAATGGTCAAATTAGTGTTTTGGGTTCGGGGTAAACCCCCCCTTCCGGTGGACCGATTTTGGTGGTTAACGAACTCGTTCAATCGTTTGCTAATTGAATGCTATATACCAAGTTTCGTGACGAAAAAATAAAAACTCTGGCCGCTATCGTGTTAACAGACATATATATATATATATATATATATATATATATTTGCATATATATATATAAATTTTAACGGGGGTCATTTTCGGTGTCTACTAGGTAGGATCGATAAAGATTTGAAGAAATTTTTCAAAAATTCCGTCATGGGTCCAACCTCAATAGCTACTTTCCTTCGGAGGAAAGTGCTAAAATAAAATGAAATGTTATTTTGATGACAAGGTGAAGAGTATAAACTAATAAGGGGTGACTATTACTTTTTAGAAAATTTTTTTCATGATTTATAATGCAAATTTCATACCCATTAACCCACTCCCCTTTTGAAATTAAAATATTTTACTTAAAAAGAAAAGGCCTTAACATTTATCTTAAAATGATTGGTAATCTTACACTGACTACCGTGAAATCTATAATACCGATATGGTATTCACCATTTCTTTTGTAGCCAAATACCCTTTCTTTTTGTAGTTTTGTTGTAGTCAGACATTTGTTTTGTAGTATTTCTTTAAAAGGAAGACAGAGAAGGCATATATATTTCGTTCTAGAGACAAGAACCTGTGTATCTACAGAGAAATGAATTGTTTTACTAAGGTACCTGCGGCTGGATTGCATGATATTAGCCAGTCAAGTTCAAGAGTTCATCGCGAGTGGAGTGAAAGTTTTAAAAATTATTTTAATAATATGTACAATTTAAAATATGCAATATTAAAAATTGTACGTATTATTATATCTACAAATAATAAGGGTTTTCAAATACATAAGGGACCGCTTCTAACTGAATTCTCTAATCCAACTATACCACGGTCCCGACCACGCCGGATACGGAGAGTCTAATGTAGATGTGTGTATGTGTGTATGTATGTATATATATTTATTCTTTGTAAGAATAGTACTCCAATTTTCTTTGTACTATTTTATTTTTTGTACGCCCTACATGTTTCGTGGCCTTTATGCCACTTCCTCAGGGGCCATTACATCCCCATGTGTGGTTAGCTCGCCACCCATACTAATACTGTATTAGTATGGGTGGCAAGCTAACCACACATGGGGATGTAATGCCCCTGAGGAGGTGGCATAAAGGCCACGAAACATGTAGAGCGTACAAAAAATAAAATAGTACAAAGAAAATTGGAGTACTATCTTTTGACCTGGGCCATATATAAAGAATAAATAATTATACGTAAATAAAGGTCAGAAATACGTGGAAAATAATATATATATATATATATATATATATATATATATATATATATATATATATGTGTGTGTGGGGGGGGGGGAGGTTAGCTCAGTGGTAGAGCACTGGACTCATAAGCTGGAGGACCTGAGGTCAAATCCCGAGCATAGGTTCTAGGGTTGGATTCGGCCTCCCTAACCGTCCCTAGGCCAACCAGGCTTTAATTAATATATTTTATTTTTTTAACCTTCATACAGTTTTTAATAAAAACTGTAATTATCTATTTATCTATCCACGGAGCTTCAAAACGGCAAGGTGATTTCCTCATATAAAAATAATCAATAACAACTTTTTATTGGTAATTTAAGTGTAAGCAAATCACCTGCAAGCTCCGTGAATAAATAAATAAAGAATAAATTAATTTATTAATGGAAGAAAATTCCTCGCTGCCCCTAGGATGTAGAAGCTAATGGTCCAGATGTCGATGCCCGTAAAAAATAAAATAATGATGATTTGATAGTTAGCCGTCGAGGTGATAAGTAAAGATGGAATGGTTGGGATTCGGCTAAATAAATGATTTTGTTTTTAAAAAATCTATATTTCGGACGTTTCGGCTACTCATTGGTAGCCTTCGTCAGCTAAAATGACAAAAAAAAAAAGAGAAATTAATACAAAAACAGAAAAAAAATTTTATAATTGTGATAGGTAACAGAACTATAGATACAATTAACTTATAAAAGAGCATATCGTCTTAAATTCTTAGAATGAAAAAGTAAAAAGGTACAATAATTGATTTTAATAGTAATTAGTAACATTAATTGATTTTACAAAGAAATAAGAAACTACATACCAATGACAAATATAGTAGCTAATAGTAACATTAATAAATTTTACAAAGAAAATAAGATACTACATACCAATGGAAATGCCGAGCGGCAGAGGAAGACCAAGGTTGGCAATTAAGTAACCATTGTGAAAGTGTCTAAGGAGAAAGGAATCTACTGGGGGTATATGTAGATGAAAAGAGCAGGTGGTGGGAGCTCGGTAGGGATCAAAGGCCTGTTTATGACATTTTATGACAGGAAAGGAGAAAAAGGTGTTAATGGAAGGTTTTTTTAAAACAAAATCATATTGAGGTTTATTTCGCCAAATCCCAACCATTCCATCTTTACTTAAAATAAAATAATAATAATAAAAGCCACTGCGCACGCGCGAAAGCCAGTGGACACTTTTTTGTAACGTTTGTTTTACAGTTTAGTCATCGCTAAAGCATATTTTTGCTAAAATGGGTACCTTGGCGCTAGTAATCTAGCAGTCGAAAGCAGCAGAGGGTAGTGACCACACTATCTCCCTAGTGTGCTGAATGGTCATGAATCACATACCTCTATAGTATCTGCCCCTCAGTGCACTCGTGGTCTGATATCTAAATGTATGTATGTATGTATATGTATATGTATAAATATATATATATATATATATATATATATATATATATATATATATATGTATATATATATATATATATATACAAAGATAATCGTGACTACTAATTGGTCCATCCGGAACAATATACAAGCTTCAGTTTGACGGTCAGCGAAGAATTTCATTTATTTAAAGTTTTACATTGTTAGGTTAACAAGTTTACTGTGGAGTGGCTGCATGGGACCCCCCCCCCTCCCCCTTTCAGACACATTCGTAGCTTTGAAGTTAAGCCAACTTTGAGGGTATTAGTTCCGGTGTATTTGGCTCCCTTCCTCAACTCCTCCCAATCATATACTATTCGTTTACTCAATGAGTTAGATGGTGTCACAAGTAGGTTTTTGATTTCTTTACTACAAAAATAAGAATCGAGTTGAAAATGTTTCAAATGTTTGCGACATTTCGCTTATGTTTGGGCTAGAAGTTATATCTAATATATATTTGTCAAATACCACTCACTCACTCACTCACTGACCTATCATCCCTCAGCCCAAACCGCTCGACAGAAAAATTTGAAATTTTGCATGGACACTCCCCATAGAACGTAGACGCTCGCTAAGAAAGGATTTTTTGATATTCGATTTTTTAAGTATGTTTATAGGGGTTTAAAGTTTTAGTTGGTTAGAGCAGGCAAGCCTAGGTAGTATGCCTAGGACGATAAAGAACAGCTGTTACCGTACATTATTTATTTATTTAAATTTTACCGTCCATTTATTATTAACTACGAATTTTAGGACGGGTTATCTATAGGTTACCACCCTTTTCTAGCCAGGATAGGGGTGATGCCTTTTCTTTTTTTCGAAAGAAAAGCCACCAGCCCTAGTGGGAATCGAACCCACGACCTTTGGAACGGAGTGTTAAGTGCTCACGCCTTCACCCTCAAGGCCATCGGGTCTCCTACCGTACATTATCTATTTCATAGTATTATTTTTAATTGAGGTTAAACTACGATGGAAAACCTTGAATTACTAAAAATAAACTGCAATTTTGATCGTCATAGAGTTTACGCCCTGGTAATGGTCCATCCGAGGTAATAATATCCCGAACCACTTGATACAAAAATTTGAAATTTTGCACGGACAATCCGTTTAGAATGTAAACACTCGCTAAGAAAGGTTTTTTTGATATTCAAATGTTTAAGTAATTTTAGGGGGGGTTTGAATTATTAAGAAGTTCCTCATCGGCTCAAAAATGGCCCAATTTTGATGACATTTGGTACAAAAATCTTTCTTCTCATTTGAAAGGTCAAGTTTATTAACTAGCTGACTCTGTTTACTGGAACATGGTTTTTGGAGCAACATTTGCGCGAAAAAATCGGAACGCTTACATTTCCGAGTCCATATGCTTGCAGGTACGACGAATGAAATCATTTTTAAAGCGATTTCTGTAACCGTTTACGAGAAACATTGATAGAAATACTTTTCCAGGCTAATTTTCTGTTTGGGTATTCAGAATCGATGGTTGGTTCACTTGTAACTTGTACCAGATATTTGGCATTCATCTAATCTAAGATATTTATACTTTGGTGTCGTTTGGAGGTAAGCAGTATATGGAAAAAAATTGTATTAATGATGATACAAAGTTTTCGGATCTGAGTATATTTTCTAAAAAATCTCAAAAACGGTTGGGGTATCATAGTAAGTGGAAGGCGGCTATTCGAAAGTTTACTAAATTCTCTACAAAAAAGATTCTGTTGTAATGTTCGGCAGGGCTATGTCAATCGAAGAGATAAGTACTTAAAACTTCAAAGGTGTTAGTTTTATTCTTTTCAACGTGTATTTGTCCCTGTTTACATAACTTTTTAAGTGGTTGTTCTATTTTTCTTTTTTTACTCCCCAACGTAAACAAGCTCGGTTACCTCTACATGGTGGTTCCTGGGTAACTTTAAAGCCCGTGCAATAATAAGCTGTAAAAAATTATGTATTTTAATTATACCTTATTTAACGCATAAAAACTACTTATCGGCCGTGGTGAAGCACGGGTAGTCAGCTAGTTTTAAATAAAAGGCCGACTCGTAGAAACCTCACCTGAGCGCGTTTTCGTTCATATCCCTGGTAATAGAGATGGGCAATCTGAATCAATCTTTAGGTAAAACTGAAGTTTAGCGTCCTCAAAACCGATTTCTTTAACATTTTGCACTACAACGTATTTCAATGCACTAAACACGAATAGGTTAAAAAAAAAAAAAAATCGTTTTTAACTAGGAAAGAAGTTATTATGCACTAAAGTTCACTGTTAGGAAGGTTATAAAAGTAGGCGTAAACAGCGTATTTGTAAAGATGCGCATGAGCAGATATGTTACATTGGGAAACAAAGATCTCTCATTTGAATTGTCCATAAACCATTTATTCAAAAATATTGTCAATTTTAAGGACATCCTCACCCGTCGTTATCTGTCGCTTGTGGGCATACGTGCTATGCGTTTCCACTCGCTACGCTCGCTCAAGAAGATATCGAAACCCTAGTCAATCCAACTCGCTAAAACTAATAGAATTCCATTAATTTTAGCGAGTTGGATTGACTAAGGTTTTCATATCTTCTTGAACGAGCGTAGCGACCGGAAACGCATAGCATGTTTGCCTAAAAGTCGTCCTAGACATTCTTCTTATCCTCCTAGACATCCTTCTTAGCTTTCTCCTCCTTCAGACGCGATGTTCGGTGGATATAAATCCCCAATCAAAACGAAAAATGCCTTTAAGCGCTCTTCATATTTATGAGAACGTTTAAAGAGAAATTTGAGTAATTCTTCTCTATTGTGGACGAGAATAATAAATTCGTGCAACTTCATTGCTTGTTTTTTATAAAATAAAAGTATGTTGACAATCAAACTTCAGGAGGCGCGAATTAAAACGAACTAATAATCATAAAGGCATTAGCTAATTATTAAGGGATTTCTGTTATATAATACTTTTCATGAGCAAAACAAGAAATGTAAAGAATGTTACATTATTTTAAAAAATGGTTGTGAATAAATAACTGTTGGTGAATTTAAATAATTGATGGTAAATTTCAATTACACTTCTTTATTACGGACTTTTCCATACCCGCGCATGCGCATGTTGACAAATTTAGTTGTTTACATTAGCTCTCATAAGCCCCAAACAGTGAACTTTAGTGCTTAATAACATCTTTCCCAGTTGAAAGCGAACTTTTTTTTCAACGGATTCGTTTGTTTTTTGTTTTTTTTTGTTTTGTTTTTACGGCGCATCTACATCTGGGTCATTAGCGCCTAATACGTTATTGTACAAAATTTGAAAGAAATCGGTTTTGAGGACGCGAAACTTCAGTTCTACCCGATCTTTTTAGCACGATATATCGATTTTTTTTAATTGATCTCGTAGGGCTGATCTTTTAATGAATCGATCTTCAAGGGCCGATCTTTTAAAGAATCCATCTATCTAGAATTCCTTAAAATAAAGTGTTTTTTAGCATAAATATGCTTTAGTGATGACTAAACAGAAAAAAAAAAAGTTACAAAACCGTGTCCGCTGGCGTTTACGCGTAATTCAAATAATTAATCTCTATCCAGAACCCTTGCACAGCCTTCTCACACATCAGCATCCCCAGTCAGAGCACTTCTTGGTAATACTCACAAAAATAATGGGTGTTTCTAAATGACATCTTGGAAACATAATTTTTTTAAATTTTAACGTATATTTATTACGACGAATTTTAACCTTTGCTGGTTAAACTGCCGTATGGCGGGAACTGCGCTGTAATAAACTGGACAAAATTATATTTATTTATAAGGCTTCGAAACTTTGGGGACTTGCCTGAACACACAAAATTATATAGTAGCGTTAATTTTGATGAGACATTATTTAATGCAATAAAATAGTAGCGGTTAATTTTGATGAGACATTATTTAATGCAATAAAATAGTAGACATCCATATCGATGAACGATCCATATCGAAGATCGATCAATATCGAAGATCGATCCATATCGATGATCGATCCATATCGAAGATCGATTCTTATCGAATATCGATCCATATCGAAGTTCGATCCATATCGAAGTTCGATCCATATCGAAGATAAATCTGTATTGTAGATGAATCTACTGAGCCTGGAAGACCGGTCTTTTGAATCGTTCTGAACTCGCCGATATTTTCATTTGGATTCGATCGACGTAAGTGCTATTCACGCTAATTTGGCCCCGTGTACAACCTTGTTCCGGTGAACGGATTCTGCTGGTTAACGAACTTGAACTTTCAAATTGGACCGAAGATTTTTGTACCAAATATAAAAAATGATAAGGAACCCATTCGTTTCAGCTGGCTGAAAAAAAAAGTCCGTCACGCAGGAGCTGCATAACTAAGCACTTTCCTCAGAATTTGGGTAGAGAAGACTGCTTTCCAGAACAATTTGCTTAAAATATCCTACATAAATAAAATAAAAACATGAATAGTTCTCTTTAAATTTTGTAATGAGTAACTGATCAATTCTTAATTTGCTTCCAGAGTTATGTTTACACATGGTACCTACTACGCTACGTAATAAATATAAAAAACCTCATATTATCGTATAGTGATCTGACGCAGGGACAGGATACAGTCCCTCTAGTGGTAGAAAGCGCTCCTTGCGGCGGCTTGGTGAACCTACGTCTGGCGGGCTTTTCTATTGAAATATATTACAAAGTAAACCCCCCTTTCCGATTGACCGATTCAGCTTATGTTTACAAGACTTCTTTCTCATGAGTTACCCACGACGTATACCCCGTTTCGTTACAATACAGCAGAAATTACGACCAGTATAAGTATATAAGTAATTTGGGTCCGGAGTAAACCCCTCCTCCTAATGAACCGATTTAGTTTATTTTTACAACACATATTTACCTGTAGATTACCACTACGAATGCCGAGTTTCGTCGAAATATACCAAAAATTACGGCTGGTAGTGGCAAATTGGTATTGTGGGTCCGGAGTAAACCCCTCCCCCCTCCTTATGAACCGATTTAGTTCATTTTTACATCTCACTTTTCTCTCTATATTACCACTACGAATACCAAGTTTCGTTGAAATATAACAAATATTGCGGCTGACATGGTCAAATTAGTTTTTTGGGTTCGGGGTAAACCCCCCCTTCCGGTGGACCGATTTTGATGGTTAACAAACTCGTTTAATCGTTTGCTAATAGAATGTTATATGCCAAGTTTCGTGACGAAAAAACAAAAACTCTGGCCGCTATCGTGTTAACAGACATATATATATATATATATATATATATATATATATATATATATATATATATATATAAATTTTAAAGGGGGTCATTTTCGGTGTCTACTAGGTAGGATCGATAAAGATTTGAAGAAATTTTTCAAAAATTCCGTCATGAGTGCAACCTCAATAGCTACTTTCCTTCCGAGGAATGTGCTAAAAACCCTGTATCCTTTTTGTCAGCGTTTCCTAATTATTTCTCTCAAGATCAATGCATATTTGAATCCTCTATTTCAGAAACCCAACTGACATTTTTTTCGAAAATGATATTATTATTGATTATGAATGTCCAACTATATAATATATTGAAATATCAATCCTCTAAATAGGTTTTATTTTGTCTCGAAATTTCCGTTTATTGCAGAAACCCGTCAAGTGTAATCGCATGACAGGTTTCTGCAGTAAATGTTGTGTTAGTCTTATTTCGTGTTCATATTTGATCATAGATGTAACCACTTTTTGAATAAGGCGAGTCCAAGAAATTTACACAGGAGGCTTTCTTTATGATTCCAAGTGGAACTAGCATATGATTCTTTTCAGTTAAGGTCCTTCCGGAAAAACAAAAATCATTGTATGATGAGATTCTCGATGAATCTTTGTGAGAGAGGAATATTCGAAACTGTTCGTCACTACTTCCCAGTCAGGGGTCACTCATTGCTAACCTGTGATCGAAATTTGGCTGCATAAAACGTGTTGTTCGAAGAATTGTCAGAGTTTACACACCAAATCAGTATGCTGAGATGATTCTTAAATCAAGGAGCTTTACTGTTCGCCAAGTAACGAACGACAGAAGATCTATACTTTTAATACTTGGTGGCCAAATGATTACAAGAAGAATGTCAACTCTGATGAAACCTCTGGGAAGAGAATTCGAAAAGAAGACAGGATCCCATTTAATGTATCCACTTACATTAGAACAAAATTGACTGAGCGAAAGTGGCTCCTAAGCACTTTATTTACTGTTTCATCTCCACAACGTTCACGCTAAAAACATCTTCTGGAGTTGCGGAGCCAATAAGTATCGCATTAACATCTAGAATGATAGAGGTCAACGCAAAGAAAATAAATGACCCGAAGAAGTTGGCCAAGTATACCTCAGGCTTTGATGTAATCCTCCATTGGCCTACAACTCCAGCCGCCAGCAATATCCACCTAGCGTATGACGATGAGAAGAATAAAAATTCAAACCATAGGCTTGGCCTATATCAATAGACAACATGTTTTCCTTTATCAAGTTCGATTATTTGTTTATTTTGTGTTGCACATTTAATTGATATTCCAATTATTTTATATTTAATTTAAACATAACGGTAATATGCCTTTTGATATTAAAAACCTTCAACTGCTTTTCAAAATCAATATTATAGTCAAAAACAATTTTTTTTTAGGTAAATATATTCATTTTATTGCAGAAACCCGTCAAGTACAAAAACTTTAAATTTTTTTTGTACAAAAAGTAAAGGTTTTAAAACTAAACCCAAGCATTATGTGGTTTTGCAATACAGTAATAAACACTTCAATTTTTTTCCAAGCCAAAAACTTTAATAATTTTAAAATTAGGAAGTTTTTTTTAGTTTTCAGAAAAATTAAAAAAGTGCACTTGATGGGTTTCTGAAATAAACGATTCATTTAAGGAATACAGCTCGACTTCAATTCCTTCCTACTGATAACATTACCAACTGGAGCAGATGGTGTCTTATATACAATTGAGCTTTTAAACAGCATAACAAGTTGTCTATAAATAAACTTCTTTATGGTCCATAAATAAACTTCATAACGATCAATAAATTTAAAATGTAGAAGTATAATACCTCTTGGATTCTGAACAAATTTTAAATATTCTAAACAAGATTTTACAATGTATAAATTCAAAGGTAAGAGTGGAAGGAAAAGTCCAATATGGAATAACTTTCTAACTTCAGCTTGACTACCTAATTACCATATCAAGGTCTGTTATTAACAGCAGAAATAGCAATATCTGGAAATTATTCTATCAGAACTGATTCCAGAATTTTAAGAGAGTTCACATAGATGAGCTTAACCCTCAAAGAGCTGAGAGTTGACCGGGCCTACCAATCCTTCGGTGCAGTAAGCCCACAATGAAATAATTGCCCTGGGTGCGGCATGCTTTTCTGTATGTCTTATATTTATTTTCCCTCCTCCTTTTTATCCGGACTGTGGGCAGCAGTAAAATATTCAGGTATTTATATTATTTAAAATTGTACATGATTTTCCCCTCCCTGTTTAATCTATACACTTTTTTTATAGATTATTTTTAATTTAATAATTTTAGCGCGGTTCCTCCCTCCCCCATAGGGAGGAACCCCGCTTATAACACGTTGATCTCATGACGCAATCCGGAAGTGCCGACTAGAAAATTTTGCGTTTCAGAACCCCTAGAGACCGAAAATAATAGTGGTTAAAATTTGTGTATATATATATATATATATTTTTTTTTGCGCGAATTTCGCAAAAAAAAATCGTAACGTTTACGTTTTTGAGTTCATAAGCTTGTAAGTACTCGTTTTATATGCTTCTTGGACTAGGAAAATGAATGAAACCATTTTCAAGGCGATAGCTTTAACCGTTTTCGAGAAAATTGGAAAAATAGTTTTTGAATACCGTTTTTGGTTTGGGTACTTAGAATCATGGGATTCAGTTGAAACATTTTCTACATGTTCTACATTCATTAAAACTAATATGATGAAATTTTGGTTACGTTTGGAGTTAAGGAAGGAATAAAATAAATATTTTATTAACAGACATAAAAAGTTTTGGGAACTTCGTATACTTTCCCTAATATCTCGAAAACTGTTTGAAATATTGGCAAACCGAGGGTTAAGATGCGAAAGCTTACTAAATGTTCTACAAAAAAGATTCTGAAACAATTTTTGATTAGGCGATGTCAATCGGAGAAATACATGCTTAAACTTTGAAGTAATTGATTTCGTTCATTTGAACGGTTCTTCTTGTTTGTTTTTATTCCTTGTTATTTTTTCATTTCTTATAGTAGAATAATGTATTTGACAATAAAACAGATTAATTAAAATAAGAAAAACAATTCATTGCTAGAAATATATCAGGCTGTACCGTATGAAATGTCAGTTTTGGATTTGCCGATTTCCTTCAAATGACTTGAAACTGTCGAGGCTCCTACTCCGAGTTCTTTGGCATGTTCCCTAGTGTTTGTAATTGCTTATAGTAGTCAAATGTATTTGTCAATAAAACAGGACACGTATAATTAGAAACAATATTCAACTTCACACAGTTAGATACTATGAGGGAATAGAGAGTCCGTTCACAGCCTGTAGGTCCACAAAAAATGTACCTGCTACGAGTTAATCCTCAAGAGTTGTAAATATACCCCAGGTATCTGCCGACACAAATACAAAGCCTAGTTTGGTTTTGCTACATACAATCATGGGATCCAGTTAAAACATTTTTTGCATGTTTGAATTTCATCAAAACTAACAAGTTAAACTTTTCATTACGTTTGGAGTTAAGGAAGGGTTAGAATAAAATATTTTATGAACAGACATGAAAAGTTTTGGGAACTTCGTTTACTTTCATTAATATCTCGAACGCGGTTGGGAAATCGTGATAAGTGGATAGAAATTATTTGAAAGCTTTATAAATTCTCTACAAAAAAGATTCTGAAACAATTTTTGACTAGGTGATGTCAATTGGAGAAATAAGTGCTTAAACTTTGAAGTAATTGATTTAGTTTATTCGAACGGTTCTTTTTGTCTGTTTTTATTCCTTGTTATTTTTTAATTGCTTAAAGTTGGATAATGTATTTGACAATAAAACAGATTAAGTAAAATAAGAAAAACAATTCATTGTTAGAAATATAGCTTGCCAAGAGAAAGAGATTCGATGACGTCTTTTGAATATTTTCAATTGACTTTATTCTGTTACTAAAATTAATTATTATTCAGGTGCATAATCTAAATAGTTTACCAAACATGATATAACAACAAGATGTATCGTTATATTTATCTGAAACATAAGGCTTTACCTTTTAGAAAAATTAAATGCCAGGATAGAATTTGAACACAAATCCACGCATTTTATGCCCGTGTGCCTTGCCACAAGGGGGCTTCATATCGCAGCATGAAAAATCAACGCTACTAAGTATAGCGGCATTTTTGTCTGAGTCCGACAATGTTATTGGCATATAAGGCTTAAAGTCGGATTTAAATTTACTAAACCGCTGCACAGATACTACAAAAAGTTTTAGATTTATTAGGAAAGTTAACATTTAGTGCCCGTTCCATCCGTCCCTGAACTCAAATCCACCCGTGCCTTGCCTATTAAGACTGAAATCACAGCATGGAAAGCCAATGCACTCTGTACGCAATTTACATTTATTTCAGTGTATTTTGGGGGCGAGGTTAGCTCAATGGTAGAGCACTGGACTAATAAGCTGGAGGCCTGAGTTCAAATCCCGAGCAAGCACTAAAGATTTTTTCTTCTAGTGTCTTCGTTCATGGGTTGAATTCGGCCTCCCTGACCATCCCTAGACCAACCCAGCCTTTAATTAATTTAATAATGGGTACCTTGGGTGCTAATGACTCTAGCAGCCGAAGCGGCCAAGGGGAAAATCAAGCGGCCGGGGCATAGTACTGACCATACAATCTCCCTAGTGTGCCGTATGGTCATGGATCAGATACCTCTATAGTATCTGCCCCTCAGGGCCCTCGTGGCCTGTTGCGGGACTGATTTTTTTTTCAGTGTATTTTACATTAATATACTAAATTAAAGTCCTATTATGGGATCCTACTCTGAGCCTCAAATGGCAATAATTTACTCCAGCTTCTGATTAGTAAAAGGCGCTATGCCGACTAACTCATGCGTTGACTCCATAAAATCACTTAACTTAACATACTGTAATATGAATTTCGGTAACCTATTTTGTCATAGCACCTGCGTCTGAACAGACAGCGGATGAACTGTCTTCAAATCCCAGCTTTGTGATTTAATTACTCTAAACATAAAAATTTGAAAATGAAATGAAAATATATCCTTCAAGGCTAGCAGATGAATTATTCTATAAGAATTGGAGGAAATGATATTATTACTCTAAGAAATTAGCTCCTGAAATTGCTTATTTCTTTACCTGAAATAATCCCATCCATCTGTTGCAAGGCAGCTTCAAGGAGTCTACTTGCATCAGATTGCGGGCTGTCAAAAATTGGGACATCTTCCTGCACTTTCCCTGTGATAACCTGTAAAATAAAAAGCACGAAAAATCAATTTTAATTCCTTGTAATATCAAATGAAATACTGTAAATCAAAAATATAATTATTTGTATTCTATCCGTTAATATATCAATATCCGGTATGATAATTACAAAAATATATTCCAAGAAAGGAAGAAAGGAATGCCAATAAAAGTAACAGTTGTTTAACAAGTATTTGTTTACATTAACAGTATTGCCACTTTAAACAAATACGTTTATCACTAAATAATAATAAGAAAATAATATGACCTGAGATTAAATTGGAATAAACTTATGAACTATGTAATGTAGCTGAATCAAGAGAGCAAAACACATTAATAGAGACAAGTTTAAAGCAAGTTCACAAAACAATTGGAAACTAGCAAGAATTGTAAGTTTATGTATCAACAGAGCACTCAACCGCAAGAGGTCTACTTTTGGTATTGCTTCAAATATACTGGAAACATTATATTCTAAAATTATTTACTTTCCTAAAAATCAAAATAATACAACAAACTACAAATGCAACACTTAAGTACCAATCAGGATAATAAATGAAAGTCAACGTTTTTACAGAAATCATTAATAGGGCAGGAAAACACGAATGGAAATGCATCTTCCCTGAATACAGTAAAAGTTGAAACTGAACTTCCATTCATTTTTAGATTCTTTTTTTAAAAACTAAGTTAGCAAGTAACCTTACCATAATGATTTCCAAGAGCCTAAAGTAATTGAGCACAAAAGAAAAAAATAAACCGATTTAAAAACACGAAAATATTAGGCTTGTAAACATTAATTAAACTGACAATCAACGAAAACTAATACTGCAAAACACCTAAACCAAAATAATCAACTACTGTTGACAATCAACAGGTTGGGATGTTATTAATTTGCGATAACTTGATAAGACATAGCAACATGCAGGACCAAAAGTTTAAAAGATATAATACTTATCAATATTATTTTTTTTTAATTTAATGTAAAAAAAACGTTATTACGATATGCTGTTATTTACTTTATTGGTGCATAATTTTCTATTAATGCGTGTAACTTTCATAGCACTATTTTATCCTTAATTGCATACATTATTAACTATTTTTCATCCTTTCTAATTTAAACAGGTCTTAAGAATAAATCCTCTTTTTTTTAGTTGAGCCATCAAAGTAATAAATACATTGAAAATTAGTCATTTCGCTGAAAGACGGACAACACTGTTTGACAGAATTCTCTAGTGATAGCGGTGAGGTTTCTTTACGGTATATCAACATTGCCTTAAAAATGGGTATCATTGAAGAACTGTCAGAAGATGGATGGTAGGCAAATTATAAAGAATTTGGAACCGGTGTCTTAAGCTTTATGTTTATTTCTAATGCAAAGATATTGTGTATACTTATATACTCGAGAGCAACTTTTATAAATATTTCTATATATTTTTTCTTATCTTGCTTATCTTTTTTAGGAAATTGTCTCTTGAAGGATATACCACACTTACTTCTACACCGGGAATACTTTCTGACAAATATTTAATTGAAAAGAAAGGACTAGATGTGTGTATTTATTTCCATCAAACTTTCTTTATATCCTTAATTGGGGCCATTTATAAGATGTGTTATTTTTTTTGTAGATTGATTTAAGAGAATTGGGAGGTTGTGCATTTTCACAGGACATAAATAAAGGAAAAGATGAGTCTGTAAGTACCATTTTATTTTTCTAAAAAGCATTTGGCAAACAGCCATTGGCCAGAGTACTCTATTTGTAAACACTTAATATGCAAAAGAATTTGTTTTCTGCCAGCAATAGGAAGTTTACTTCTCTTGAACCATGCTGCTTAGATATATGTGAATGCTAACACTCAGCAATAAATAGAATTTTGGTGGATTCTAGTGGTAAAAGTTTCAGTCCAGGTTATCATTTAAAATAAATACTCGAGGGATAAGACGTTTATCTGAAGATTGTCAATTTTCGCCATTTTCTTGCAGCCATGAGGAAGAAGAGCTCTAAAACCCTAATGATGGCTAGAAATTTGTGCCAAAACGTGGAGACTCCTAAAATAAATTTCTCAATCTTAGTACAAGTGTTCAAATTGGTTTTAACTTGCCAAGATACAAGCCATGAGGCTCCTCTGCTCCTTGAAAGTCAACGAACTTCTAGATTGTTATAATAAATTAAAATTCATAAGTACATGTTGTTTTGCCTTTACGTGATAATAATTCATAAAAATAGTTTCCACGGTTTAAGATACAAAAAGTCCGTCATGCAGGAGCTGCATAACTAAGCACATCCTCAGAATTGGGTAGTATCGAGTGCATTCCTGAATAATTTGCTTAAAATAACCTATATAGATAAATAAAATAAAACATAAATTGTTCTAATCTTTTGCGTTTTTTATGAGCAGCTGTTTCTATTATTAATTCTGTAATTAATTTCTTTCCAGATTTGTTTGTATGCGAGGTACTACACTACGTACTAAATACACAAAGCTTCACATTTTGATCTATTGATCTTGATGAGTTTTGCAAACCTAGGTTCGGCGGAAGAATTCAATTTAAACATAGTACAAAGTTACACCCCCCCCCTTCCAATAGACCGATTTAGTTCATTCTTACAACACTTCTTTCTTATTAGATAGCCAGGAAGTATAAAGAGTTTTGTTACAATACAACGGAAATTACGACCGGTATAAGGAAATTAGTAATTTCTGTCCGGAGTAAACCCCCCCTTCTAGTCAACCAATTTAGTTTATTTTTGTAACACATTTTTCTCTTCAGTTGACCACAACGAATACTGAGTTTCATTGAAATATAACAAAAATTACGACTGGTATTGGCAAAAAACTACTTTGGCTCCGGTGTAAACCCCCCCCCCCCCCCTCCAGATGGACCGATTTTGTTGATTAATGAACTCGTTCAATCGTTTGAGGGGGAAATACTATATACCAATTTTTGTGGCAAAAAAAAACAAAAACTCTGGCGTGTATCGAGTTAACGGACACATTTATAGCTATAGCTATATATATATATATATATATATATATATATATATATATATATATATATATAAATTTCTATGTGGGTCATTTTTGATGTCTACTAGGTAGGATCGATAAAGATTCGAAGACATTTTTCAAAAATTCCATCATGAGTGCAACCTCAATAGCTACTTTCCTTCGGAGGAAAGTGTTCAAAGAGACATTTTTGAGAGAAACATTGTGTACAGGTCTTAAAACATATAAGTTTCATTTGGTACGGATGTATGTGGATCATGATTACAATGTTGTTGTATGGAAGGAATAGATTAAGTCTTTTTTGTATTCAGTAATAGGCATTTTTTTTATTTTAAAAAATTACTTATTTTTATTTTATTGTCATCTATTACTTATTTATATAAACATAAATTATTGTATAGAATGATCAGAAAGATAATAAATATTTTCTGCTTGTTCCTTTTATCAGATAGTTTTTTATAATAGTTGTAATAATTTAAATAATGTATTTTTTATGACATCACTCAGCTAATTGTTTGCTTACAATTCTTAATTCATGAATAGTTCTTAGAAAGAAACCAGCTGTATAATACTTAAAGTAATTTATTTTTTTGGGTGGTCGCAAGCAATGAGTGTTAAGGTGTGAGCTCTCTGTACCTAATGTCATTGTTTCGATTACCACTTGGAAAAGTGACTCTTCTTTCGAAAATTAAAATGCATTAGCCCTATCCTTACTAAAAAAAGTTGGTCAACTGTAGATGACCTATCCTAAAAATCTGTTATTTTGAAGTGGACGTTAAAATTAAATACATATTTTTTTTTTCTAATGGGTTGTAGTCAGTTGTGATTATAGTTAACTTTCTGAAAATTTATGCATAATATATTTTGAATGAATCTCATATTTTAAAAGGATCATCTAAGTTGCTGTTATTGCAATTGTATTGACCATTAAAACTGTTTCTTATTAACAATTTAGAATACTTTATCAGTTGGACAACAGTTAAATGGATCAAAACTTTATGGATGCCACCAGCTCGACCACATGTCAGGAGTTTTTGAAGCAAGAACATACATAAGTCCAACTACTTTCAGTTTCATTTTTATTTAGAGCCCTCTTACCGAATTTGTGTTGACAGATAATGAAAAGGGTCAAACTGGCTTGTTGATAATCTTTCCGCGGTTGAAAAATTATCGTGTCCTTGCAAAACTTTTTTATTATGGAGAGGTCTTTAATTAATAATTTTAAGCTCATTGCTTAATAAAGAATTTTTATTAAAGACAACATTTCAATTAACTTCACTATCCAGCTCCCCCATAGCAGAACTAAGGGCGACAGTGCGACATTGTCGCAGAAAGATGACAGGGGCTGCAGAAAGATCAACCTGACCGGCCGGTTGTTTTTTAAATAGTGGCTGCAGAAGAAGTCAATACAATTATTTTTTGCAGAAAGATTGTCTGTAGAAAGTCAAAAAACCTATTTTCCGCAGAAAAATTCTCCTTGCCACAAACTAAAATATTATCTCGCTCGTGGTTCATATTACACGCAACTTGAAGGCTGCAGAAAATGTTTAGGTTTTTCAAATTCCGTTGCAGTAAGATTAAAAAGGTTCTGCTTTGGGGTCCAGCTCTATGATTTGATAATCTTGACCACCTTGTCTTTATATTTCATATTAGTCCCCCAACAGACTACAAAGGCCCATCAGGGCAGATACTCTCTAGGTATGTGATTCTTGAACTTACTGTACAGTTTGGTCAGTACTATGCTCCGCTTGCCTGTATTTTTTTTTTTTTTTATAAGCGCTCATTAACACTTTCGCTGCGGGTGTCATTACGGAAAAACACTAGCAATCCTACCCGCTTACGAGTGTTCCATCGGAAGGACACTCCTCCATTATTTTCCCCCTTAGTTTCAAAAGGCTAGTAAATGGAGGGGATTCACTTTTGCTGTTCCAGTTGAAGACAATTGCCTTCAGTATTTTTTGCTTCCCAACAGAATTTTCCGTTTTTAAATTGGCTGACTGGAAGATTTTTTATGAAAAAAGTCCGTCTCGCAGGACTGCATCATCTTAGCGCGGTTCCGTTCACATCCCTAGTCTAATTTGGAAAGATTAAAATAGAAGCAGTTATTATTTTGGTTCCACCAGTCTTTTTTTTTTAATTAATTATTATAATGGCGTGTCAACCCTTAAGGTCACTAACGCCATTCCTGTGAGTAGTAAAGTCTTGAATGGTCATGATTTACAATCTTACCTGGAAGGGTCAGCTACACTAGAAACTGACCCGCTAATGACAAGGTCTTGGAATCTTGGAAATCTATATTTCTAACAATAAATTGTTTTTGTTATTTTACTTAACCAGTTTTATTGTCAAATACACTATCCAACTATAAGCAATTAAAAAATAACAAGAAATAAAACAGACAAAAAGAACCATTGGAATAAACGAAATCAATTAATTTAAAGCTTTAAGCACTTTTTTCTCCGATTGACATTGCCTTGTTAAAACTTTCTTCAGAACCTTTTTTGTAGAGCATTTAGTAAGCTTCCGAATGGTAATCTTCCGCTTCACAAGATTGTCAACTGTTTTCGAGATACTAACGAAATTATACAAAGTTACCAAAACTTTTTTTGTCTGTTAATAAAATATTTTATTCTAACCCTTCCTTTACTCTAAACGTAACAAAAATTTCAACATATTAGTGTTGATGAAACTCAAACATGCAGAAAATGTTTCAACTGTATCCCATAATTCTAAGTACCAAAATCAAAGACAAAGAACCCTCCCTAGGAAGGACGCTAGGCAGTTGAAAAGCTATATATCTTGGAAATCCATATCTCTAACATTAAATTGTTTTTCTTATTTTTCTTAACCTGTTTTATTTTCAAATACATTATCCAACAATAAGCAATTAAAAAATAACAAGGAATAAAAAACAGACAAAAAGAACAGTTCGAATAAGCGAAATCAATTACTTTAGAGTTTTATGCTCTTATTTCTCCGATTGACATCGCCTAATCAGAACTTTCATTAGAACCTTTTTGTAGAGCATTTAGTAAGCTTTTTAATGGCATTCTTCCGTTTCCCAAATTCTCAACCTTTTTCGAGATATTAAGGAAAGTATACAAAGTTACCAAAACTTTTTTATGTCTGTTAATAAAATATTTTATTCTAACCCTTCCTTAACTCCAAACGCAACCAAAATTTCAACATATTAGTTTTAATGAAAGTAGAACATGCAGTAAATGTTTCAACTGAATCCCATGATTCTAAGTACCCAAACCAAAAACGGCATTCAAAAATTATTTTTTCAGTTTTCTCGAAAACGGTTAAATCTATCGCCTTGAAAATGGTTCCATTCGTTTTCCTAGGCCAAGAAGCCTATAAAAAGAGTACTTACAAGCTTATGAACTCAAAAACGTAAGCGTTACGATTTTGTTTGCGCGAATTTCGCCCCAAACGCCATCTTCCAGTGGGCGGATTTTGCTGGTTAACGAACTTGACCTTTCAAATTGGACGACAGATTTTTGTACCAAATTTCATCAAAATCGGACCATCAGGGAAGCCAGAAATGAGCAAACAGACAAATATATATATATATATATATATATATATATATATATATATATATATATATATATATAAATAAATATATACATATATATATATATATAAATAAATATGTACATATATATATATATATATATATATATATATATATATATATATATATACAAATTTGAACCACCGTTATTTTCGGTTTCTAGGGGTTCTGAAACGCGAAATTTTCTAGTCGGCACTTCCGGATTGTTTCATTGTATCAACCCTATAAGCGGGGTTCCTCCCTATGGGGGAGGGAGGAACCGCGCTAAAAGGATGTCTGCATGAAAAATTCAAACAAAAAATGCATCCGATACTGAGGTATTCCCAAACAATGACAGCTGCAACAAAAGTGTTAAATGGCCTATGGCCAGTCTGTGTATAAAATCTTTCGTGCACACCAGATTTTAAAACTCAGATCAAACAGAAGCAGAAGAGATATATTTCTTCCTGAAGGATATCCTTTGGGACCTGATCCTCCTGGCATTCTTACAAATGTCCAGCCTATCTGACACGGCTTACTTTAATGAAGGTTAGATAGATGTTCAGGATCCTTTAACCCTTACAAGATGGCAGTCCAACCTCCATGATCGTGGAGCCCGTTTCACCCTCCTGCTTCCACAGGATGGCATTAAAATAGCTGTGTCTCCACCGGCCATTTCTTCTCATTTCTCCTTATATGCTTTCGTTATTTCCTTCTTTAAAAGTTGTCTGTCGCCATTTTCTCATTCTGAGCTTTCGGAACATTGGCAGTTGTAAAACGTTTTTTTCTTTTTAAAAAAATAATTTGATTTATTTTTTTTTAACCATAAGAAATCAAATACCTCGACCTTGGTATAATATATATGCACCATTATCTCTATGTACACATGTATCACCTGGTAAAACACAAACAAGGCCCCTCAGAGGGGCCCAAATTTTGCAAAAGGATCGGGTTGCAGAGGGAAACTCCCATTCAATAGGCTCAAACTGCATTTTTATGAATTCTAGCGGAAGCAAAAGTGACTCGAGCAGCTTACACAACTTACCGGTATACATCGCAAAAAGCTGTCACAGCGGTTTATATAGCACACATATTTATGTAATCTTAGTTTCTTTGAATCCTCTGATTTTGCAGGGTGTCAAAAAAATAATAACGTTTAATTACATCAAGGTCCTCTTTTAGCTCTATTAGGTGAGTATTCAATCTCGTAACATGCCACGAGAGCCCTGAGGGGCAGATACTATAGAGGTATCTGATTTTTGGCCATACAACACACTAGGGAGATAGTGTAGTCAGTACTATGATCCGGCCACTTGATTTTCTCCTCTGCAGCTACCCATTAATAAATTAATAAAATATTTTTATATGTAGCAATGAAAATGTTTTTTCTTTATTATTATAATAAGCTACTCCTTTATTATTTACAGTTTCACTAAAAAAATGCCCTAAGGACATTTTTACCGTGCACACACCTCACAGGCACATGTTACTTATAACGTTCAAAATTTTTATGTTACCAGTTAAGGGTTAAACCAGAAAATATCCCCCCCCCCATTCCGCTAGAGCACTATGTATACGCTCAAGGCTATATATGCCACATCGCCTCTGAGGAACATCTTTCTCGGGTGTCGCATCGAATGGGTTAAGGGTGAAAGTGGATAGTCTAGTGTAGTCAGTCGAGGTTTGGATTCATAAATGGATACATGAAAAAGAGAAGAACCATAAGGTGACCGGAGCAAAGTACTCACCACACTAGCTCCCTAGTGTGCCATAAGGTCTAGAGGCAGGTACCTCTATCTGGGCACTCATGACCTGTTACAGAACTGTTTTTTGTTTTTTTTTATTTATATAAAAATGTGTTTTATTTTGGCCAAACCTTTGGGTAGAGATTCAAGCCTTCATCAGAGATGGGCAGAGTGAATAACTAACAACAAAACTATGTTTTGAAAAATGATATATTTATTTATTTAAATTTTAACATCCATTATTATTAACTAAAACTTTTAGGACGGGTTATCTACAAGGTACCACCCTTAAAATCATATATGAAGAAAGAGAAATAGTGCTACAATTAGTGATTTAATTAAAGATAGCTATATACAGATTTTAACTT